>VMKM01000144.1:0-554752 GCA_008360985.2 Macquaria ambigua
TTTCTTTCTATTATGGTACCGAGTTAAACCTTGGACATACAGTATAAGCTACATTCAGACACACACACACACACACACACACACACACACACACACAGGTCTCAGTTAACCAGAGGGTCAATAGGCTGCAGACAGACAAGTGTGATTACAGCAGATACTGTTGCTGTCGCTGCTCAGTGGTTTCTCTCTCTCTCTCTCTCTCTCTCTGTGTCTCAATCAGGGATAGAGAGAAGGAGAGAGAGAAAGGAGAGAGAGAAAGGAGAGATGAAAAGACAGAACAATCGAGGTGTTTGTGCTCTTCTGTCTCAGTGTCTCTGTTAAGTGAGCTGCCAACTTACAGTACAATGTCAAACATCAGACTTGCTGTTAAGTATCTCTCTCTCTTTAGCAATCTATAGACACAGAATCATTCCTATGCAAAATAAAGAAAAGGTATGACACGTTTAAACTAACAATTTACACACAAAGAAATCCACTGTTTGTGATGTTGTTTGTCTTTGGTGGTATATTAGTCTTCTTCCTGTTTAAACGCAGTACAAGTTAATACAATTTTTATGTTAAACAGGTAGAAATCCATTGTAGAAGAGCAAGAGATTATTAAAAGAGTGCAATGCAACAACAAAATGCCTGTAATTCATGAGATGAACAGTGATTGTGCTTCATAGAGGTGGGTGTACATTATTACCTTTCTTAGTAAAAGGTATTATTAACAGACCATCCTGTCATACAAGTGAAAATTGCCAACAGTGACCTTTCAAAAACAACCATAACTTTTGTTTTAAAATATCAAAATGAAATTTGATATTGAACTGTGTCCTCCTTTGATTTCCTCGTACATATTTGGAATACATTGCTGTCACGTTGGCTGAAAGTATTGTCACTAATCAGATGATGAATCAGTTATTTATGGTTGCAGTGATCATTCATTGAGGGTTGCTAACTTCCAATAAAAACAGACTCAGCAGCAACAGAACTGGCATGATGAAATGATGCACACTCCTGCTGTGATTTGTCTCCAAAAGAGAAAGAGATTCATTATTTGATCCATTTATCGCACATGCAGAAGGTAAAGAAAACTGCACTTTACAGTAATACACCTTTTCCTTGACTCCCGATAATACTAAGATTCAAACATAATCAGAATCAATAATACAATAGAAAGCAAATATTTTCTCTTATTGTAGCATGGAGGCCTGGTTCAAGTTAAACGTCCTCTGTGAAGACACATTTTAAACAGGATGATGAGGACGTTCAGTGTCAAGGTCTCCTGTGGGGGAAATAATACTAGTTTGACTAAACTGCTTCTGTATGTTTTCATTTCACTGCTTGGATTTGACAAAAGCTATGGAGAATTGAGGCAAATTCACACGTCGCCTATGGCCTGACAATCCACACACACACACACACACACACACAAACACACATGCAAACATACAGTATAAATATACAGCCTCCGTACTACTAGTTCTGGCTGCGTGTCAGCTGCTGGGACACAGTTTTAGTGTAGAAACAACAGATGTTATGGCAGCTTTGACTCCTCCAGAGAGAGAATATTTATTCACCACACAAGGCCTTTAAAGACACAGAGTTGGAGAGAGTGTATGACACAGACACACACAGTAATGGATAAACACTTGTACAAACACATGCAAAGATACAGTATTTATGCAAGTTTAGTTATGTTCACATAAACTGGGAAAAGATACATGTACAGTAGCAAGAACAATATCCCACACACACACACACACACACACACACACAGTTGTGTTTCCATCACTACAGAGAACATTACATTGACTTACGTTCATTTCCTGGAGACTTACCCACCCCTAAACCTAACCTTAAACCAAGTCGTCACCCTAAACTTTAACGATTTACGATATGGGGACATACGTTTTGTCCCCAAAATGAAGGCGAGTCCCCACAATGTGAGTGTGTAAACAGATTTATGTCCCCACAACATGAGTAATACATGTCCACACACATACACACACACACACTGAGCTGTATACAAACATGGTGCCCAGTCTGTCTCCAAGCAGGTCAACTATAGCCTAATGTCTCGTGCATACAGCTGACTGTGTGTGTGTGTGTGTGCTGCCAGTGCCAGTAGTCCATTCGCTTACACCACGCAGCCTCGAACACTCAATCACCCGTTTATCTCGGCCTGTCTTCCCCCAGACACACACACACACCACCCTGACCAGGCAGATGGTTGTGCCACCCCTGCCAAAGCAGTGTGACAACACACACACACATTCACACACAAATAAAGGGGAGGGGACCGTCTGTTTCAGCTGCCTCTCCTTGTCACAGAGAGGTTGGCATCAGCCGTGCCCACCATCAATCCATCATACTACTCTCTCTCTCTCTCTCTGTGGGGACCCCCTTTCGTGCCCACCTGTTACAGTTATATAAGAGTGAATATAACAGGATGTAAATAACTGAAAAATCACCCCAAAAGAAACAAGTATAGTAGAAAACGTTTGGTTGACAGTCTGTGGGGAGTTTAGGTTACCTTGTGGAGTATTTGAGCACTAGTGGTGCTGTACAGAAATGTTTTGATTAGTAAGCCCCTGTGTTGCTTGTAAGTGTTTTACCAGCATGCACACAAGGACTCACATGCATTTATGAGGATGGGGGAGGATATACTTTTCAAACTACCATAGATGGCCTTTTCTGTCCTGTGAGAATCACAGTTTAGTGTCTTTTTTTTACATCTCATGGCTTAAGTTTTTTTTTTTTTCATTTTTTCAAACAAGTAAGTTCTTAATCCTAATTTAGTGATACATTTCCAGTACGCTGCAGATCACTCTTCCTCCTCCAGTTGTTCAGCTTCTGACAGTGCTGTCTGTAGAGGTGCACAGGCCAGGAGTAGAGGTAGTGGTAGTGGAATATTTGTAATTCTTTTGGCCTGGAGTTGTTTTGTCTGTTCTCATTCTGCACTTGACCTCGGGGTGGCATCAGAGAAAAGTTATGCCATCGAATGAATAAGCAAAAATGATAAGCCGCAGCTAATCCTGTAAATCAAACTGCAGTGGTCTTGAAAATAAGAAAGAACGAAATAAATTGTTTGACCAACTCACCAGACAGAATGTTGATATTGGATGATCCAGCAAAACCCATAACGAGACAACGTATTTGACTGTTAAGTGCCAACACCTTTTCATTAATTATTCCTACAGTACCTGGGCATGACAAGTACAGTATGGTTGAAGTTAGGCAACCAAAGCATTTGATCAAGATTAGGGGAAAGACTGTGGTTCTGATTAAAAAATTTCAGCATTAATTGCAGGTATGAGACGGGACACAAAGTCCTTGCTATACAAAGGACACACCATGTCCTGCACTGAATGTTGGCACTGGATGTAAATGTTGTCCTGCAAGAGCATCCAATATGAATGTCATTTGGTTTTGTTTTGAGACTGTTAATTTGATGGTAGATTTGGATGCAGCAAGCAGAACATAAAACATGACAGTAGACGGGGAGGAGACAGTGGAGAGGGTGGTGCAGGAAGTTACAGGTGGGAGGAAAGACAGTGGGAGGGAAAGATGGAGGGAGAGAGGGTTAGAGGATGGCGCCTGAGAGCCTTCAAGTGTTGCCACAGATGTGCGACAAATCAGAGGATCAAATGTGAGCCAGCTTTGGTCCATATGTACCTGCCAGATCTGGATCTCGGGTTTGGATATGAATAGGACCCAGGTGCAGCGAACAAGTGTAATTGCATCTTCAGTCTTCAAAACTTTATATAGACTGCCAGATGGGGCAGAAAACCCTAACTTAAATTGGCCACAGACATTTATAACTGTAATTGCAGCTATACTAACCAAAAATTCTCCCTTTAAATATAGAGAGGCAGCACTGATTGGAACAGTGGATGCTGGGCGCAGGGGTCAGCAAGAGTCAGCAACCAGGATCCGGACAACAATTCCTTCAAACTAAAGCAACAAAATCCACCTACCAGCACCCCTAAAGCTCACTAATTAACACATTATATCTTGTTTGTTTAATCTGCACAAAATCTGAAGTGTAAAAATGGCACATTGTGTTTTTATGGGGGATTATATGCTGGATTATTTCTTGGTCGGGCACATTGACTTCCTGGGAAATGACAAAGCCAGGCGAGTTGTTTCTCCAATTCCAGTCTTTCTACGCTAAGCTAACACACGTAAACATACAGGCATGAGACTGGTATCTGTCTCCTCATCTAACTCTCTGTTGCAAGAATATGAATAAGCTTAATTCACAAAAATTCCTTTAAGGAATGGTTAAGTTTAAGCACAAAAAACCCACTTGGACAGCTCCAGAGTCAGCACCCTGGACAGCGATTGTGACAATAATCTTTTTTAAGCGAGGGGGATCAATTTTAGAAAAAGGGTAAGATGGAGGTCTCCTTGTTCAGCTGTACGAAACTCAGAGAAGTGATGTAACAGTATCCTGCCCTAAGTAAACAGCAATACCAAGTGAGCAATAGTGTTCAGGTTCTACATCTTCTGTCCTCTGATGTCAGTTCAACCAGGCACCTTGTAAATTTAATGTGTGTGTGTCTACAAGACCACAAAACAACATGTTGACGTCCTGCCATGGAGAGCCTCCATCTGAAACCACCTGGTTGTAAGCAGAGCAGCCGATTTCAGAGGCCTCCATCACTCTGACATGTTGGACTGGGAGGATGAGAGAGGATGGATAGAGAGAAAAGCGGGAAGTGATCGTTTTGAGGCCTCTTGCAGCTGTCGTGCTGCTTTACCCTGAGGCTACACGCGCGCGCACACACACACAAGGCAATTACGACTAACACATAAATCACCTTCTTAACAAAGAGAGTGACAACTAATCTTAACGGACGAGATAGATCACTGTGTGAATGAATGGCAGTGTACTAGTGAGCATCTGTGTATGTCTTAATATGCATGTGTGTGTATGTACAGTATGTGTGCGTCAGTGTGTGTGTGTTTGTGTGTGTTTGTGTCTGAGTATCAGTCGGAAACACAACTTGACTCAGAAGAAAATAGATCACTTCCCAAAGTCAAACTCTTACTTATGTAACTTTCAAATCTACACACACATGCGCGTGCGCGCGCACACACACACACACACACACACACACAGTCATGCTTATCCCTGATTCCACCTTACAAATCAACACATCCTTATAGATTACCACACACACCTTAATCTCCTCCTTAATTCCTCAATGTCTCAGGCAAAGGTACAAGCCAGCAGAACCCAGATTAGATTAAGGCTGCACTCCGACAACATGGCAGTGCTGAAAAATACCAACATACAGCAAAAAAATAAAATAAAATTCAAAATACTGAGTCAACCGTTTGCATCAGATTTGCGAGTAAATCCAACGTGATTACACAGTGTCAGGAATGTAATGTGATATTTTCTGCATGCAACAAAAAATACCAGACTGCACAAATATACTGTAAATTGTTGGATTTAACTACAGATCTACACTAGTTTACCAGTCTGATGTTCACCAGTGAGATTTCTCTGCATCACTGAGTCAGCCTGCGTGCATACAGTATGTTAATGTAGAGTTTATCTCCAAAAACAGCTCGTTCACATGCAATAAATTATCATTTGGTCTTCATTTATTTAGTTGAAGATATTTGCAGCAAACATATTACTTGCAGATGTAAAAGATGTTTATGTGTTTTCATTGTGTCAGGATAATGGGCTCTACTGGTTTTTCATGTTTTAGGCATTTAACCACTAGTCACTTATACCTCATACTTGCTCTCAACACATTACCAAAACATAACTTTATAAAAATAATGAAAGCAACACAGTGTTTATTGTAATGTATTGCATTTCTCTAGGTAGTTTCAACTGTCTCAAATAGATTTTTATAGTGAAGTGAAATAAATGGAAAGCAGTGATTACCTGGAAGTTAGGAAATCAATCTAAAAATATTTTTTTTAAAAACTAACTAAGGTGTTGGAAAATGGTCAGCAGTGATTTGTAACTACTGGGGTAAAAAAAAGCAAAGTTACCATAATGAAAAACCTGAATTTGTTGCTCCGTGGCTGTTTGAAGGTGAGCACAGTCTAACTCAATAACCCATTTTATGCCCTTGAAGCAAATCAAAAACATCATCATGTGACAAACATGAAGCTTCAATATCCAATTTGTTATAAGCAACTTTTTGTTTTTTTCTTTATAGCAGCTTATTGTCTCTGTGCAAGTGTAATTAATCACAAGGTTTTTATTTTTGCATCACTTTTCTGCATTGTCTCATCACTGTGTACATGCACCTAACAATGTGTAAAAAGCAGCATCATATCATAACACTGTACCTACTTGATCAATTTGATGAATGATTATTTATGATTATTTTACTTATTGATATGAACTAAACCTTTATACAGTAATGCTTTAAGTCACCTAATGTATTGTGTCTGAAAGTATTACTGTTCATATTCATATCTTCACTAATTTGGTCACAGACATGAATTAGCACTTATATCCGCTTACATCTACAATATAGTGTTATAAACCATTATTAAATGTTTATATACTGCTTATGAATGCTAAATAAGGGGACTTATTTTAATAAAATTATCGACCTATTTTCAAATATGTCTTTTGCCTTATATTTAAACAAGATGTGTCCTATTTTAGCAGCAGTTATTGGAAAACTACAAAGAAGCCGCTGACGTGTGTGAGTGTGTACGTGTGTGTGCGTATTTTGTGTCCATACAGTGTGTTTAAGTGTGCATCTTCGTTCATATGGTAGTATTTGTATGCAGGTATGTTAATGTTTGTACCAGTATGTGGTGTGTGAGTGCATGTAAGTTCTTGTTTATTACAATATGATGCACTTTTGTACAGGATTGTGAGTGTGTGTGCGTGCCTGTGCATCTGAGTGTGTGTGTGTGTGTGTGTGCGTGTGTGTGCGTGTGTGCGAGACAGGACCGCTAAGCCAGTCAACAAAGGGGTCCAGTGCTGGTGGTGTGGTCCCCTCTCTATCTATCTCAGGTAGAGTACGTTACTGCTAATGCCCTCTAAGATCCCTGCGACGCTATCCCAGAAGCCCCCTCTCTTTCCCACAATCCTCTTTGCTCCCTGGGTCCCTAAGCACCTTGGCGTAGGGAAGGTGGCTCGCTGCGGATTGTCTTAATCTCTCCTTTTCCTTCAGAAAAGGGCTAAGCCAACCCGAATGTCACTCTCCCTATCACTGCGAAAAAACCAATTGGTTACAAGGATATATATTTTTTCCTCTTCTCTTACCTTCGTATCTGTTTCTCTCACCTTTCTCAACTTCCTCTCCCTTCCCCTCTTTTTTTCTTGCCAATCTACGATCTCTACAATAATAATTTGCCAGAATAACAGGAGACATTGCACCAGATTGAATCGGATTTGCTTGAACTAACTGAGAAAAAACACTGTGCTGGTTGTCACATTGGACAAGAAACAGAATGTCAGTTACTTCTCATCATGGATTCTAATTTCTACACATAAAAATTGTAAATAAACGTCAAAACCTTTGCTGGGTTTACCCCCCCTCCCCCACTTCATCTCTGCCTTAATGCTGCAAGAAAATTGAAGCTAAGGTCGTTCCAAGGTTGCACGAGTTGATGGGAAACTAACAGAATAAACTCTGAAAACAACAACAACAACAACAAACTAATGTTTTCCTTCTCTTGGACCAGTAAATCCTGTGCCTGTGTTTTTGTCTCCTGTGTTTTGGGTTTTTTGGGATGTTTTTAGCACAGCTGCTATTAGCCTTCATGTTAATCCCCTTGGAGAATAAACTCATTAGAACATTAATCACTGGATTCTAATTACCTCTCTCTCTCTCTCGTTCTGTCTCTTCTCTATGTCTCTCTCTAATTCAGGTACTTAGACAAACCACCCGTCACTGAATTCACTGGGGAAAAGTTACAGTTAAATAAATAAATAACTCAGCTGACTTGGGGCCTACAGTATGTACACTGTGATTGTAGCATCACAGTTTGACCCTATTACAAGCAGGTGATGGGGTTTCTGTAGGTATATGGTATGAGCGTCTGGTGCTTTTTCTCCCTTTCTCTCAATGGCTCTTCAGTGTTACTCTAGAAACAGCTTTGACATCATAAACAATACTCTTGCAGTAACATTACAACATACACTTTGTATTAAAGCTGCATTTAGCAATTTTTGACCACTAGGGGGCAGAAGGACTTGAAAACAAACTCAGAAACAAAGGTCATAGGGACGCAGAGTTAGGTGTTGATTCATAGTGGGTTCATTATGACTCCTTTCACTTTACAGAGTAATTTGATTTGAGTTAATTGAAAGAATATAAATTCATGCAGGTTTAAAGCAAAAATCTGTGAGCCTTTGAAGAATAATTAAATAATTTAAATACTTTAAAATGCTGTTTTGTTGCACTCTGAAATGTGTATCATTGCTATAAATTGAACTGAGCAGTTCAGCTCATAGCAGTGATACAAAGTCAGAATACACATAACAAACTCAGTTGTTTCTGTATAAGTTTCATGACTAGAAAACTGCTCAGATTTAGATGATGTGACTCAACATCTCTTGAACTCTTCAAACTGTGAACCTTGAACAACTATTTAAACAAGGTTTTGTTGCCACAAAATATTTCTGCAACTGCATGGCCATTTTCTTGCCTCATATTTATTCAGAAACTGATTTTGGAGGGCAGTTTACAACAAACTTCCAGAACATGTTTCTTCCTGTTCAACATCTGTCGCAAACAGATACGTACTGAACGTTGACAGCCAACAGTTACCGATTTTAAAAATATAAGCTGGCAAGTGTCAGGCTACCACTGCTAAACAGACAAACGAGCACCACCTGCTGAAACTCACTTTACTCACTTCGTTAACTCTACAGTTAAATTTGATGTGTTACTCATCCAGGCCCTCTTCCAAGAATTAATTCAGACACACTGGGGCATCTTTAGTTCTGACGTTTGTGTGAAATATTTGCATTTTGTGGTCTCATGGTGGGCCCTTTGCCAACAATTTTAAAGTTGTGTGTGTGTGTGTGTGTGTGTGTGTGTGTGTGTGTGTGTGTGTATGTGTGTGTCAGCTGGGAGGACACTTCCTGCTAACAGGCCAGAGCAGGCTCTGAGAGCTGGGGGAGGAGGAGGAGGGAGGAGGCAAGAGGAGGGAGGATGGCAGTGAGGCGTGGAGGTGCAGCTCCCTCACAGTCACACGGGACCACACAACAAGACAACAAACCCTCTCTCTCTCTTTACTTTTTTCTCTCTTTACATCTATATGTCTCTCTATCTTTTCCTCTCAGCTGCTGAAAGTGGAAACAGAAACTTAAAAGTAGCGTCAGGTTTTCATATTCTGAGTGCACTGCCGCTAATGGTACTTGATACCCAAAGCATTTACTTGGCTTAACTGTCTAAAAGCGTCACTTTAAGTGTGTGTGTGTGTGTGTGTTCTGGGTGGGACTGTTTAGCTGTCACCTACACAGAACCCATGATGCAGGGTCTTAGCGGTAGCTTCTCATGGCTGAATGCACAGGACACACACACACACACATGCACGCAGCTACACACACAAGGCCTCGCAGCGCTGACAGGTGGAGGTAAACGGAGCAGAACTCTGCTAATCCACCTCCGCCTGGGAGAGAGAGCAAGAGGTGAAGTAAGAACAGAGTGATGTGAGGTGTGCTAGTGTTTTCTTAAACACTAAAATGTCACTAAATGACACATCATTACAAATGTATTTTGTGCAGCCAAGCATTGTTTGCATCTGCAGAAATTTACTATGAGACAACAAATATATCAGGCTGAATTTTGAGGAAATGCGTAATAAATGATGCACAAGATATCTAAGAACTTATATACATTTTGCTACTTTATGCTTCTTGAAGGATCAGTGCAACCGCTGAAAGGCCTGTGTGGGTGAGAGAGTGGCGAGACTTGAGATGCATATATGTGGCTTAGGCCCCATTTACCACCTCCGTAGGTGGTTTGAGCATTCACATTTCCATCCATCTTGGATGCATTTACACTTAGCTTTTATGAGATCAGATAGCTATCAGATCCACACCATTAAGTGACTAAGTGTGAATGGGAATGTGCAAACGGAAGTGTATTGCATCTGGATTTTATCTGAATATGAGACACATGAAATGACAAATGTAAATGGGGCCTAAAATATTTTATCTGATGTGATGGTGCAGTCATTAAAAACACATCATCTTGGGTTACTAAAACCTAATTTACTCAATTAATGCGCTTACAGGTGCACTAGAAACCCAGCTGCAATCGGGTTTTTGGAGTATTTCTATTAACATCATATCCTGGTTTCAGGAAACTGAGTATACAAGCTGCAGTACTCCAGTAAAAACCGGGATACTGTTGCATCAGTTTATCTGGGTTTCCGGTCTGCTATGTGTACAGTGATACAACATACAGCATGAATGTATGTTGTATCAAAACCAGAGACTCAAAACAGGGATACTAATGAGCATGTGCAGTCAGTGAACTCAATGTAAACTCCACTGAAGTGTTGAAACAAGCAGACATGGAATATACTGCAGATACAGCATGTCAGAATGTGGAGTTTCCTTTAATCTAAAGCTACTTTAAGGCAGAATTTAAGAAAAAAAGGGTTGAAAAGGTTATACATAGTGCAGAATATGACAAAAACCCATAAATCTGAATGTCAGACTCAGACCCACACACACACACACACACACACACACACACACACACACACACACACACAGCTGGAAGGGGCGGTCAGGGTAAGATGTTATCGATTGCCGGTCTTGTGTTGTTTCTTCAGGTGCTTTTTCTGACAGGATTGAACCACGGCCTGCCTTGTCCACGTTTCTTTGATGTTTGTACATTTAGCTTCGGTATCTTGGGGGCGTCTGATGAATTCTTCAGCTTCTCCTTCCATCACTTTCCATCTTTGCTCCCTCTTTCTTTCCTGTTTCTTCTATATTTTGCTGTTTTTCTTGTCCTCCTGTCTTCATCGTTCTCTTTGCACCCATCAATCCCCCCTCATCTTCCCCCTTCCCCCCTTCCCGTCCTCCCTCTTTTCTTCCTTCAATCATGACTCCCTCCCACCTTTCCTCTCGTTGTTTTAAGTGAGTGTCATCAAGCTCACAGATGTTTAGCACCATATTACCACTAAACCCTGTTCCTTACATGTTTTTTTCCCCCCCTCCCTCTCTCTCACTTTCTCTCTTTCACACACACTCATGCACAAACACACACTCATGCACAAACACACACACACACACACAAAGAAAGGGGCTGCTGGAGTAATCATGTCATGTAAATTACCCAGCATACCAAGAGGCCTCTTCACCTGCAATCAGCCTCACGGTGCTTCAGTCCAACCTGCTTTCAACAAGAAACTTCTCTCTGCAAAAGGAGGAGGTGGGGGCACGTTTTCTGCACATCCAGGAATGTAGTTTCAAACATGTTACTCAACTGTATCTATGTTAATATTGTGGCTTTACATAGATTTATATATTGGGATGTATTTTTAAAGGAATGCAGTTTTTGGGAGACCAGCCTGTTGATTAATCCATGAGGTCGTCATCCATGTGTCCCAGGAAGATGCTCCATGTTAACACACATACATTAAAAGATAATTCAGGTTTATTAGAGAATAATAGAGATTTGTATGATTTAAATGTACTTAGCGATGGGTTTGTTTATATTCAAGGTTTCTCAGCAAAACGCAAACATATTGTAGGCTTTTTTGCATTATTTCAATTATTTTTGTATTGTTTTTATTGTGTTATTGTATTGTTTACATCAGCTTGCAGCCGTCATCTCCTCCCTTTTCATTAGTGCATTACTACCAACAGACTTGTATTATCACCCTCTGCAGTCAGCAAAAATGTTTATCACGTCACCTCTGTGCTCGCAACCTGCCTGTGTGTCCTTGTGCGCTCTCAGGGTGCGGAAAAAAATCAGAAAATTACAGAAACTGTTTAATTTGAGAGGAAATTTAATATTTTAAATGTCCGTCTTGCTACGATACATGCTTTGTTCTTGCCTTCAGGCCACTGCTATAGTGTGATGTTTGTCTCTGTGGTTATCAATATGCTGAACATGGAACAGTTTATATACTTTAAAGGTTGCACTCTTGGCCTTGTTTTCACACATGTTCTAACACTTTATTCTGAATCACTTAATCTATAATCTCTTTAAATCCCTATTTGGTAGGGTGGTGTTTTAAACCCTGGCTGAACCGTCATGGAACTTTGTGTTTCAACATGACATGACTTGACTTGATCAATCAGCATTTCACAGCAGATCATCTCATCATCAACAGCATCATCACTGATATAAACAAAGGTCTCAAGATAATTAATGACTTCCTGCCACACTCTATAATGTGTTTTACTTACACGCCAACAATCATTTTGCAGGGAAGGTGTCAGTTTTTAAGCAGCGGACATCTTTCATTTTAGAAGGAAATTCTTTACCGTCTGTGTCTCAGGCTGCTGCCAAATCCAGTCAGGCTTACTGTACTTTACCTGCCACTGGCCATAATGCAACTGCAGCTTAATATGTGACAGGCTTGGCAAGGCATAAATAAGGATTAGCTGTTTGTCATATGTGGTATATAGAATAGTTGCAGCATGTCTCAGTTGAATATAAAATGCAATTCAGCTTTTAATGTCAGCTGGGAATAGCTACAACATGGATTAACTATTTTTCTAAAAATCTTCAAAGTTACACTTTACAGTGTCGGTGGAATATATATATATATATATATATATATATATATATATATATATATATATATATATATATATATTTGGAGTAGGGGTGCTGAGGCACCAGATAACCACATGACATCGTATAATTAGACATGTATTTTCTATGCATGTCAGACATACAGAACATGTAAGTTTCACAGTGCAGCAAGACGTCAGGCAGCTGGAGCAGGTGGAGGCTCAGTGTCTGACTGCTGCAGGGGATGAAACCTGCAACATACTGGTCAGTGATTTTAAACCTTCTCCTCCTCTTATCCAGTCTTTTACTCCTCATTTTATTTAGTGTAATACACACATGTTCATGAAAGCTTTTACATCTTCTGTTCTAACCTCTGATTGTCTTTCTTGGGAAGAATTATCTGCCAATCAGGATGGTAGAATTTTATTCTTAAAACTATACATATTAACAAAGCAATGGGGCCAAATGGCATGTCTGTTTTTTTAAGAACATTTGCTGAGGAACTCACACCAACCTGGCATCACCTATCTATAGATACACACACAGTGGCAGAGCTCGGGAAAAAAATCTAACTTAACTATAACTCCAGTTCCTAAAACGTCTTGTCCTCAGGAAACTAATGATTACAGGCTGGTGGCTTTAACTTCCAATGTCATGTGATCCTTAGAGAGGATTATGACAGAGGAACTATTTTGCTTACATAAGAAATCACAGTACAAATGACGCGATTTCTACAATCCTGCAGCTTGTTTTGAAGCATTTAGAAAGTTCTGTTGAATTTATTTAGTTCTGCTTGTAACTCTATTCATCCACACATCTTGCTTAAAAAAATAGTTCAGTCAAAGGTGAATCCTTTTTTGATTAAGTGGTATTATTCTTTTTTTTGGGTTTTTTTTATCAAACAGCCACAACCAGTAAAATTAATTCAGCACTCTCTGATGTAGCAGTCAGCAATACAGGGGCACCCCAAGGATGCATCAGTTCACCCTTTCTGTTTACTCTGTATACAAATGATTGTGTCAGCTCCCAACCTAATCAATTTGCATTGAAATTAACCATCAAAAATATACATTTTTATTTAATAAAATTGAAATTTCATTAAATTGGAGAAAGTCTTTTTTCACAGGAGGATTATGAGTAACAGTGGTTGTAGTGAAGATGAGCAAAAGCATAAATTCTGGTTATGTTCAAAATGCACTTGGCAAATCAGCTTTTGCTTCTATATCCGGGACTGCTACCTGCAGGTTGGACATCCATGAAAAATGTCCCAAGCACATGGAATCCACCTGAGTGCTCTGACACAGCTGACCATCCAGCTGCATACATATTTATCAGCGTAAAGGCTCTCTGTACTGGGCCGTTTACTTACCCTCTGGCATTTTGTTCACCACTGTACACCATTTTGTTGAATAAAAAGTTACTGAAGAGGGGAAATAAAGCTCTCCAAGTTTGTTAGCTTAGCTTGGTCGCTAACAGTAAAATAAATTCACACAGTTTCTTTAAAAGATGTATTTGTACCCTCAACTCCTGTCTCATAACAGTCTGCAAACTGTTGCTCTTTTGTGGAGCACTTTAGACTCCCGCAGAGGAGGTTAATTTAAATTGAATGGTGCAACATAACTATTAAGCTACAATAACTTCCTCCATTTTGGACTTTGGCTCTCAGTTTCCTCAAAGGTCAGCTCTGTCAAGACAGTTTGCTATTGGTGCAATGGTGCAAATTCACAGGTCAGATTTCACCCAAGTTGAACTCACGTGGATTTACTTTGGCCCTGCGAACAAAACCACTAATTGCTGCGATTCCATTGGTTTTGAATGCTGTTGTGCCAGGCCTTTACTCTGTTGTTTAATTAACCAGCGGACGGGCCTGTTTGTTCCCATGTCACACACATCCCAATCTAAGTGTGATCTAAGTCACATGACCTGAGACATCCACCAGCTGTGTGTCTCTCTCTAACACGTGCACACACACACACACACACACACATATTCCTAAATTCAGGCTCATTCACCTGGGTGGGCCTGTCTGTCTGGCAGCAGTGTGAGGATTAGACCAGAGATTAGACTGACAAAACACACACAACAGGAGGAAGTCAGGGTTGTGTGTGTGTGCGTGTGTGTGTGTGTGTGATGGGGAACTTGGGTGTATGCACTTACATATGTGTGTACATTTCGTGTGTGAGCACTGCTTAGCCTCGGAGGAATCTCCCAGACGAGTCACTCTCTTCCTCTCTTCTAAGTCATCCGACCATTCAAGTCAAATCTTTTATTAATCCTTTCAGTTAACAGTGCATTCCATTCAAATCTGGCTTTAAAACTTTATGCTAACTGTGCATTCCATTCAAGTCAACTCATCCAAAATGATATTACACCAAACCCAGACAGGAAATGATAATTGTTTTTCAGAAGCCTCAGTACGCCCAATCCTGACCCACCCCGAGTCTGACACTTCCCTCGGGTTCAACAATGACATCAAAACATGAGGTGGGCTCCTCGAAGTTGACAAACCACTTCAGGTTATTGCTCTCTGAGGCAAAACAGGAAGCGACATTTGGCACCCAGACAACCATTCTTAAGATCCATCGCTGAAGTACGTATGAAGCTGGCAGCAAACCTAAACTGACAGCATGTTACAATGTAAGAGACAGAGGTGTAATGATGAGATAATGCTGGAAGTTAATTTCAAAATTAAGCAGTCACAATTAGTGGGAACCAGGACTGAAACTTTGGGTGTTTTGGCAGGACAGAAACTTGAGGCGTGAGAAAGCACGAGAAATATTCACAGCAACTTTGTGACTCCTCAGGTTTGTGGCTTGTGTGATGGCAGTTTGAAACAAACAAACAACAATAACGAACTTCCAAAAAATGTTGTAATAAAAGCAAACATGTCCGTCGTAGTATCCACCTTCAAAATACCTGAACTGCTGGTTCAATGAAGACATGGACAAAAATAGCTTGTGTAACATTATCATGACAATACACTTAGATAGAGTGTGACACTATTGGCTCGAGTGTCCCCTTAAGCCAGGTTAATATTACAGGAGTTTTAAAAATCCTAACTGCATCCCGCACATAAGGAGAAACTTCTTCTTCTTCTCTCTAAACTCAAACATGCACACACTACAAGATTTGAAAATAATGCTGCATCACACGCTACAGGATATTATGAAGATTTATTGTGCCAGAGGGAGCAATGCACCACCTCACATGATCTCATGGGGAAGCAGACGTAAACAAAATGGAGACCGACGTGGTGTAACAACTTGCTGTAGTAATGCTTTCTAGTAAGAGAAAAAACTAAAGCAGAAGGCTAAACGTCTGGATGAGAAAATGGTTGGGGAGACGCAGTCAACACGGGTTGTCTATTCTTCAGCGAGAACTGGAGGTGAGATTTTAACTGTCAGTAGTCAACAGTAGTATGCTAGCTAACGTTAGCCTCAAGGGCTAGAATGTTTACTGTTGCTTGGCAACACCGTCACCTGCATCAGGATGCTCGTAATGCTAACGTTTAGCTAGCTATTTCAAAAGTTCTCTCATTCACTTCCGTCTCCTTGTAGATGTGTCTCTCTGTTGGGTGTTGTGGTCCAGCTCGGAAAGTACTGACATAATCAACCAGATTTTAACTCCTAAATATCAAACATGTTTGAAATTATCGGGCAGCCTCGATGAGTCTGCGAGCAGTTGGGGAGGTTTAAGACTGGATCTGTAAACCCCTCACATTACCAGATAATCTGGGCCAAACATCAGTACCGACCAAGGTCCCAGACCAGATTTCACCTTCGATTGTTGGGAGGGGTGAATCAGGGATAAATCGGCCCAAAACTCCTGTAGTCTGAGACAGGCTTTAGTAGTTATAGTGATACCATAATCATGTCATGTAGCCTACATTTACCAGCATGCCAAGATGTCTGTTCACCTGTGATCACCCCCATTGTGCTTCAGTTCACCTGCTTTAAACTGGACACTTGAATGTGTAAGTGGAGGTGGCATTTTAGCACTCACACAAAGATTGCATGTTACTAATCAGTATGTGATAGTAGCAAACCTGTGGAGTTCATCTTTAAAGGAATGTATTTGGGAGATTGGGAGAACATAGACACAAAAATTTGTCTATGTTTGTCAAGAGGTGCTAAGGTGACACTTAAGCACTCTGTGCTAGGTCATACTTAGAACATGACCATGAAATTTAAAAGATGAGATCTAAAAGCATCTTTACAGTATAAGCTATATGTTAAATAATCTTTTTTTGCCATTTTTGGTAACATTTGCGTCATCTTTGGTGACTGGAAAAAAGTCAGCTAAAATACGATACTGAAATATCACTCATGAATAATTGGGGACACTTTTCTTGGTCACTCTACTGTTTCCATTGAAAATCAGAAAGGAAAACGACTGTTCAGTGTGGTTGCTTACTAGTAA
Organism: Macquaria ambigua; assembly: GCA_008360985.2. NCBI lineage: Eukaryota > Metazoa > Chordata > Actinopteri > Centrarchiformes > Percichthyidae > Macquaria > Macquaria ambigua. The sequence goes on from VMKM01000144.1 coordinate 17,106, forward strand.
TGTCTCTAAAGTGCAACTCACAACGGCCGTGCCACATAGCATTGCATCAGTTGACGGCCATAGCACACAGCAGACCCACTACACAGGCATGAAATGGTCAGCGTAGCACCCAAAATCTGCCAATCCAAGAAGCAAATGTTATAGAAGTGATGCTTTTTAGAAACATGTCCACACTGAAAAAAATGGGTTTGTTTGTGTTGCCCTTAAGGATAAGGCTTGTTACCATACAGTACATCAGCTACACTGTGTCGCTTTAGTATTTCCTTGTTTTTCTTTCTATCTATGAGTCTGGAGGCTTACAATGTCAGCAGTAACCAGAAACAGACAAAGATTATGAAACATTATTATTGTCATGACCACAATTATAGTAGCCAAACCACCACTGTTGAATTGGAAAGCCATATTAAGATAGAAGATTCACAGTGAAAAGGGTTATTTAGTTCATCATTCACACCACTTTTAAAATCTCCACCTCTCCAGGGACTGTTTTTCTGTTCCTGTGTAATTTAAAAATGAAATCCACTGGTTTGCTTTTCACACAGTGTTTTGCAATAGTTGTACTGAGACTGTTTGTCCTCACACAACTTGGTCTATAACAAGTAAATGCCTTTTCTTTTTAAACTGAAGTGACATTGATTTGGATTTGGATTCTATTGTCAGTCCATAAACATGTAAAAGAATAGGTATAACCCCATGCAGCACAGTGAAACATGTCAAACAGCCAGGTGGAACGAGTAACAGGTAAGCTGAGCAGAGAATATCTTGAGTTGACTCAAATGCACCTGAAGTGACTAACAGGTTGGATACATCAGGTCAGAGGTCAGGTCAGAACTGTCAGCTGAGATCAATGTCAACGTAAAGCCTCGTCTGTCACTGGACTCATTGTCAACACACTGCAGTGGACCAGGCTCATTCCAAACTGTCTGGTCTGTAAGAGGCAACGAGGGGTGTGTCACGTTAACCTTGGACATTAAGTTGAGTTGTAAAGGCAGGTAAACATATTCCAGGCCTTTTTTTCTGTGTCTGTGTGTTAGAGATTGAAAGTAATCAAATAAATGTGCTCAAGTAGAATTTGAAGTCTTTTATTTCCGTTAAAATGTAGTTACTGTGCAGATTACATAATCAATAAGCAGCCATCCTGTTGAAAAGCCAAAATGGGGGGAAACATGATCACGGCCTCTTATCACTACTTTTACTTACAATGATTAATAATTTGAGTGGCGTTTGCAGATTTTTACCTGTGCACGTTCACTGCAAGCTATACACACATGCAGTCCCGTGTCCTTTGGTTGTGTGTGGCCCCGGCCTTTTCAAGCCCTTTGTGAGTGTGTATTGTCTGGGCCAGTGATAGAAGTGGTTTTGGGGAGGGGCGGAAGTTTTCCGGAAGGTATTTTGTCCAGAGTAAGGGCGTCTGTCCCTGAGACTAAACAGGAGGGAACACAGGTACGCAGAGAGAGGCTTAGCACAGCTCAGGGGAAAACACAACACAAACTGGACTGACCGGACTCGGCCCAGACGGAGCAAAACAATGCACTCTTAACATTACATCACAAATACTGTTTACCAATTAGCGTACAGGTTTATGAAAGGAAACTTCTCTAACTTCTCAAAAAAATGCTCCTGTTTTTAAAGCTTCATGTTTTTTTGTTTTTTTAATGATATGTACTTTATGTTTAAATCAGCTTTGCAAAGCATATGCCTCATTTTTTTGTTTTCTAAAGCATTTCTTTTTCTGGATCACAGATTAAGCTTTTAATGTAGCGGCTGCTGTTCGCGGCTGAAGTTAAAGCCCGGGAACAATGCTGAAAAAGTTCAAAACTGTTTGATTCATCTTTTCACTGCAGGGTAAAAAAGGTCAAGGAACATTCTTCCTTTCATTGCTGCTTTTTTGTACTCCTCTGCACCCCATTCTACCCACTAATACCCAATATTTTAATAACACAGGTGTATTTCTCACCGAGCAAAGCCACAGAAAGAAAATGCTTTTTCAAGTTTCGTCACAGAGACGAGGACCTTGGCTTTCTTGACATTTTCCAGCGGTTACTTTTTTGCATTGTCTCTCAAGAGTTTGGTCCCACAATGTCTGTTTTAAAAAAGGAAAAGAAAACTTTCCATCTTTCCATACCTTTCAAGACTGTGTATTAAGTTTTGCACTAAAACGTAACAATACAATTTACTCTTTAACCTACAAATTTGAAATCCTTTCCTTTCCTTTCCTTTCTTCTGGGGTGGTCTACACTGATCTCTTAACTCTGACACACCAGTCAAAACACCACAGTGTGTGTGTGCATGCATGCATGTGTAGAACGTGAGGGTGTGATTCAGGACTCATAACAGTTAAACAAGGTTTTAACATACCACTATTTAGGGTTTCAAGCAGCATTAAGAGTGGGGAGGGTGTTATGGGGATGGAGCCACCTTTGTGGGAAAAAAAGGATTTCTACATTTCTATTTCAGTCTTGGAGTTAAACCCTCGATCTGAAGTGAAGAAATGTAAACATCATTATAGCTCCAGCCGTTCTCTTGAGCTTTAATCTTTACATAACACAGCAGTGAGATTTTAAAAGTCATGTTTTGTTCAGTTATGACAAAAATCAACCAAATTGAATCACTGGTTTTATGATCAGAACACATCGACTGTTTGAAATGACAATAGAAGCTAAAACAACTTAAACATGGCTTTATTATACATATACAGTATGTTTTTTTGCCAATCCTTTAGTTAGATAGATAGATAGATAGATAGATAGATAGATAGATAGATAGATAGATAGATAGATAGATAGATAGATAGATAGATAGATAGATAGATAGATAGATAGATTGATAGATAGATAGATACTTTATTGATCCCAAGGAAAATTTAAGCATCCAGTAGCTTAAGCAACACATACAAAAACACCAATACACACAAGAATATAAGAATAAGAACACAAAAACACAGCTGTGAAGTATGTCTAACCGCCAGAACTGCTACAGAGAGCTGTCACTATGCAAAAGTATGTGCTAAATGGAATAAATGCAAATATAAGGTGATTAACAACTAAAAACAGTGCAAGAATAATGATACTGCGGATAATATACATAAAATACACTTAAAGATAAATATATAAACAAATACTATGCAAATTTATGTTGTATGTGTGATATAAATCTTAGTGACTGACATATCTACTGTTGCAAGTGGTAAAAAATATGCTATAAGAATTTAGGATCCTGTTTTGAGTAAAAGAAATTCTAATATAAGGAAATATATAGAGCGATGGTTTCAGCTTCACCATTGTGAGAATTTTCTTTTCTCTGTTTTATATTATTGTGAATTTATTATCTTTGGGTTCTGGACTGGAGGTCAAACAAAACAAGACATTTTAATAAATCAACTTGGGCCTTGGGAACTTGTGATGGACATTTTTCACTTTTATCTGACGTTTTATCATTATGTAATTGAAAAAATCATCATCAGATTAACTGAAAATGAAAATCATTAGTTTCAGCCCTGTTCTGATATTATAACATATTGTGTTTTATGTAACACGGCATCACTGAATGTAACACTTTTGTTTTGAAAGGTTTTCATGAACCCTAGGGCCACGAAACTTGCTCAGCACCTTGATGAGTCTGCAAACTAAACTTTCAATTCAAGTGGAAAAAATACTTCAAAGCAAACTATTGTAACAGCAATATGTATAATAGGAAATGGGATTTGAGGTTTTAATCTCTGCCTTGGCTCGCATCCAGCACACCTGGCCAGGCTCAAACAAACACACAAACAGGATCCTCAGAGACTTACAGATACAAATTGGCAACAGAGATCACCAAACAGTTGTGTAAAGCTGGGCTCAGTCACTTCCTTTAAATACAACCTCTCTGTGGTTACAGCTTTCTGTCTCCTCAAAGGAAGAAAGAGAAGGGAGGATCGCAGTCGGCACAAAGACAGAAAGAAAGAGAGAGCTGAGGGAGGAACTGCAAGATCTGAATGCAGACAAAAGAATGCTGAAAATGAAAGGTCTGTTATTAAAGACAAAGACAGTGAGAATACAGGGATGGAGAAGAAAGAAAAGAAGTGAAAGAAGGAGAGGAAGAAATATATTTCTCCCTGTTGTTGACATGGTGTCAGCCGGGGCTATCGGGGTTAGAAAAACACATGAGAGATTTGTTTGCTCTGTGAGAGTAAACTAGCCGGAGCAACGCCCTAACCCTGCTTTCTCTCTCTCTCTCTCTCTCTCTCTCTCTCACACACACACACACACACACACTGAGAAAAACAAAGTGTGAGGGGCAGGTTGGCTCTTGCAGCAGGGAAACAGTTTGCAGAGCAGACAGAGAGAGTGAGAGGCATTAGGAGGTTGATCTAAGGTGTGGCTCACATTCACTTACCTGGTCAGGTGAGGGGCAGAGAGACAGACAGTTTTTAAAGTAATATTACCAAAAACAGTGACTCTACTTAATAGAATAACCCTCCTCCTGCTCCGAGTGACTGAAAGCTGGGAGTCTGCCATGTTTGTGTCATGTGGATGGTAATAATCAGAAAGATTCTCATAGTTACGACTTGCAAGCTTTGACACCAGTCACCAAACAACAAGTACAAGTAGCATACTAGATGAGCAGTTCTCTAGCCCTGAGGTACAGATATATATGAAACATTGTGAAATGTTGTGCGTGATTGATGGATCAAGTTCAATGATGGTTGAACTTCTTTCAACTTGCCGCCATACGTGACCATGGCAACCACAAAAACCACATGGAAGAACGAACGACGGAGGAGCAAAGTTCCCTGAATTATACACACCTTCACCACGTTTATATTAGCTAAACTTGCTAAGCTTACTAACCATTTCTTCAATTTTAAGCTATAACCTGCTCAATTTGGCTGCATGATAAGATTAGAGTGGATAGCAGCAAAGTTTGCAACAAGTTGTTATAAAGACTAGATGTAGCGGCTGTAACAGAGTTGCACCCTGCTGTCACCCATTCAAAATACGCCAAAGTCGACAGGTGGCACATGCAGTGGTAACCAATCAGTGTCCAAATACACCTTAAATGAAGCTTTATTCAACTTTACCGATGCCTGACATCAATTTGTTTGCGGTTTAAACAACCAGTCATTGAGAACACACACAATAATTACACATAGAGGTGTAAAGAAATATCACATGAAGGCAGCCCATGAGCCGTGATAAATAAACCCTGCACATGTCCAGGTCAATCATGTAACACGCATTATTGACTTTAGGAGATGAAGTGAGACAGCAGGACAGAGCTGCACACACACAATTAAAATGGCGGATGACAGGACATTAGATTTTAATTTGATTTTATGTAGTTCTTGTATCATTCATTGCAGCATTAGAAATAGTAATGGTTATTTATCTGTTTTTCGAGACCCCCCAAACTTGGCTCATGTCTCTTTTGGGGGAGCTTAACCCCCCCGACTCCCCCATAATTTCAAACACTGAATTGTGTATTTAGCACCAAGTATGAGTGTATCAGAGCATAAAAAGAGACTCACAGTCATAACTAACGCAAATGATGGTTAATTAGAAAATTATAATTAGGATACATACCTTCCATATCAAGTGAATGCAGCATTAGTGTGAGCGGTGACGAGACAAAGATATGAGTGCCACAGGTGAAGAAAATCAAACAACATTATCAGAATGTCCAACAAAAAAACGTGAAATGGAAAGAAAATGTGAACAGCAATCAGTGCTTGTAATATATACAGTATGAAGATCATGCACCTCTGACAGGCTGTACTCAGGGAATACACCAAGCCTTCGATAATAGTGATACTTGTGTATAATAGAACAATAAAATAATACTAATAGAATGTATTCATGCAGACTTAAAGGGGTCAGAGGTTGATGCTGATGAATTTAACTTCTCTGACAAAAGTGTACAAGAATAACATTTTTTGGAAATAAGTCTTTTTCATACGTTAAGTTGAAAATGTAAAAAAAATTAAAAAATAAAGCTGATGGACAGCTAATGTACTTCCAGTACAAGGAGGTGACAGTGAGTTCTGTTTCATTTCTGTAATTAGATTAGCTACATCAACACATACGCATACATACTGCATATTTCTGTGTTTGAGTGGCTGGCTAACATCCTCTAACCCTCTAATAAGCTTTAGTCATGTCATTAATGCCGTTTCAGAGGCATTAAAACACTCTGATCTGTTTGTCTCTCTGTGTGTCTGCCTGCCTGTGTGTGTGTGTGTGTGTGTGTGTGTGTGTGAGACCTGTCATTGGTTGAGTGTAGTACATGTCTGTCTGCCTGTGTCGACCTGTGAGCATAAACATTAAACCCTCATTAAAATACTGTTAATCCCTTCCTATGACATGCAACCTGCCTTCAAACGCACACATACAGACACACATAGACGACAACATGTGCCTGTTATTAGGGAGGTGATTTGTCATTCAGGTGAGTTTGTCATTATCACCTGTGAAAGCTGCACTGTAAAACAAAAGCACTTTTAGTTTGAAGGTGGGGTATTTTGTTAGCATGAATAAAACTTAGACTGGGTATTTAATGCCTTTAGACCTAAAGCTTATTTTTTTCTGAATGCTTCCTTTGTCATGATTCCAAGGACTTTAGTGTGGACTTGTGTGTTTTGTGTTTCCTGTTTTACTTTGAAATTACTGTTCTTGTTTCCTTGTGTGCTGTTTATTTCCTGTCTTTGTTCTTTTCCCGCCTTTTTTGATTGATTGCACCTGTGTCTTGTTACTTACCTGTGTCTGTTTCCCTCATTGTCTGCTCCCCTATATATACCGGTCCTCTCCCTTTGTTCTCTGTGGCGTCCATGTCTGCGTTTCCATGTCTGCGTTTCCCTGCACTTGGATTTTGATTGCCGATGTTCTTGTGTTTGATGTGTTGGACGTTCTCCTCGTGTGTCGCCCCTGTGGATTCCCTGCGTGTCTGTCCCTGAGTTTGTGTGAGTTTTGTATTCCCTAAATAAATCCTTGGACTGCTCCTGTCTACCTGTCTACATTTTGGGTCCTTCTCCCTGCTACCTGATATGGCTTGTCGTGGCAAGGCCGCCTCGAAGGCCTTTCTTGATATCCTTTAGTGATAAAACATACACACACACAAACAACACAATTCTCCAAATCTTGGCATTAAAAAACCTTTCAAAATAATTGCATACATATTTTCATTTTTGTTCATAAAAGTGATGCATTTTATATGCTGAGATTATGTCAATTAATTATAATTAGAAAATATATGGAGGCAAGTGTGAGTATATTAAAACAAATAGAATAAAAGCAGCATGAAACATAATTCTGATATCTATTTTGGGCATTTCAACAGCAAAATACATTTTATTATTCAGAGGGAAGGGAAGTTATTTGACATGTACCCACTTGTACCCACTTGCACCCACTTGTATCATCATTTACACTTGTTAGTTTGAGATTAGTAAAACTGTGACTGTTTTTTGAACTGGAATTGTTGTTTGTAGACCCAGCGTCACCAAGTCTAGCAGGATTCAGTCTTAAAATTTGGGTGATAAAAAAGCTTTTGAAAACTTGTCTTTAATCCTATAGCAGAGGACAGCTCTTGTCCTTGAACACAGGCCCTACCTGAAACTGGTGCTCTCCTTGTTTCACATAGGCTAACACCTGCATTGAAGTGGAGGCATATGTTAGTGAAACAAACAGTCACTCTTTTCTCTGAGTTGGTTGCAGCCTTGGAGAACAACAGAGGTAGAAAAACCAGATAAGTGACTGCTCTTCTTACTGATTTTTATGTACACTGTGATTTATTTAACTCTTTTGAGCTTTATTTTCTCCTAATTTTCCTGCAAAATGAATAGATGTCCCAGTTTTCCTGATAGTGTCAGCTGTTTTTTGATACTCCACATATGCATATATAGAAATATCTGAAAATAGAATAAATAGCAAACAAATATCAATGGATCTCAACAATGAACTCACCCAACTACTCAGTTTAAAACCACTTCAAACAATATTGAATAATGTACAAATTTAGAAAGCTTCAGCACAATGTTTTTTGTTATTGACATCTCCTCTGTAAATGCCTGTTTTGTTCATCTTTATGCAGATGACACCATTTTATACTTACAACTTTTAACAGCTAGCTTTTAAAAAAACTGCAACTTTCGTTCAGTACTTTTTCAAAAAAATGGTTAACCTCCTGTTAAATGCTGATTTCCCAGAACTGGTGTCATTGATTTATGGTTGTTCAGAATATTGTTCAGCAATATACCATCAGAGATTTTGGAAGTATTTTGACTCTTCCCCTCACAAAATATAAAACGTGTAACTTTCACAACTTTGATAGGGACAAAGTGGCAGGACTGTACAACAATTAAAATCCCTGCTTCTTTTTTCCAATTCACCAAGGTTACTGTATGCCAGACAAGAACTTAATTCACTCTGAAGAATAATGATTTGTGAAGCTCATAATAATTGTGGCAACAATTTAAATATCTGCACTTTTTTAAACAGTCTGTCTGTGTTATATGTCCCCAGCAACATCCTGTTTCAACAAATAATTAAATGATGCAGGATCAACACCCCCATCAATATGCTGTTAATGTGATTAAGCAACATTTTAATAATGTTTAAGATTGTTTAAAGAGATGACAAGCATGCAGCAATAAATATCAAACATTTTGTGCAAGTGTTATAGCGAATGTCTGCAAAAATGCCAAACAGAAAAAGAAAAGCAGATAAGAACAGAGATGATGAGAAAGTGAGAAAGAATGCGTGACTGTGAGAAGCACATTTTGACATCCACAGAGCGCCATCTCTCTCTTTACGTTGGAAATAAACAGATGGAAAGTGAAAGAGAACAAATGAGAGGAGAGATGAGAGAGGGGGAGGGCCCAGACTGCTATCTGCCATGCAGAGAGCAGCTATTTGGCTCCCGCCAGGCAGTTGTGACAGGAAAATACATTAGTCCTGATTTGGTTTGTTTTGGTTGTTTTGGAGATGCTGCAATTATGAGAGACAGGGGGCTGGTGATCGAGCAGGGTCAGTTTGAATCTTTTTCTTTTTCAGCCAGCCATCCTGTTCTCGTTTTCTCTTGCTCTTTTGCTATTTTTCTACCTGTGTGTTTACTCTCTTCTTTCATCTTTCACGTTCTCTTTTGGAGTAAAATTGCATGACTTTTAAGTTAGAGCTCTTTCAAGATGTAAAAATGAAGAGATTCATTCCAAAATGCTACACATCCAAAATAGAAATATTGTGCTACCTGAAATTTATCAGATAAAATGTAATAAACAGAAATTAATGAGCAAATGACATGAATCTCTAACTTAAATACTAACACACAACATGGTTTTGTGCTAATTGAGCGGACAGTCTGGTTGCCACTACGGTAGGTCTGAAAACTGATGTGTGAGATGAGTTATATAATACATGTTAGCATATCATTCAGCAAAATGTCCCATTTGTTAAGTTCCCCAGCATTGCTTGACTTTCCCAGTCTAGAAAACAAATGGCATCATATTCTGGAAACATCATTAACAGTAGGAAGCCTGCTTCTTCTTCATACTTCATCTCCCACTGTTACTTTTCCCCACCTCCATTCAATTTCTCTTAAGTCAACAAGGAAGGTCAGAAATCTTACTGGGATTAATCTCAAAAAAACGGAAAATAGATTTTTTTTGACAATACAACACTTTGTGACTGACGCTGCTAACAGTCAATATTTACAGATTTTCATATCTGAATAACAACCACAAATTGTCAAAGTAATTTTATGGTAATTTTTATGGTTCAAATCACCCCTGAGGTAATTGCACAGAGGACTGAAGAATGAGGAGAGAGCTGAGAGATTTCCATTTGTTCCTCACTCTCTCTGTTCCTCTCCCATAACCTTGTCTTTTCTCTCTTTCTGTCTGTCATATTTCTGTTTTTTTTTTAGTTTAATTTTCAAACGTCTATCTCACAGTATATTTCTTGTCTCTCAATACTTTCTGTTCCCCAGCTTCTTTTTCTTCTCTCTTCTGTCTTCTCTAGGTTACGTCATGTTCCTCTCATCCTCTTTAGCATCTACTTATATTTATCAGTTTCGAATAAATAGGTATGTGCATGGTTTTAACTTTATTTTTTCCAAAGATCTCAAACTAGAAGCTCATTTTTAGACTCTTGTTTTTAAATAACACTTGTTGTCACCAGTTAACAGTGCACATTAATTTAATTTCTGCAAATGTGCCAGTTTAGCCATCTTGGCTAATTTTCAACTGCAGAATAATACATTAAAATGGGAACAGACTTTAGGGAGTTTGATATGGTTTCTGCATGAAAACAGTAAAGCAAGAAGCAGTCTGTAGAGTAGTAGACTGCTCTTTATTATATTAATATATCAAATAATGTTTTTAACACACCAAACGTCACTTACCTGCCATTGATGTGCAAACCCACCCCCAAAAAATGTGCAAACCCACAGAACTCTATTTTAAATTCTACTGGAGATCCCAAAGTTTCCAAAGATGCCAAATATGTCAGATTCAAATTTTTGAAAATGATGCAGAAGACATTTAATATTTCTGTTTGATGGAATGGTGTAGCCATAAAATTCATGGAGTCTTGGGTTTGAATATTTCACTCAGTGTAAAATCATATAGTTTCAACAAAGAGCTGGAACAGGATGATACAAAATGCTTTGTGTGTGATGCCATTAGACTGTGTGGAATAAGATGATTTTAACAACCTTAAAGCTACTTAAGGGGGGAAAAGAGGAAAACTGTGCATCAAGGAGTTAAAGAAAACTACCATACAGCTGGTTCTCTCTCTCTCTGTCTCTTTCTCTGGACAGCGGCCAGATGGTTATGGTCAATAAAGGGTGCTACAGGAGTACCTAAGTGTGTGTATGTGTGTGTGTGAGAGAGAGAAAGTTCATGTGTGTCCATTTCAAAGGCTCTTCTCAAACAGACCTCTCCTTTAATTCTGCCACCCAGCAGGACACAAACTCTCTCTCTCTCTCTCTCTCTCACACACACACACACACACACACACACACACACACACACACACACACACACATCCCTCTCTCTCCGAGGGGCTAATAGGGTGAAGTGAGTGCGTCTCCATCTGAACAGTGGGTTCTCTTCAGGGCGGGCTCGGCTCTGGGGGCTCGGGGTCCTGAAACTGACATGTTGGGATTTGGCCTTTAATCAGCGACATCAGTGTGTTTCATAATCTGGGTCAGGACCCTGATTTGGGTCACAAGTAGATTAAATGTGGTCTCAAAATTCTTCAGGAAACACAAACAGCTTCAGCTGCAGCTCAACAAGTGGCCTGTCACTGCATGAGTGTGATTCTGTAAACCACAAGGGTGTGGAGAGTGTAGGGGCTGGACTGGCCATCTGGCAGACCCGGCACATTCCCGGTGGGCCGACGAGCCTTTTTTGCCTTTTTTGTTTTTGCTTTGTTTTATTTTGTCTGACTGGCCCATCAAACAGGTAGATTGGCCCATTGGTTTGTTTCTTAATTGACACCGCGCTGGCCCAATCACATCTTTAAACCCCTCCCCCTTTGGGCTCAGTGGCTTCATTAAACAGCACATACACATCTGCAAAAATAAGAGTACCAAAATGGATAAGAAGGAGGCAAGGAGAAATTGCGGGCCAAAAAAAGACAGGCCCAACAGGCAGATGCTGCCAAATGTGCAAAAATGACTGATATGTTTGCTGCAGGACCTTCTTCAGCACCCGTAGCTGATGATGGTGGATGAGGAGAGGGAGAGAGATGACGGTGAGAGTGGCGGGAGAGTAGAACTTGCGGTAAGCAAAAGCTAACAATAGGCTGGCTGCCTGGCTCAACAATATGTAATGAGAGATGATGATGATTAGCATTAGCCTATGATGCTCTGGAGTCCAGGAACCCATGAAGATCCCCTTGATAAAACTGAGCAAAAAAGCACTAGTGGTGAACAAACTAGCTGGTAACTAGCAGACAGAAGGGATGGACATCCTCTCTGCCCAGCGAATGGTGATTTCCACACAAGAGAGCCTCAAAAGAATCGCCTGGGGTTTCACAATTGTAAAAACAAAAGGCAGCTGCAGACACATTTGTCAAATGGACAAATGAAAACACTGAAGAGAGGGAGGAAGGAACATACATTGAAGTGGAGGCTGCACTGCCTCAGAAAACCACAAAAAAGAAAAAAAGCAGGGCCGGAGAGATGGGGCACAAAGCAATGCTGAGAGAGCGTATGAGGTGAATGTACACAACACAGTTCTGGACACAGCTATTGAGGCCATCCACAGAAGATTTTTGACACATGACACTCTCTTTGCTGAATTTGCAGATCAGATCAGGACCACTTCTCTTCCCAATAATGCACTCCAAGACCTTAGTTAATCTCTGATCAAATGTGACAGCAGGGCTATGGTGGACAATCTACAGTCAGAACTGAAAGGTTTAGCTGGACAGTGGGACAGGCTTAAAGCATCACATGTTGATGAATACAAGACCAGAACGGTAAAAGATGGATCTGCAGGAAAGGAAGAGGGGACTGACATTGTGAGTAAATTCTGCGCTGGTTCAGATGCGTATAATCTCCTTGGGCCTTCTCACCCTTTCCCTGTTCTCAGCGCTCAAATTCATCAAAAGCTGGCTTGAAATATTCCAGTGGACCGATAATCATAAACTGGAACAGTTGTTTAACTTTGTCTAAGTTTCAAAAGCTTGAAAAGGAAAGCAAGCGGAACTATTTATTTAGCGTTTACTTTGAATACTCCTGTAGTTACAATGACGTGTTATAAGTAGTTTATGAATCATGTCACAAACAATAATAATAATGTAAGTTTTATTTGTGGGCATTTTGTAGGATCATCTGAAAATGTATGCACTGCATTATGTATTGGGTTTATATTGATTTGTGACATGATGATCAAACTTTTTTTTTTCTCTTTAAATTGCTACATCGCTGCTCATGTGGAAACAAATTAGTTTTTTACTGATGGTGACCTGTCTGATCCCAGGGTCACCTGACGAGCTCTACCCATAATCCCTCAGCCAAAGGCCAACCAGGAAGGTGAAGTCAACGTTTCTCTCCAATACAAAAGATCTCGCTGACTACCCATGTTTACCCCCCACCACACACACACACACACACACACACACACACAGGCACATGTAGACACAGGCAAACATACACACAGAGCAGCTGTTTAAACTCTATTTCCACTGAGTGTGCACAGTGCTGAAAGGCAGCCTCCCTGCAAACATGGACGGAAACAAGTAAACAGATAAGCTTCAGTAAACAAAACAACATGTTGGTAAACAGATGTAGATGCGTGTAACAGCAGTTAAATGTTATAATCATCTATTGTCAATTGTGTTTTTTGCACCCCTTACATGGACCTCAAGTTACAGTTATCTGACATTTCTAATACAGAAGTTTTAAGTACAATGTTTCCACCAAATAGTTGTTTTATTTGCCCACATTTTAAGACATGCTGCTGAGACTTCTTTCAATACCTCAGTACAACAGTACATTTCAAAAGCTCAACAGTAATATCTCTTTCTAGAACCAATGTCCTGGTTACTAAGAATAACTTTCTGAATTCAGCAGAAAAGAGTTCTCACTGAAAACTTTTGCCACTGAGATCTGTTTCTAAAGTTGTGCTCGCTATGGACATAGGAGCACCGCCTAAGCCTCATGGGAGCTGTAGTTGTTGAATGATAAGAAAATGATTGTGGTATGTTGGTTAAAATGAGATGGAGAACAGAAGTAAACTGACAGAAAACTTGAGTTCAGTTTTTTTAGAAAGAGAGATGAAACTACGAGAAACTAAATGAAGGAATGAAGCCTGTGTAACAATACCCCAACCCTAGAATTAGGATAGCACTGCAGCTCTCTATTCACAACACAATAGTTATATTACCATTAAAATGTTGCACAAGTTTTAAGCAAATTTCTGCTAAATAAAATGTGTTTTTCCATCAGCCTTTTTTAAGACAATACTACGAAGATATTCCAAAGGCTGTGAGAGGAGCTGCATTTAAAAAGTCTATTTTTATCTTTCTTATCTATCTTATCAGCCTTTATTGCACGTCCTCTCTTCATGGACTTTCCACATCAGCCTTTTTGAAGTGTTGGTGTTTCCACAAGAGTTTTTTTATGCTGCTCATAAAAACAGGTGGATGGAGATGTGCCTAATGTTACTTAAACTGGTTCAGATGCCAAGACTGCTCTCTAATGAACACAAGTCAGAACTAAATGAGCCACTGTGTTGTAAAAACATTTGAAATGTGTGTGTGTGTGTGTGTGTGTGCTCTATCTGTCTGGTTTTATCTTTCCACCCCTCCTCTCTCTCTCTCTCTCTCTCTCTCTCAGGATTAAACATGTTTATCAATTATCACTCCATCTTGCCTCTAGCTCTCAGCACGCCACACAGCTAATTGAATCATTAAACAATCGCTACTCCTCAGGGAGTGTGTGTGCTTGTGACTGTGTGTGTGCGTGTGTGTGTGTATGTGTATGTGAATGGTGGGAGAGTGTGTGTAAGGGGGGCAAAGGGGGAGTTGTTTGCAAACATGATGATGCCCTCGGGTGCTTGCAATGCACTTGTCAGATATGTTTATTAATTTATGATGCATGCGCGCACACTCACACACACACACACATACACACACACACACACACACACACACACACACACACACACACACACAGATGGGTCCTGGCAGTGGCTGGTAGCACCATGTGTTAGTCATGGTTGAGGGCCTCTCCTGTTCTCACACTGGCAACTGGTCGACTCATACTGGTGTGTGTGTGTGTGTGTGTGTGTGTGTGTGTGCTGATGCTGAATGAATGATGATGAACAGATACTGAAATATGTCCAGTAAGACCTTAGAAAGTATAAAAAAAACTATGAAATTAATAAAAATTAAATATCAGGTCAAAAAGTTTAATTTGATTTCATAAGTTCTCAATTTGGCAAAATAGTTTAGGTGATTTTTTTCCTTCACGCAAGAACCTGTTGATTTTTTTTTAGATGTAGGTTTAAACCTGAAGCTAACTTTGAGGGTTAGCTGTTTTTCCTAATATACTGTTTTTAGCTTTATATATATTAAAGGAATACTTCACCAAATATCTGTCTTTTGAGTATGTAAAAATGCCTCTAAAAGGTTTGTAGCTTGCTCCGTTGTGGAGAATGGCAACTGTAGTCAACCTGAATTCACTGCAGTTACAGTGGAGTCCAATGGCAGCTTCAGAGTCAAAGCAAGAAATTAAAAAAAACATTGAATTGTCTGTAGAAACTTCTCAAACCACTCCTGCAGCATAATCAACTTCTTCATAGTTGATCTGTAAGTTCAGTATGTTCCCAACATTCGCAGTTCCTCCATAACATAGCTAAATGTATTGCTAATGCATCACTCTACCACCCTCTAACAGCTCCAGAGCTCTGCCTGAACTTGCATATTCTGTGAAAAACTGTTTGGACCACACTGAGCATACAGATCAGCAGTGGTGAAGAACGGCTGCCCTCGAAGCCAGACTTTTCAGAGCTAAAGCCTACAAGCAGTGAGTGTTTGATACCAGAATATTCCTTTCATGGTAGCATCTGCATTCGTCCTGGAACACAGAACTTAGCTCCAAGGCCACCTCAGATCAAAGATTTGTGACGAGACGAAACCATTTTAGAACGTTGCAGGGAAAAGTTGCAGCGGTGTGAACTGGTCTCAGCTCGATTCAGGCCGGCTGATGGCGTCGCCTGCGGCTCAGCTTGTCAAATCGCCAGCGGCTGGTTTTAGAACGTGAGGCACGTCACCTGTTTCAACAGCCAATCAGCTCGTAGCAAAGTCAGCTGGTCATCTCAACCCTCTTGATTTTTTATGTTTTCGCCGTTTAATCAATACTAGAAATGCAACTGTAGCAAGTAACTCACTATCACTATGTTCATTTATATTTTACACTGTCTCATCTAGTCTATGTTGGCAGGTTTCGGACCACTGTTTGTGCAGTCTGTGTTTATTTGTCCAGTCAATGTACAGATGTTAGCTGCAGCCAGCTAGCAAGATACTTAGATTTATTAAGCCTTTGTATAAGTGCTAGTTGAAAAACATTTTCAATGTATATGGACCCATCTTCGCTCACATTTGTGCCACCAAGAGACATTTTGTGTCTGTTCTGACCCACACGAGTCTTTCCATTGCACCCCGTCTAAAATTTGCTTTACGTTCTGGCACACGGTCACAGTGATACAGGCACTGTTTTTGGGGACACTCCAACAGATCTTTGACTGAAAATGGAGCTTTTGAAATTCTGTTTTGAAATCGCAATTGAAATACAGTGGCAGGTGACACAGCAGCGGCACTGAGGAGATGTATTTGTGTTCTTCAGTCCTACATATGGAAGAAGCTGAATGAACTTTAACCTTCATTGTTACAGTTTCCACAGATCTGGCCTGGTCACATGGTTCAACATGTGAGATTCACCCCATCAGACACCCACCCGGGTTAATGTTATCATTGATTACAGCTGATCTACAGTATATGAAGTAGGCTGGTATTACCTTTTCTGAGGTGAAGTAAGGACCCATTATATGATTGCTGTCATCACTGATTGTGAATGTCTCAACCCATCATTACCCATAAGCCTCATCATCTGTCGACCAACCACACAATCAGAACTGCTTGATCCGCTGTCGTCTCTTCAGCAGGGGTTTCACGTGGTCCTTATCCCTACACTCCACATCTGATCAAAAAATAATGACCGTGGTCCTTCACTGGCTTACAGGGCTATTTGATAGCATCATCATCTTCCAACTTAGCCAGCTGAAATGACTGCCCTTTCAAATTTTATACATGCCCACCTTATTTTGGGATTTTTTTTTAGCTAGCTGCTGCTGTCTGTCAGAAGATTTTCTGTGTGGCTCTGTAATAGCAGTGCAGATGAGATGAGATGGCTGATGGTGTGGCAAGCCCCTGGATTTTATTATAAGCATGCAAAAAAACTGCGAAAAACTGTCAAATGTTTTTACGATTACATACAAGCCAATTTGAGTAAATGTCAAGTATTCCACATATATATATATTTGGAACTTCAAGTTTATAAATCTAACAACATGTGCATTTAAAATGTGTCCTGCGCACATCAATGCATCTTGTGTCTAAAAGAGATACTGATTTGGCTATATTTGTGTAGAGTTTTGAGATTCTATTAACATCGTCCAATCAAACAAATACATGTTGCGTTTACATGCTGGTAGTATAGCTTGGCACATTGATGTGGGATTTATTTCTTTTTTCTTCTAAAACATACAGAAACTCATCAGCATTTCATGAGACAATAAATAGGCCACAATAGGCATTACATGGAATAAAATATTCAAGTGTCATACAGCATTCATTTTGGTAACTTTAACTTCACTTTTCAATCTGTCAAGACGGAGATTGACAGTTTTGCCGAATGACATTTAATTAGATCGTCCTTAAATAATAATAGCAAATCTAATTTCGCCTAAACTTTATCGCACCTGTCTTTAGCAGCCTGTATATGATCCTTTCCCTGTGACAGGAAGATATGCTCTGATATTACACATTTTGGCATCTCTTGGTGCCAGGTGTGCGCTACTCTTTAAAGTGCATCACATTTAAAAATCTAACATTTTTTTTATGTCCATCAATTTTCCTTTTTCTTTCTATTACACGAAAACACAATAATTAACCTGAAGAGAGGTCCGCGACTTCATATGCATGACCACCCAGGTGGACTCTTTCTAGTGAGATCTTTCTTAATATTTTTGTTTTTATTTTTTTGCTCTTTGGGCTACATGGAAGTATACTGATGTGGTGCAGATTATATACTGAATACTGGGGATACGGCTGCAGTATAGGCTTTAGGTGTTGACCCAGCTGTTCTGTTTAAAAAAAAACATTTTTGATTGCAACAAAAGAATAAAAAAAAAATCGAACCTTGAAGCTAAATACTGGACTAAATCTGGATGTAGTTTCACCTTCCCATGAACATGTATGTATGTGTGATGGATGGGAAGCTTCCTAGCGTGAGAGAGAAATCCAGGAGGAAGCAGGATGGAAGCAGAGTGACATGAAAATTGCGGGGCGACAGAGGGAGAGAACAAGGAGCCCCCCCCCCAACCAAACCCATCTTGAGACCGATTCGTCACCGCGACAACCATCAGCACACCTTATTCTGGGATGTCCTGTAGTTATGTTCTTCAATTATGTCTCCCTCTTTAATGTTGCGGCTGCACATCCATATTTAGTCAACCGCTGCAATTTTAGCTGCCGCGTTGAAATGCAACCGTCTCACCCTGGAATCAAAGGACAGATAGAGCTTCCTCAGGCACACACACACACACACACACACACACACACACACACACAAGATTTACATTTATTTCTATATTCTTTCAGGCTACATCTGCAATTTGAACCACAACAGGGAGATTTTCAGCATGCCAAGCAACTTTCAAGGAAAATGTGAGGTATGGCAATTTATCCACTGTATGTGAGAAATTTTATTTTTGTCTGCACTGTAACCCCTGAAAATATGTATATTATCAAAAAAATGGACCAAAGGAACAAACGAAGAGACTGAAATCTGCTGCAACAATTATGTGTAAAGTGTAAAGAGAAGGTTGAAAAGGCCAGGTGTGAATTAAAGCTTCCCCTGTTATTGATCCTTTATCATAAGCTTTCTAGTAAAGTCATGCTTCAGAAAGAGGATACATGTACAGTCTGTGCACACACACACACACACACACACACACACACACAGAGAGAGAAGGGAATTTTAAGCCTGATGTGTGTAAGCAATCAGGAGAGATGGATGAAATAAACACGTCTCGCCAATAAGGACTGATATTGACTCAGTGTATTAATCACCATCACACATTATGAGTGAATTTTAGTGCGGTTGATTTAGGCTTAAGAAGGTTTTTAGCTGAATTGACCAAGAAGAATCTAAGAAATAAATGAGCTTGACATTTAGTCCATTCTACACAGCTACTCCAAAACGGTTGTATAACATAAATACGAATCTGAAAAGTCCAGATTGTATGTGTTTTTTCACCAATCATAATTTGTAAAAGCTGGTGTATTTGTGAACGTGTAGCTGTGTGTGTGTGTGTGTGTGTGTGTGTGTGTGTGTGTGTGGTGTGTGTTTGAATAAATATCGTGCATAGTCAGAAACTTGAGAACAACAATAAAACAAAAAGCAAAGCAAATATGGCACAGGTGCCTTCCCCTCCCTCCCTCTCTCTCGCTTTCTCTCTCTCTCTCTCTCTCTCTCTCACACACACACACACACACACACACACAGACAGAGGAATCTCCCTTGTGGAGGTGGCCACGGGCCAACAAAGGTGTATAAGAGATGTGTTGCATGCAGAAGATAGTCCTCACAGGTGTGACAGGATGACCTTTTAATCACACACACACACAGATTGACTAAATGGGAGAGATAAAAAGAGGGAGAGTACACAATGCACAGGCCAAGTGCCAAAAAATCAATTTATCTTGTGTGGTGAACATGTGCATGTCTCCTCAGTGTTTGTCTAGTGTAGTATTTTTTAAATGCTTTGATTTACAGTTTGACACATCATGTTCTCAGAAGTTGGCCTGAGGTTAATCAAATCATCATGTTAGAGAGGACAGGGTGCTTTGATTTTCCATTAATAACTACAGTACGTAAACTATAGGGAGGCTCTGCTCAAGCTTCTGTTCATTTCTACTTTATTTGGCCAAATTTAGGCAACAGAGATATTGTAGGTTATGATGAAAGACACATTACTGTATAAGGAACGTGTTCTGGATCTGTTTAAGCAAAATGGTGTAAACAAAATATGTATTTAGTACCTGTCGTGAATTTTTTTCTTCTTTCTTCACTCATGTTTTTTTCATAATAGCCCTTGAGATGATTTTTTAAAATCTATTTTCCCACATTTCTCCACTCTTTCCTTTATGTTGTTTAATATATATGATTTGCAAGTGAAAATGTGTCTATATCAGTTGTTTCATTCAGATGACGTCTTGATGTCAAAGAATATTCAAAATAATTGCTTTGTTTTGTTTTTTTTGATATTGATGATATCAAATCAGAGCTAAAAAGGAACCTGTTTAGAACAGTTTACTAGTCACAAACAGGATCACATTCAGACTTGACTCCAGTTGTAACAATGAAAAAGAGTTTAACCATTTGTGATGGCAAATGGCTCAAGACCCCATTTACACTGAGTCACTTCACATGTCTTGGGCAGATCAGTTATCAATGTTTTTGTGTTGGATAGTTGTTAGCTAGCTAGCTGGGCTGTTATTGTTGTAACTAAACTGTTAAAGTGCAGAAGTTATTCTTCTTCTGATATGTGGCTAGTTAGAAATAAAGTATTAAATCTCATCTAGATTTTGTCTGGACACGAGACACTTGAGTGTAAATTGAGTGCTGCAGGAATGAGTCCTAAAACCCGGAAATGAGTTAGCATTTTTGCACTTCCGCTCGTTTCAAAGTCAATGGGTTTCTCGAATGAGTTGTTGGTTAGATGCCTGAAATAATTGCTAACAAGTGGCTAAATGAGACTACAGAGGTTGTCGGGGACATTAAACGTCATCATGCCAAACACAACTCAACTTTCCAAAAGGCTTTTGTAGAGGTAAACGTGCAAAATCAAATTACAAGTTGGAAGCTTAGTGGTGGTGGCGTTGAAGTCACACGACCGTGGTGTAGTTTGTTTATAGCCTAACGTTTGCTTTTTACTTTTACTTAGCTGTTACTAGATTATCTTGCTGAACAAACGTGTAAGTATCTTAAACTTCTGTTTTCCACAGAGCTTATTTTCTGCAATAATCCAATGGAAAAATCCCATTGGCGTTTTGGTGAGGGAACCAGGGCGATGCTAACTTCTGGGTTGGCCTACAAAAATATGTCATCCCTGCAGCAATCTATGGGGCCTTAGATATCATTGTCTACCCCATCATGGTAACCTGCTCTATATTTTGCAGACCCACTCTTCACAATCAGTCAGAGTGATAATCAGGCTTTTTTCACTCACTTTATTTCAAGGCTTATGGTATAATCACCACATCTTGGCCAGGAAAGTCATACACGGCTACTCAAAAATGTAGTCAGTTGGCATGTGAGTGGGACTACACTTGACACAATTTCTAACCAGATGGCTAAAATGAGTAAATCACTTACTTTCAGTTTTTAAGATTTTCTCTTTTTTTTGCATTTATTCCATAGTTGATGGTGTAGAGATAGAAAAGAAACGTGGCGAGCGAGAAGGAGGGAGGATGATATGACATGAATCAAAGGTCCCTGGCTGGAGTCGAATCAGGGACATTACAGTTATATTCTATGCTACCAGGACACCCCAATTATTTTCTTCTCAGCCAATATTTCCATTTTTTGTTGTTGTTGGTTTTATTTTTCAGATAACTTTAGCTGAGACACATATAAACAATTATTTACTCCAACTGGGGTACAATCCTGTACAAAGCTTTGTGCCTTTGCTTAAATTTATTTCATGAAAAGTCAGTTAATTTGCATTTTGTGACATTGCGCAAGTTTAAAAATAACGCTTGACAGCTGGATGCAAAGTACAACTTATCAAGTCCCATTTTTAACACACCTGCTGCATTGTTGCTCCTCCCTCAGGGCAACTACTTTACAAAATATTTGCTTCTGAACCAACTTGCTGCAGCGGCCAGTTGACATAAAAAAGAAATAACCTCATCGTAACCGCAGAGTTAAACAGTTATCATTAAAAACATTAAAACATTTTCTTCTCAGTCATATCCATAAAACATTTAATATCATCAGATCAAAGCAATGGGATTAACTTTAACCACAGTGGTTACTTCAAAAGACACAGACAGACAATCACATAACTTGTTTTCACAGATTGTGGGCCTGAAATCAAAGGGGGTTATGTAAAAATGGAAGTGAAAACACACAGAGGAAGCTGATTTATTGGTTTGCTGGCGTGTTGGAGAAAGAAAACGAACCTCCTCTTTCCCTTCCTCTCTGCAGCACCTGGTAAATGTCAGACCTGTTTCACCTGGAACTGCAGAGAGAGCAAACAAACAATGTGTGTGTGTGTGTGTGTGTGTGTGTGTGTGTGGATGGGTGTTTGAGAGAGAAAGAAAGAGACTTTTAGAAATGCTATATGAATTAGAAAACATGTTTCTGATATGAAATCTAAAAGTGTGCTCAGTCTCTGTAGGGCAGTAAATCCAGCGTCTCACTTCTGGCTGATTGGATTTTGCATTGTTGCATGAGGAAACGGTACAATAAAGGGAATTTAAAAACTTCTTTGCCCCTCTTGTTCTTCTTTAATGGAAATGCCACCAAATCTGTGCAGCTAACGTCCACAAAAAGGCCTGAGTTCACGTTCGAGGTTTTACTCGGCGAAGATAAAACTCTGATAAGCTCAGTAAAAGTGCTTCTTGGAACAGGCCCCAAAATCTCAAATCTCTTAAGAGTCTCTAATCTCAATATCAACTGAGCTGCATTCAGATTACAAGCAGGTAAACATTTTAATTTATATCAAGATGTTGAGGTAGCCTCTTAATTAACATTTCCTGTAGTATGTGGTAGGTTAAGTATTTTCCTAATCTCGTATCTTTGGCACACAATAGTTTCTGTTCCGGTGCTTTCGATCGTACCATGCAGACTTCCTCAGCAGATGGAGTTAAAAATTGTCATGGAATTGTAGATGTTCAAGTTTCCATTGTTTCTGAGCACTTTAAGCACCTGACACTCTGTTCATGTTAGAAGATTCCTTGTTGCGGTGGGGAGTTATTTTGTTTTGCTCTAATGAAAAAGAAAATGAAAAGCCAGTTTAAGACTAGTTACTTCTGTAGGTCGCCCTACAACAACTTACAGCTGCGTCGATATCATCCACGCTTGTTGCCGTTTTTCTGACACTATTTTTTGTGAATGTAGCTGGTTAGCTAACTAGCTACGAAGACAACGTCTCCATTCTTAATCCCGGCTACTAAGCACTGATTGGTACTGATTGTTTCTACAACGGGTGGAAACAGACGTCAATGAGCACAACATCAGACCTGTTTGTATTGATGAACAAACTAAGATGTGGGCATCAATTCAGAGGTCTGGAACCAGGCTAGTCTTCTCTTCCATGGTAGTTCAAAAGAATGAACTTTTAGTTCCAATTGTTTTTTGTTCATCAATTATACAGATAGCAGAACCCATCTCATTTATTACATTTACTCAGCTCCTGCAGCACAAAAACAATTTTATACCACAGTGTCTTTTTTTCTGTATGTGATGTTTCTGCCATTTCACTTTACTTCAAAGTGAAAATCAGCTCGTAAGTAATCCATCAACAGGAACATGAACATAAAACTTGATTTTGCTTTTGTCAAAGTTATGTCATGTAAGAAGCTGCCAAATGCACATTATTATTTCTTAAAATGTCCATTTTTGTCTCATGGGTTTGATTTTCTGGCAGCATAACTTAGAGATGCAACAGTGTTGATATGCTTTGAAAAGTGTTCAGCAGTAATGTCATGGGTTTTCAAATTAATAATAAATGTTTAAAATTGGACATAGTTCTTGTGTACTAATACATCTTTCTTACAATAACTTAAAATGTGTTGTTTCTGTTGTTACATTCTGGCCATTTCTGGAAACTAGATATTGTTTGTAACTTCCTTGCAGTTGTGTTTCTCACTGTTTCAGTTACATTTTGTTTGTCATGAAGTAACTTTTATGTAAACAACTATCTTTTTTTAGCTTTAGCTTAACCATGGTCTATGTAACTTTTTCCATTGTTGAGTAATTAGGAGCCTAGATAACAGGTTTTGGAGCAGCTTCTCAAATACTGAGCACAGATACAATCAGAATCAGAAAACACCAATGGTGACTGCATCAGCAATTCTTCACGTCATCTTTTTAACATGCAGTCTGAGGGAATAGTTTTAACATGATGGTCCTAATGACCTGATTACTGCAAACACCTGATGTTTGAATATTAAGTTTGAAAAACACATTAATTTAAAATGCATATAACAGGCCTGACAGATTTTAAATCCTGCTGTGTACGTGGCCTATCAGGCTGGCACATCTGACCTGCTGTACAACAGAGAGACTGGAGTTTACAAAAGACGTCAGTCAAAAGCACGGGTATACACACTAATGCAGCACATACAAGCACGTCCACTTGCATGCACATATATATACACACACAGTGCTTGCACACATACACAATCAGTCAGGTGGTGTTGAAGAAGGGGGTGGTTATTGCCTAAGAGGGAGGGGTTTGGCTCTGTGACTGACAGGCCATTAGTTATCAGGGTTTGGTCAATCGTCTTGTTGACCGACGTCAGAGTGAAGGAACGCACCTTGTGCTAAATATAACGCACACCTGCCTTCACACACACACACACACACATTCATGAATGAGTACACATATGTTGCGACACACTCACATACATGCAGAGTATGCATGTGGGACAAATGTGAATACAGACACACATTAACACACTTTTTTCTGCATAACAAGCATGCACGCTGAAGTAACTCCATACTTTACAAACATGAACTTTGACCTTCAGTAAACACCATACCTGTCTTCCCATCAGACACAGAGAACGTGGCATACCGAAACTGCACTGCACCAGGAAATATTATATGACATAAACCCTATACCAGAAATGCTTATTTACAGTGGGTATGTCAAACTCCATTAACAGAATATTTACATCTGGCAGATCACACTCATACATAGTAAGTTCCTTTTCAGCTTAAATCTGTACAGCTCAAAGTGTCATGAATCAAGGTTTCAGATGTAAATGCTTTTAGTGTACAAGGCCTCTGACATGTCATGTGAAATAAAACGGAATCACTGTACACTAACTCAGATGACTCTTACTTTAAAAGGAAAGATGTCAGAAGTATTTCAAGGTGCTGTGTCAAATTCCTCTGGGTCTCATAACATTGTTCAATCGTATTCAGTTTCAGTTGTATTCACTTGTTAACGACCTTATGATATGTGCAATTCTAAAGGAAGATCGAAGGCATCAAACACTGTGGCTGAACCCTCTTTTCCCATTCTTTTGTACCAATACACACAAGAATTAAGCAAATAGTTGCTACTGTGAATGATCAGGGCAAATAAAAAACGAGGGCTTAAATACAGTAACACAGAGGTAATCTGATTTTTAAAAAACTCTTACATAGAGACAGCAAATAAAGAGAACACAGTCAGTGTGTCTGGGTCCAGTCTAATTGTAACTTTTGATTAACTAGAAATAATTTACTTTTTAATTTAAATGCAGGTGATTTCAAACTGAACTTGTTTTACAAATACCTGTTTACTCAAATATGCCATTTTCCATTGAGTTTCATTCACTTAGGCTCTCAGGTGAAACCAAACCTCAGATGAAACTAAAAGGTGACACATGTAAAGACCAAATAATGACGTCTGTGTGAGCCTGCATTTCAGACGAAGATTTTAATTTCGCCACGTAACATTTTACAAATCAATACGAAGAACAATGACCAAAATAAGCATCTCTCCTGTCTAGTGAAATCCACAACAAATAGATGCCGTACAATGTAGGTCAGAACAACTGCCCCATGTCATTTTCTATGTACGCCTACATCAACAGTGGCAAGATATGTGTTGCTGTGACAGAATGGACCCCTGCACTATTCTCCAGCCTCAGAAAAGCAGCAGACTTGTTCATCCTGGCTGCCTTGACTTCTGGTGATAGCCAGTCTTCTTCTGTGGTCTTCTGCTGTCACATTGGACGAGGAGATGTTGAGACAATGTTGAGAGAGAAGAATACTCTGAACTCTCCGACCCACAACTTCTCCTTATATTAAAAGAGACTTTATTAAAAAAGAGGCAGCTGGAGAGATTTACATCTCTTATGTGAGGAATCAAGTGAAATAGCACAGAATGGACTCCTATATTCAGGGCGGTGCTCCATATTCAGTATAAATGCTTTATGTTTGGCTACTATGCTGTGTAGTCTTGTTGATGTGCTGTATGTTGAGAGTGTCATATGACATGTGTCCTGGACTCAACACAGCAGCTTACATTGTGCACTTCCAGGTGGGATTTTGCAGTACATATACCGCACTGTTATCCAGCCTAAAACTTGTTTTTGGCTCAGAAGATGGTAAAAAATAATTAAAACATCATCAGCTCTACAAAGGGTTTTACTGTCTTTCAGCTGATTGTTTTGGTTTTGCAGCGCAAAACTTCACTGTTTTGATTCACTCTGTCCGCTCTCAGCGTTGTTTCCAGTTTTTTAAGCAAAAAAGCTTCTATAAACCCACTTTTCGCTACCTGCCCAGCACCATTCGGGAGACAAAGAAAGTTAGCAACTAGCTTGTAGTGAGGCATTTAGCCCCAAAAGAGAAAGATATTTCCCTTCAGGAGTTGGTGGAGAGAAAAATTAAGCTAAAAGGAGAGTGAGAACGTTTATATGGTGATAATATATTAATGTTGTGTTTTCAGCTTGTTCCACTGGCCCCAAGACAAAGAAAAATCAAACACATATGGAGCAAACTGAGAAGGAATCCGAATTAGGCCTTATTCCGAATGTAATGTACTCACTTCTTTATTGTTGACACAGAACAAAGGATTCAAAAACAACATAAAGACCAGTGGTGGTCAAGGTGAAAATGAAAATGTAAATGTTAAGATCTATGGCAAGATAACAAATGTAACAGTGCTTTAAACCTTCTTATAATAAACAGGGTTCATACAGCTTTACTGTAAAAGTCAAGCACTTTTCAAGCACTTTCAAGGTACCTTAGCCAGAAATGTCAAGACTCTTGAAGCCTTTGTCATCACATCTAAATTGTGCCTATAAATACCAGGAGACAACAAACAAATATGGCGATGGGATCGTTTCATTCCAAACATTAAAAGATTTTAGGTTTACGTGAGTGATCAAGCATGTTCCTAACCTTGAAAACATAACGGTGAAAATTAAGCATTTTCCACACTTTCAAGACTTTGTACGAACCCTGTTAATTTCGGGGGAGTTAATTCTGGTAATTCTAGTTTCCAGCATTAAGTTACTCAGAACCACTAATTAAATCTCAGTAACAAGTTATAGTATCTTATTAAGTAATTGAAGACTAAAAAGCTTGAAACAAGTGAAATGATCTAACATAAAAACTGCCTGGTAAGAAGAAATATCTTGTCAGACAAAAAACAAGCACATATTGCCCTGATTTAAGATATTTCATCTTACTTAGGTTTCACTTTTTGCAGTGAGGGAGCAAAGAGCATAAATGTGATCTCAATTTAGAGATACAGGCTATCACTGTTGCAACTTCTACATGTTCTCATATGTGTGCAACAATTTAATTTGAAAATGGTGTACAGGTGCTGCTGTTGAATTCCATGCCCCAAATTTTGGAGAAACACAAGAAACACGGAAAAACAGAACATCTCCCCTTCCTCAATCCATTTAATTTAATATCTGGCCTGGTGCCCGACTGTATTGATAAAAAGTTGTCTTTCATGTTAGCAGTTGACGTTAGCACGATGAACAAGATACAGACACAATGAAAACAGTGCGGCAGCCGAACACTGTGACTGAATGGTGTAGCTGTGACAAAGAACTCAACACACAAATGTTTGCTGCCAGATAGCAGAAAAATAAATGACTTAAGACGATAATGAATGTGACGCAGAGATAGTTTATTTGTTTAAACACACACACACACACACACACACACACACTATCTCTCTCTCACAGACTCACACACATGAACGACACACACTTGATGAGAATAAAACTGAGATAAATGCATACTCACCACACTCAATTAATAGCATTGCTTGAAATCTGTCATGCAATTACCAAACGCAAAATCACTGCCCTTTAAAGATACGGTAATGGTGACTACTAGCTTTTCACAAAACAGATAGCAGCGTTGTCTTGATAGATGCCGGGGAACAATACCAAAATCATTTTCTTAATTATCTCCTCTGGAACTAATGTTGCAGATATGTGTGTGAATTAATTATTGGAGCTCGATATAAGAGAGGGAGCAAGAGAGAGAGCAGCATTATCCGCCAGAATCTTTTTTTTCCACTCGGCATTCATTAAGGCGAAGGCAACTGTCAGTCACTCGACGAGACAAAACCCTGATTTCCAGAAATCAAATTAGCGCTGAAAACAGAGAAAGAGAGGAGGGACAGAGAAATCAACAAAAGACAGCCGAGACCTTATTGTGAGCGTCGATGAGAGACAGAGAATGCAGCAGAGGATGTTTCTTTCTTCCATTTGTCATGTTTCAATTTGTCTTCCCCTTTTTTTTCCATACAGTGGCTTTTCTGTAGGCAGTTCTCTCTATGCTTGGGGGTCAGCCTCCTTTCAGGGTAATGCTCCCTCTTTAGCAGCTTGGCATTATGAACATGACCTTGTGACTCTCTTTCAATCATGCACACACACATTCAGCTCTAGCTCCTCTTTCTCTCTTGCTGTAATCTCAATAACTAACTGATTACACCTCCTCTACACCACCTAATATAGGGAGCTCAATGTACGTTGCATTTTGCATTTTGCTAATAAAAAGCTAATCTCTAGGGTTCCTAGATTGATAAAAAGCTAAGTCATCGTCAGACGACAGCCGTTGGGCTCCGAGATTGCATTTCAGCCAATGCTTTCTGCCTCTTTTGCTCTCTTTATGATGTGACAATGCTGGGACTAAGGTTTGATTAGGTTAAGGCACAAAAACAACTTGGTTTGGGAAATGTTTTGGTTTCTGTTAAAATGACAACTTTGTTAAGGTTAGGGGACCTCTGTCATCATGATTGCAATCATAAACACGTGGTTGAGGTCATGGATTGATCGCGGTCATTCTTTTATAAAAAACTGCTATTTTGTTGACCCATCCATTCATCTCGACCTCCTCCCTACACTGACTTTGTCACTCTATTAGAACGTCACCCGGATTCCTCCTTTGATTCCTTCATAACATCACGGCCACTAGAGGGCTTTGACACTTGAACGTAAACATGTAGTTTTTGGGTATTTGTCGAAATGGCTGATGCTGTTGTTCTTCTTGGGAGGACAGTTGCCTTTTATCCCAGACTAGCTATAGAGTCACCAAACAGAAGTTGTTCTAGTTTTATGTTATTGAACTGTTCCTAGCTTTCTGTCTATTAATTGCTGTGGAATATTTTTTCAAGGGAAAGAATGTGTTGGTTTTGATTGCTAGAGCTTGACCTGGCCTGAATTCATCACCCTGTTGCATCCTGAGGAGACTGTCCTTGCCTGAAGAAAATAACAGAATTAGTCATTTGTTCAAAGGTCCTAAAAATGTTTATGTTTTCCTGACAAGTGACTTCTTGCTGTCAAGCAAATAATGACGATCCTTCTCTTGAAAAACTCCAGCATTAGTTGCTTGTTGAAATTATATATATTTCAGTTCAGTATAAACGGCAGACGAACTGAAAATATCAGGTCCTTCTGCAACAGTCGAGACTGATTTCATATAACCTTAAGATGATCTCTCCCTGACCTTGACTAAGTAGTTTTAGTTGCTTAAACCTAACTAGACCTTAACTATAGAGGCAGCAGATCACATAATGCCATGGAACAATGCCAAGGACTTGCGCTGTTGGCACTCACAAAGGTCCTAATTTGTCATTTCGGTAGGATATTTTGCTTCTGAGGTATTAAAAAGGAAGAGGTAGACCCAGCCACAGTCTATGGCACTCATGTGCCTTGGTGAAATTCAGGTTTTATTGAGATTTTCTCAAATGCTTTATGGCCAAGGTCAGGCCAGAACCATTCAGAACCAATCCACACTGGTTCATGTTGGGACAGATGCATTTTTTTTTTTTGTGGCTTGGTCAGAGTTTTAATCTGTGTAAGATGATGATGATTTTACTTTTTTGTTTTGGGTTTGATGTCTGTCATCACCTTTGCCTAAGTAAAGAATCCCTCCAAAAATGACCACAATGGGAATATCATGTTTAGTGTTGATTTTTAATCAGCATTAGGCAAAGTAGCACCAAATACAGGAAATTAAAACAGTTTGAATTTTGAAGAAATCATGTTTTGCAGTTTTTCTTAAGTTTACATTCACTTCCAACACAATAATTTGCCACTGTACTGTACATGCCAGACTTCACAGTCCCTCTTTCTGGTTTAGGCAGCTACTGTAAGGACCTACTGTCTCTGTGGTGAAAGTCATTAGAGCAGGATTTCCAGATACTAAGCACTAAGGTCCTCCTCTATCTCCCAGAAACCCCTGCGGCAAGCCATCGCCAGTTCAGCCCTTGTCAGTTTCTGGATTCAGGGCTTTCATACAGTAGGCTGGGATTTCTCAAGTACTAAGCCAAGTGAAGGCCAACACTATCTCAGATATTAAGTGCAGACACTACTAGCCGCCCATTCCCAAACTGGAGTCTGTCAAGCTCAATTAAACCAGGAACATCTGGATACTCTACTGCTCTACAAGAGTCTACATTAGGTGAGGATTCCTCCTAAGATTTGAAGACATCAAGCCGTTAGCTGCCCATTTCCTCCCCTTTTCTATCTCTGGATTCTGACTTATTACTAATAATGGCTTCAAATATATCAGTGAAGACTAATCAAACTCATATCATGTATCGCTACTATGTTTTCTCCCCTGAATTATTTGAAGGAAATATTCAGAAAAGAGCCGGATCACCAAAGGTTTGTAGATCCTGTTTAGTCTGCGGACAAGTTGTGCCCCTTGATTTGCAGAAATTAAATTTGAAATCACTACCTCAGATCCTGTTCAGTTATATCTGGCTCATTATCTTTCAGTAGTCTGCATTATTTTAGGTGCCACCCAATAAAGATCTGATTTAAAGTCAAACCCCTTACTGCTTTGAAAACCCAAGATCCCCAATTTCTCTGGACTTCATTGGACACAGTTTCCAATTTGCAAATGAAACAAAACTGCCTCCAAATTTACAAGTGATCCATTGGCAGTTATAACTTATTGATAGAACAATAAAGAATTGTCTAAAGAGAGAGAGAGACCCCAGTTTATGCAACCTGTCATACATGGAATATGTGAAGGGATCTGAAGGGTTAGTAACACTAGTTAATATTCACCTTCCCAAAGCCGACATTAGCATAGCTATGCCAAACCTATGATCACATAATTCTTAGCCCTCTATCATCCCTAAAGATGGATATAAAAATCTTCTTTACTTTCACCACTCCTGTTCTCTCCTTCCCATCACTCCCTCCTCTCCCCCGATCTGTAGTCCTTCCTGATCTGCAAATCTGTCCAATCCACAAGGACCCAGAACGGTCTAGAAATATACAGAAAGCTTAGTAGGAGTGACTCGTGGACTCCCACAGACAACCACAGGGCAATAATTTGTGAATAATATTTTCATGCAATTAAAGCATAATGACAATATAGTGGTTTAAATGTACTGATAGTATGGAGTATTGAGTATGGAGTCGGTATGTGTGTGTCCTAAAGATGTGAGATGCTTTTCATGCGGTTTTGTAGTTCTTTTCATTTTCATATTTCCTTCAATAGAAAAAAAGAAATGGCGCAAAATTACATTACATTTATATGAGATTATACTTCAGGCACACTGGGACTAGATGTGGTTTCACTTAGAATACAGAAATAAAAAAACAAAGCGGCACTTGAAAACAGTTTGAACTGCAGTTCCCAGAAATCCTGTGAGATGACATCAGTGAAGTGCACACTTGTGCCTCTCTGATGCCTCGTATCAAAGAATAGCACTGGGACATGAAAGGGGACAGCTTTTGGATGGAGTTTTTTTGTTTTTGCATTGGGTTTTAACTTAATACACCAGAATTTAATTTATAGTAAATAAATAGTGTGAGACTTAATGGAGACATATTTCAGAATGTACTTGTGTACTTTGTGTGCTCCTGTCTCTGATGTGTCTTTTCAACATTGAGTAACTTTGCTCGCAGGCTTTAATGATTTGGGCTCATTTTCAGATATTGTGTTGGAATTTGTGTTCCACTTCCTGAACGAAATTTACACCTTTTTTGTGAATACACATAGAGTACTTTTTCAAAACTCAAGTACGTGTGTTGTTCAGGTGTGACCTCCCGCGCACATCACATAAATAAGCATTGCCTAATTGAAACTTAGGATGGAGACTTTATTAAAAAAGAGAAAGATAGATAGAGTAAAAGAGCTTGAGTGCACATAAATAGTGGGTGAGTGAAAGGGCAAAACTAAATCAAAACTGAAATTTATTTGGGTCCTTTTTTTATTTATTTCATTGTGGATATGTTCTAAATTAAAAATGACAGTAGATAAAACTCTCAGTAACACTCACACAAATTTCAAGCATGTTTGAGACAGATGGGGGTTATTGGAGCTCTGGGTCAGTGCTGACCTTCAAACCTACCAACATGTTCTGAAAACACAACACCACAACAAGAATCAGTCTCCTAGAGGGCGTGCGTGAGGGTACGTATGTACACACTGTATGTTACAGTATACAAGCCAATCCATCATAACATCTGTCAGTGCAGCTGTAGAGTAAACAGGATTATCAACAAGTGCCCTCCCGTCAGTGACCACAGAGCTGTGATAAGTCCTCACGGCTCCCCAACACCTCGCTCTATCTCTGCCTCTCACACACACACACATCCATCAGTTTCTCATCCATCACACTGCTCTGTCAGAGTTCAAACTCTGTCAGCCAATTAGGTGATAAGGCCTGACATTACAGGGTGGACCTCTCTTTACTCTGTTCGTGTGAGTGTGGCCATGATCTCTCTGATCTCGTTATCGACATGCCAATGGCAGTTCAAATTAACGCCTTCACACTTGTGCGTTGCGGTCAACAGACACACAAACATACTAGTCAACATTTCCAATCAGAGGAAAATTAATTACCCGAGTGGACAAAAAAGGTGGCCCTCTTCATCTTTGTTTGTCTGGGAGGTTTTTTTTCTTTTCTTCATCTTTTGCTCCGAGTCTTGCTAGAGTTGCAGAAAGTAATAACGACAGATGAGGAACACAAACAGGGGGAAAAAAGCAAAAAGAAGGATTTGATGGTCTTTAAGGCGTGCACGCTCGAAACACCAAAATGAGGCATATCTATAAACATATAGATTCCCTATTATTGGAGCACAAAGCAGCTTCACACTGCAGGTAGTAAGCAGGATTTAACAGGAGGGAGGAGAGGAGTGGAAGGGAGAGAAATGATAACGACAGGTTCATAAAAAAAAAAAAACACAAGTGTGTTTGGTTGGCGAGCTGCGGCGTTAAAGGAAGACATGGAACCACATTTCCATATGAAATGAGGCACAGGTAGAAACACACACATATGCACGACTTACAGTATATGCAAAGCATGCACACAAACTATACACTCAGGAAAAAACACGTCCTCCACGTACACAGCTCACCCTTACACACACTCCACCTTTCGCACACATGCAGTCACCCACTTACCCACTCAGTCACCCCACCTTACAAACACACTCACACACACACACACCCTCCACCCTCAACATACACCTTCCACCCCACCCCTTCATTAATACTTTCCTCTCTAAAGCGAAGGAGAAAGCCCTCCAATTATAAGCGACTCCTCAGCAGACGGGCTCAGCGCTGCATTTATTAGGAGCTCATTTGGCTAAGCAGGGCTAAACACAGCGCACCGTGGAGAGGCGGGCGGGCGGGGGGGGGGGGGCACAAGAGGAAGAGGAAGATGCACCCTCTCTCTCTATGTCTCTGTGTGACATTAAAGGGAACATCCCTGTATTCTGTCCTAATCCAAACTGATTTGAGATGGCATAGGGGGGTTTGAGAAGCAGCGCTGGATTATTTGTTTATGGTGGGGGGGCTGGAACGCCTCTGCTTCCCCAGATTTACCATCTTATACCGTCTCGCGGCTCTTAATCGCCTCTCTTCCCCCAAACACAACCCATTTACAGTTCAAAGCGGCAGAGCCTATATCTATCGCCGGCTATATTACGATTAGTATTAATATCATCACCATATTCGAGGCTGAGAAGTCTCAGAGGGGAATGAGGGAGGGGTGATCACAACAATGCTGTTGCTGCCCAAATATGGCGGCTCGCTTTTTGAAAGCATGACCTTAGCGAGGAGACGCTCCTCGCTTTAATCATAACTGCAGCTTTGCCTGGTTTGGAGGGTTAGAGGTGTTACTCAGCACTTTCACAGATAGAAAATTTCCTCCCCCTCCCCATATTGGAAATTAGACAAAGTCAGTCTCCTCTCCGCTTTTCATTTTGCATCCAGGAGACCTTGAAGCAGAAAAAGTATGGTAAATAATTTGAATAGCAGGTGTCTGACATTCTAACCTTGACAGCAAAATTTGACAAATCCAACTTTTCTGACTGCAACTGCAGCAGTTTTCTGTGTTTAAATACCGCACAGTTCATTTCTATTCTAGTGGTTCTATCTATAATTCTATCTGTCGTTCTATTTCTACTATCTCAGGGTCAGTTACTGTATGTCGAACCGTGAGGGGATATGTTACTTAAATGTCTGCAGGTTAGCCCAATACTGCAAGATAATCACAGTGATGATGTACTGTTATCACCCACCTTTATACTGTATAGTCACATATGCACTTCAACACTATATTATTACATATATAAGCAGGACTCCGTGGTCAAACATCTAGTTTTTGTGGATTCTTTATTACAGGTGTTCAGTACATGACTAATCAAGTCTCAAACATTGAATCCTCAATCTAAACTGATTATCCTGAGTCATCAGTCATCACTTACTGGTGAGTGAAAGCTTACTGATTGCCTGAACATTTCCATATGAACCACAGAAACAATTATAATGCGCTGTTATAATCTGCTATAGATAGGTGCTTGCTATTAATCATATATACAGTGCTTGTATAGTCCTGGTTTGAACCAACAGACTTAACTTAGAATCTGAACTAAACACATCAGAGTGACATGAATGTGATTGTTTACTGATGTGCGTTTCAATGATGATGTGATCTCAGTGACAATGAATCAATGAACTGAACTGAACTCGACTAAACGGTTTGAGATCCCTAGGAAGGAAGTGTTCAGTAGAATTAGGTCAGATGTGGAAGGAGAGTTGCATTGTGGGCCTGGAAGGTCCTTTTTGTCTGTGTTTTAGTGCTGTGCGGGGTGCTTACATTGCCATTGGTAGGATTCATGTAGACTGCAATCTATAATGCATACCATCTTTGTGATTTGTAATAAAGACAAACTGAGACACAGATTTATATTTTTGAAATAGTGCCTCCAGAAAGAAGCAGCCCATAAGAGGTAAACTAGAATAGAAAACAATGTCATCTTGATACTTGAAAAATCTAGTGACACTTGATACTTTATTATTCACCTTGGAAACAGCAGCCTGACAAAAAAACATCTCTACACAAGGTCAAACTTACTTGTTGTTTCCAAAGCTTTCAACTACATCTTGTGGCCTTCCTCTGCAGTTGTAGTTTCTCAGGTGTCACAGAGTTTAGTTGTTATCATGTGGCCTACAAAAAAGCATCTCTATGACAACTGTGTTGAAACCAAAATTGTAGCATAAAATTATAAACACACAGTCAGTTAACAGCAAACATATCACTTGAAAGATATGACCAGAGAATACATTTGCCTAGTTAAAACAATTCAGCAATTCTCCTCCTGAAGCATTCTTTGAATGTGGTGTTTGATTGCCTGATCAGATCGCTTGTAAATTATTTCTAGTCCATCTCTCCATGGATGACTCCCATTACCATCCTCAGAAAAAAACAACTTGCATCAGGATGAGATGAAGTTTTTAAACATGTCAGAAACATATATGGTCATATATCAGAAAAGCCATAAACAGAGGGAAGTAAGCAGGGAAGCAGCAGACACACATAGAGGCAGAAAAAGTAACAGACAAATGAATGAAAACACAGATTCATGTAAAAAGTGCAAGGTTTCCAGAGAGACAGATAGAGCTGGATGGGGAAGATAAAAAAGCAGAGGATAATAATTGCCCTCCCTCTGTGGCACTCTGGTTTTTAAAGTGTGTTTTTACGTGTCTGCGTCGTCGTGCTGCACAGCGGGCGTCCCTGGCGTGGTGCCAAACTCCATCTCCCCTCACCAGGCCCAATAACCACCCAGCTATCTGCACCTGCTCCAATTATTATCCTATTAGCAACAAATACCGCACAATTACCGCTAGAAACCCTCACACCCAGGCCGCCGCAGGCTGCAAAAACCCAGGGAGAGAGAAATTAGCAGGGAGCAGCAACGGCAGCGATCAGACAGCAATTAATCAGCAGAGACACATCTCTCAATGTGGAGAACATAGACAGAAGCCCAACACCTTTAGCTCTAATGGAGAGGGCTGATGAACGGAGGGGAAGGTGGGAGGATACAGATGTGGCACAGAGGAGAAGAGAATTATATTTTATTGCTAGTTTCTGTTGCACAGGTGGACACAATTTCAATTCCTCAGGGTCCTTGAAAACCCAGAGTTTGCTAAAAAAGATTTCTGAAAACTTCTCTCAAAAGTGAACATGCATGTTGTTGAGCTTTACCACCCTACTTATCTGTAGATTTTATAGAAAATCGTCGAAAAAATTGACAGTTTTAGGCTTTATGCCTCGTAGGAAAATCGCAAGGAAGAAATAACAGTTTCAGGGGTCAAGTCAGTTTAAAGCAGAATTAATCGATTTTTTTGGGCCACTTGGGAGCAGCAAAACAAGCTGTAAACGAAACACTGACATATTAACACCTTGTAAAGTAGCAAACCGTACAGAGCAACATTAGCATTCATTTGGAGTCATGTTTCGGGCCATGTCTTTCCATCATCGCCTTGACATCCTGGCAGACAAAGATTACAGGCATGGTGCTGGAATAAACACTTCACCTTACAACAACATCCCAGCTGTCGCTGCCTTGTCCTGATAGGCTGAAGATGTCCGGCTGATACAAAAGCAAAACTAGAGTAAAAAATGCTCCCAGCACGCCAAAATATACCTGATGCACACACACACACACACACACACACACAGAAATGAAACCCACTAGTATTCATATTCAAATGAAAATCCTTATCTTTCAAATTGTGGCTCTTCCCTTCAGTTGCTTTTAATGCATGTCGGAGAGATTGAAAAGTAGGTGAGCAGAGAGAGGAAGAGAGAGGGAGAGAGAGAGCGAGAGAGAGAGAGAGAGAGATGCTGAAAGGAGAATTTGGGTGAGACCGAGGCTTCATCACACCCTCTCCCTGACAATTTATCAGCCGAAAATTTGACAAACAGACAGACAGACTGACCGACAGACAAATTTCTTTTGCAGGCCCGTTAGCCACGCCCATGATGGCTGTCAAAACAGCAGTTAGGAGGAGAAAGAGAGATGCACGAACAGGGAGAGAGAGAGAGAGAGAGAGAGAGAGAGAGAGAGAGAGAGAGAGAGAGAGAGAGAGAGAGAGAGGGGAGAGCGAGATAAAGAGGACATTGAGTGCCAGAGAAAGAGAGAGAGAGAGAGGGAGGGAGAGATGTGTGTGTCTATCTCTCCCTGTCTTTCTTTAATGAAACAGTCATGTGCTATTGGGAGACAGTTAAAGCTGACAGAAGCACTCAAGTTCTGGCCCAGAGGTCTCACTCACACACACACACACACACACACACACACACACGCAGACGCAAATCATTTTTGGGGAATGTCATGCAGCAAACATGTAATGTGTCCTTTAGTCTTTGAAACACACTGGGTTCTTTGACATCTCTCTCTCTCTTCCCCTCTCTCTCCATCTGAGTGTGTGTGCATGTGTGTGTGTGTGTGTGTGTGTGTGTGTGGCCTCAGGCTGTTCTCCAGACTAATTCACACAAGGCGAAGGTCAACAAGAATTCCTCCAAGGTCTCTCAGTCTCTAGTCTGTTTTTCAGTCCTCATCCTTGTGTGTCTAACTTTCTCTTTCTGTCTCTGATGATTTCTGTCTGTTCTTTTTTCATTTGTCTTTGCTTCAGTCTGTAGAGAACTTTTCGATAAAAAACATTGAGTGAGGGTATAAGAAAATATGTGCATTTTCGCACTCAAAAATGACTTGACCTGAAATGGCAATCATTTTGCTCTTCTCTATACTGTAAGATACATTTAAATCTTAGTAACAGTCCTGGCTGGAGGACTTGGACTTTGGCTTTCTTGTGTCCGTACTGCAAGAAACGCCATTTCAAGGACTTTTTTAGTTCCTACTTCAGAGTAGATACTCTCTCAGCACAAGCTTGAGTGACGTAAGTGTATGTTGATTGGTCGAACACATGAGCCAATGCAGCACCGGCGACCGCCATCTTTAAAAACCAGTGTAACAGCTCGTAACGGTAACCTTAAAAAAGGACCAAAACACAGACAAATTGACCAACAGTGAAGTCCAGGCTTCATTGAGCGTGTATGTGACGAGGGAAATACAATGTGATTTTGACTCGTCAAAGCGAAATATAAAAATCTTGTGTGTAACGTTGCTGTACCAACCGTCGGCCAGCTCACGTCACTCCAGCGTTCCTATTGGCGGTGCTAACGCAAACAGAAAAAAAGCCCTTGAAGGTATGTAGTTCTCGGGGAAGCTCCCCAATGGGCAGTTCCTTCAGGGCGTCCCAAGAACTGTTTGGTCCGAAAACGCCTAATCCAGCACTGCAGGGACAACAGCAAGTGTAAAGATGTCAAATGTCACTCCGGAGGCGCAGAGCGAGGCCTGTGGAGGTTACGAATAACCAATCAATGCACATCACAAATAACATAAAAGTTTAAAGAAGCTTCTCTGAATGAGGAAATCAAAAATGACCCTAATCACATCAGAGAGGTGTGAAAGCGGTACACGGCCGCAGACCTGAGGAACACTTCAAGTGTCTCAAGTGACTCGATCAAAGAATGTATCAAAAGATAATAATCGACGAGTAAATAAACTTCTCCCCAATCCATACCTGACTTTCAGCGAGGAATGAGTAAATCAGAGGGTTTCTCTTCCCACAAGGCCGTGTGAAGTGTTGAAAGTTGTTGTAAACAGTCATGGTCACTGACCTGTGAAGGAAATCAATTTCAGAGATTAATCGATCGACTCGGAGACAGAAGATAGAAGTTCAAACAGTGTGGAAGTAAATCTGCGCTCATTTCCAACCCACACACTTGACATCCTCACACACACACACACACACACACACACATTTGGAAAATCTCTTTTTATATATTGTTACTTTTTCATGTGGCATGCGAACTTCACTCCCTCATGTGTATTAACAAATACACACACACACACACACACTTGTAAAAAACAATGAAAATAAAGAATCTTTTTAGCAGCCACTTGGGCAATAGACCCTTTCCATGAATACTGCAGATCAACAGTCTGTGTTTGTGTGTCCCAACACGATGTGCAATATAAGATGAAACTTTCAATTTTCATGTTAAAAAAAAGGTCCATTGCAGCACATAGAATAGCAAACATATCAGGAACATGTATATCAACTCCTGTTTGCTGCTTTCTATACTCCCATGACCCCATTTAGCCCCTCACCCCCCCTTCTTCCTTCCTCTTCCTCTTCTATTTACTTCATACATCTCTTCTTCTTTCCTTTCTGCTTTCTTTTGCCTCCTTGGTTTTCCTTTCCTTTCTCTTTCCTCTCTTTTCTTCTCCTATTTTCTCTTCTCTTGCCATATCCTCTTCTTTTCTAGCTTTCCTTTCCTTTTTTTTCTCTCCTCTGGTCTCATCTCCTCTCCTCTCTGTTTCCTCCTTGATTTTCCTTTCCTTTCCCTTTCCTCTCTTTTCCTCTCCTATTTTCTTTTTCTCCTGCCCTATCCTCTTCTTTCCTTGCTCTCCTTTGCTTCCATATCCTCTCTTTTCCACTCCTTTCTAGTCCTCTCCTCTCCTCTCCTCTGCCCTCAGCTTCCAGTCCCCCAACAAGACAAACACATCAAATGAAGCCTTTTCATTGTTTCAGATGCAAATTTGGACCGGAATCAGAATGAAATAAACGTTACTGCCTTCATAAGTGACTCATTCACACACAATAGAAGAAATGTCTAATTTTATTAAGACACAATGGCTCTTTGGCAGCTTTTGTCCCCTCTGAGCTCCCCACCCCATTCCCCTCTTGGAGAAAAAAACCCCACTAAAATAAAGTACATCCCAAAATCTTCAAGAACTCTTATTATTACTAATCGTCATGCGGAGGCGGCCCTTACATGTGCATCATGGGAAATGAGGTAGGTGTCACGAGGAGCAATGCTGTCCTGTTCCCTCTGAGTGAGTGGATAAGTGCTACATGTCAGCGTCATGTTTAAAGACGCGCTGCAT
Organism: Macquaria ambigua; assembly: GCA_008360985.2. NCBI lineage: Eukaryota > Metazoa > Chordata > Actinopteri > Centrarchiformes > Percichthyidae > Macquaria > Macquaria ambigua. Next base: position 57,332 of record VMKM01000144.1, read on the forward strand.
GATATCTTTGTCATCAGGGCCGACAGAAATCACGGTTGGAGACGAGCAGCGCGCCCGCTTGTCACAACAAACCCCTGCAAAAGGGGCGCGCGGCGCGATGGAAAGCTGTAATTTGGAATCAAATGAATTATCTATGACTTCAGTAAGTTTGTCAGAGAGACGAAGACGTGACGGCTCACGACAGAAAATGTTAATGTTGTGTAGTAAATTACTGCAGCTCCAAAAATTATTTCAGCTGTTGAGGAAATGTAACAAGATGGAAAGAAAGGCCTAATTGAATTTGTAAAGTACATGTGGAGATAATAAGCTGGGAAGCAGATGATGTGTTAGCTGTGGCATTTATGAAAATGACAATGCAGAAAAGTACACAAAGAATCTGTCAGATAGAGAAGAGTTAGTATCACAGAGAATTGCAATGTACAGTACAGTGATTCTCACCAGTACAAACTCCTGAGACTGGGTCAGGATGAAGCGGTGAGTGGCAGGCGCGGAAGAAGTGAAATCCATCTTCGAAATGATCCTGGAGAAATACCCGATGCCAATTTTGACCTGACTTGGTTCACATGTATTCATTTTAAAAACTTCAAGAGGGACATGATGAATTTATGGCATAAATCATCTGCAAAAAGGTAGTAATTGCTGAGAACTGGAAGAATGAAGACAATAAAGTCTGATGGGTAAAGAAACATGAGCAGTCAGGTCGATCAGACAGGATGTAAAGAAACCAACAGTTCAGTCGGATTATTGGAACCACTTTATTTAAAAAAGGGAAAAACTGAAAGTGAGCGTACCAGAAATGAAAGTTGGTTTGTTAACAACAGACAGTGAATCAGGGAAATCATTTTGCAGTTCACCTTCGTTTCCTCGGCCAAATAAGTTTGTCTAAGCGGGATGTTTGTCTGATCATGTGTTTCTTTCCCCATGAGACTTTTTTGCAAAGTAGTAATGTTCCCAGATCTCAACAATTAACGTGGCTAGTAGAAAGTTATTATTAACCGTTGTAATGGTGTCCCAAACTACAAAAATACGACCCAAGTAGTTATAGGGTGGAATTATCCTTTAAAAAAGTAGGACTAAAAGTATGAGACTTTTTTGCAAAGTAGTAATGTTCCCAGATCTCAACAATTAACGTGGCTAGTAGAAAGTTATTATTAACCGTTGTAATGGTGTCCCAAACTACAAAAATACGACCCAAGTAGTTATAGGGTGGAATTATCCTTTAAAAAAGTAGGACTAAAAGTATGAGACTTTTTTGCAAAGTAGTAATGTTCCCAGATCTCAACAATTAACGTGGCTAGTAGAAAGTTATTATTAACCGTTGTAATGGTGTCCCAAACTACAAAAATACGACCCAAGTAGTTATAGGGTGGAATTATCCTTTAAAAAAGTAGGACTAAAAGTATGAGACTTTTTTGCAAAGTAGTAATGTTCCCAGATCTCAACAATTAACGTGGCTAGTAGAAAGTTATTATTAACCGTTGTAATGGTGTCCCAAACTACAAAAATACGACCCAAGTAGTTATAGGGTGGAATTATCCTTTAAAAAAGTAGGACTAAAAGTATGAGACTTTTTTGCAAAGTAGTAATGTTCCCAGATCTCAACAATTAACGTGGCTAGTAGAAAGTTATTATTAACCATTGTAATGGTGTCCCAAACTACAAAAATACGACCCAAGTAGTTATAGGGCGGAATTATCCTTTAAAAAAGTAGGACTAAAAGTATGGGTCCACTCACAAAGGTTGGACCCTCTGTGTAACTTCCTTAAAAGTACCACACGTTACTGCTGCATAGCCATAATAGTCAGAATATTTGCTTTTATTCCTGCTTTCTCCTTATTTATTGATTTTGTCACCATAACCTGTTAGAAACCTTATGATACATATTGTGCTGTAAATTGAACTTGTGGGGGAAACTGTTAACTGAAACGGACACACAGTCACAGTCTTTGGATCCTTCTTTCAACATGTGAACTATCTTTATCAGTGACTTAGACAGTTGTTGTGCCTTTGACACAGATTTAGTTCTCCCTTTCCACTGTGTTCTCTCATTGACAAGTCTTCTTTGTTTACATGCTGCTTGGCAGGGCTGTTGTCAGCCAAAAGGGAAATGAATGGAAGGTGGGCGAATAGTTTAGTATTCAGCGTGTTTCTTGCTTTCACTTTCACTTTGACTCTTTATCAAATTAATTGCACTGGACAGGCTTGAAAGAAATTAACATATATCTTATTTGTGTATAACTGACAGTACAGAGCAGCAAACAATAAGGGACCAGGTTGGGTTTCACTGTTTTATTTTTGATCCATGCGACCTGTGGCCTTTGGGCTACTGTTGGTAGCAGGTTGGCAGCGTTTCATAGAGTGCAAACTGGATCCTTTCAGTTGTAATAAGACAAGGAATCCACCAATGCTTGTGAACATAAATCTCTAAAAAGTGTTATTACTGCAATGCAACCTTGCTGATTTTCACCTTCTGTTTCCAACTTTTGCCTATGTAACATATGCTTCTTGCATGTTACATTAAATACATAATTTGAGCTTTAAATCGTTACTTTGTCTAATAGTAAAATCTTGTAATATAGAATTTAATTTTGTCAGTAATTTTACCTTTATTTGATAGTTGTAAGGTGTACATATTTGTGTTTTTTAATATCTTTTTTGATGATTATTAGTATCCATGGTAACAATGCAGCTATAAAGTCCATCACCGGGGGAACAAGTCAGACCAGGCTGTATCCCCCAGGTGAGTGGTTGACTGTTAAATGAAAACCTGTAACTATTAATGTATAGCCTATCAGAGAGAGACTAAATTGACATCCAGAGTGATTATCTATGTGTACTAATTGATCTGTATCGGGAGTGTCTTTGTGTAGTTTGTAATTTGTAAGAAGTCTTGGACCGTTGGCTATAATTTGTCAGTTAATGTTTATTTAGATTGTCTACAGAAATCATTCATTAGTATTGTAAGTTTCCTTTGATTATGATTTTCTTTTATACTGAATAGTTTTACTGAGACCGGGCTTGTATCCCCCAGATCCCAAAGTGCTTGTATGCAATAAATCATCCCTGAATCAACATGAGAGCTGTTTGTGTCTCTTCGTTGGAGTTTACTGTAGCTAACTGTCAGCCGTTAGTCAACCAGCATCATAAAACACAATACAGAGAATATTGGCTGTTACCACTATCAGCGACATAAGAAATGTATTTGATGTTTTATAAACTGTAATCAAGAGCAGATAGACCCTGGTTACACCTACAAACACAGCGAACACAGCCTGACTAATTTATCATAAAGCATTATTCTAAATCTTAATGCACAACTTGTATTCTATCAATGATACGACGGCTTTCTGACTGTGATTATCCAAAAGGAGAGGATTTAGTTAGACTTTTCCAATTACCTTTTAGGAATTCTTTCTAAAAACATTCATACCTACCATCTAATTTCTGTTCAGGGTCACCCAGGTCTGTAGTCAATCCCAGCAGGTCTAGAGAAGGTTGAATCCAAATCAGATTTAAATTTGACTCACTACTCAGACATTGTACTACCTGGATGGTTGAGATGAACCTTCACAGACATATAACAGCATCATTGGAAAAAAGGAAGCAAAACATTTTGGTAAACTGAAAATTCACCCTTAAAATGTTGGGAAAGGTGTTCAGGTGGCCTATAAGGGTTTAAGACACTGACCATCAACATAATCACAACATCCTTGGTTTGATTCCAGTTACAGTAAAGACATTAGTCAACCCCTGTCTCTCTCCCCCCCTTTTTCCATCAGCTCTCTACTGTGCCTGGCTAAATAATCAAGCCAAAAATGTAATGCCAAAAAATTTTTTAAAACAATTTTCTCCATACAAAAAGAGCCTGGTATGAAACCTTGTACAGGTTTTTGGTTACAGTTTGCATTCACACTAACAGTCCTTGTGATTAACTACAATAATAATAGTGTGTTTTTACTTTACCAAGTACACTTTTGCTTTTACGAGCCGCCTGGAGGAGCGCTGGGCTATGTGGTGATTTTGTCGTTATGGTCACCGCTTGGGCCCAGCATATCATTATTACAAAATAAATCACTCTTACTCTATTATCACAATTTGAACCATTAAGTCCAATAAAAAAAGTCACAAAGAGTAGTATCAGTGTATTATTTCCATGCAATTCATGTGTGTAGGGAGTAAGCAGGAAAGTCTGTAAGTCTGTAAAACTTTTTTCACTGTCGGCACCCAGTGAAGATCTTTCACTGGAATAATTGGGGTACCTTTGAACACAGTATCCAGCTCTGTTTATACATCCGTGACCAAAGTTATTTGATTTCAGAGTTTAAGTTTAACCCCTGAAATCCCTCCTACTGTGGAGGGACGGCAGTGGAGGACGGAGGATAGCAGTCTTACTTTAAATGAACACCAATGAGCTGCACATTTAGTATTTATTTGTGAAGATCTTAAAGCCCTTACGGGTTTGTTTCCCTTCACACTGAATATATCCAGACAAGCACACGCATACACACAGCCTTCAGCCTATAGTGTTTAGAATAAAAGCCCCTCTGTTGCCCCCCCCTCAGGTGAGACATCTCAGGTGGAAAATAGAATAAAAATACTTGTTTAAAAACTTGTTTCCAATTCAGACAGAAACTCAAGCTTGAGTGAAGATTGTCTGAAAGAGAGAGAGAGAGAGAGGGAGGGATGGAGAGGGTGGGATGGAGAGATGAAGAGAGAAAGAGTGATAGAGGGACAAAGAGGGAAAGAAAGAGAAGGAGAGCAAGAGAGATTTGGAGGAGGTTTTAATTGTTTTCCCATGATGCTTTGAGGAGGGCTCGGGGCTCAAAGCGTCGGAGCAGAAAGCTGTTGGAGGGCCTATCGTCCTGGCAACCAAGCCTGACCCCTTTAGCACACATGAACACGCACACACACACATACACACACACACACACACTGTGGTTCATTTAGAGTCTGACATCAGCAGGGTGGAATGCGGGGGATGATTGGGATCAGGAGGCGTTTTGCAGAGGGGAGTGGGGGTGATGATGAGGAGGTGAGGAAGGAGGAGAGCGGAGGTGGAGCTGGAGCTGGAGGGGACAGGAGGAGAGACGACGAGGTAGGGAGGAGAAGAGGAGGCAGCAAGGGCTCATGGGAGTTTGACAAAAGTTGACAAACTGAAAGAATACAATTAAACACAAGGTTCAAAAAAAGTCATGTTACTTAATTTCATACAGTATTTGCTATATTAACTTAGTGACAAGATATACCTTCTTACCATTACACAGGGTTCGTACAAAGTCTTGAAAGTTTGGAAAATGCTTAATTTTAACCGTTATGTTTTCAAGGTTAGGAATATGCTTGAATTCAAATATATACTCCTTGAAAAATACTTGATTTTCAACATACGACAAAAATCTTTTAATCTTTTGAAATGAAACGATCCCTTCGTCATTTTTGTTTGCTGTCTCCTGGCATTTATAGTAACAATTTAGATGTGATGATAAAGGCTTCGAGAGTCTTAGGGTGCCTTGAAAGTGCTTGAAAAGTGCTTGCAAAGCTGTACGAACCCTGTTTACAAATTTGTAAAGTTCCTCTCTTGTGAGTGACCAACACCAAACAGCAGCACTGGTGTGTAATGTTCTTGCCGTGTTGTTAAATTCAGAGCAGTGGGAAGTGAATTAAACTGTCATTTTGTCATTTAAGATACATTAGTGGGACGATGATGACTAACTCTGTTGAGAGTAAGTCAGATTGACAGAGGTAGGATGCTATTTTTGGACAATTCAGCTTCAGTCTCTATGAGGTGCTGATACAACAAAGATACCAACTTACTTTTTGATTGGTAATAACTGTTATTAGTGACAGCGAAGTAGTAATTTGCTATGTTTCTCATTATTGGGAAAGTCTGTATTATCACTTCAGCCAGCTTCCCAGCCAACGCTAAATATACAGTGATTGTAGTTGTACAGAAAATGTATGAATAATGTTAATAGAACTGGGGGAAATAACTGAATTTTGGCCATTTATGGGTTTTGAAGCTCAGTATAATACAAATGTTAACAGACTGGCTTTCACAAATTTCTGGTGAACCCTCCCTCCATGGCTAATAGCAGGAGTTTGAAGGTAAAAGTCAGTGTTACTGTTACTGGTACTCATAGGTCTAGTAAGATGGGAGTTGTAGTTGTGGGACCGTTATAACCAGTCAAAGAGTGAGGCAGTAAATATGATCATGTATTCACATCTTAATGGTAAGACAAGCTAGAAACAAACCAAACCATGTATGCACACAGTTTGTACCCCCTCCTCTCTCTGTCAGGCAGTTGAAGCATTGGACTCACTCTCTTCCTGTGAGAGGAGAAACTTGTGTTTGTGAGGATGGAGGGATGAAGGGGATGGAGGAAGGAGAGGAGGGAGAGGAGGGAGAGTTCTTGCCTTCTTTGTTTCCAGGCCTTGATGTGTGACCAGCAGCTCTCCTTCCCTCCTTTCCTCCCCTTCATACGACATACTGCCCAGCTCCTCTCCTTTTTTTCCTCCTTCCCTTCTTTCACTCTTTCAATCCTGTCTTACTCAGCCTTCTGCTTTCTTGTCACTTCTTTCCTCCTCTCCTCTCCCTTTTCCCTTCTCCTCCTCTTCTTGCTCTTCACCTCCTCCTCCTCCTCCTCCTCCTCCTCCTCCTCCTCCTCCTCTCTGCCCACCCATACTGTCTCCACAGGGAGCTGCTTCACACTGAGAATGAATCAAAAGGCAAAGGAGAGAAATATCCTTTCAACATACGTGCACACACACACACACACACACACACACACACACACACACACACACACAGATGAGAGGACTGTGTGGGAATGAACCAAGGGGCCTCGCTCAAATCCCTGTCTCTAGGCAACCAGCAAGGATATGCTGGGGGAACAGCATTAAAGTTGGAGAAAAACTAAAAAACACACACACACCGCAAACACACACAGACACGAAAATAGACACACACACACACACACACACACACACACACACACTTTCAGGCTCACTCTCTTTCTCTATTTGTAAAACCAATCAGAAATGTTGAGCAATAAAAAAAAAGGAAAGGTGAGTGAGTGATAGTGTGTGTAGAGAAATGATTAAGTGCCAAACTGAGTGCTGACCTTCAGAGGTTTGACTCAAAACCAACAATGATGCAGAGGTGAGCAAGAGCGCAAGTATGTGTGTGTGTGTGTGTGTGTGTGTGTGTGTGTCAGAGGAGTTGTGTGAGTGTACAGCGCTAAAATTGAATCACAACAAATAGTCACTTGTGCTTATTTTGTGTGTGTGTGTGTGTGTTTATGTGAATGTGCGTGTTCACTTGTGCACAAACGTGTGTGTGTGTGTGTCTGTGTGTGTGTGTGTGTGTGTGTGTGTGTGTGTGTGTGTGTGTCAGCCACCTCTGCAGCTGGCCCTCCATCAGCAGATTAATAAGCTTTGTTGCCACGCCGACTGGAACCTAGTGACAACCATCCAGACCCAAGGCATTATGGGTAACGGACTGACTGGCCGCAAGCTGGCCCTGTTTTTACAGCTCTGTTTTGTCCCACACCGTGCTCCTGTGTGTGTGTGTGTGTGTGTGTGTGTGTGTATGATCGTTAATTGCTCCTCTCTTGCCACCCTTCTCAATGACATCACTGCAGTCACAGATGTTTTTTTCCCACTTCTAGGACCCCTGGACACACACACACACACACACACACACACAAGAGCTCAGGAAACACTTCCAGGCTTTTGACTCGCTCTCTCACTCTGTCTCAGTTCGTCTTTGTGTCTCTTTCTTCTTTCCTTCCTCCTCTTAGTCTTTCCTTCAACTCCTTTTTTTCTCGCCGCAAAATATTGTGTGAAAAATAACCCAGCTTAAAAAGAAAAAAAAAGTTATTTTATTGTTGCTGCATTGCAGTTTGGGTTATGGTGTGTTACCTAACAATGGAACATGAAGTGGCCACATGATAAATATAATATACGTGTGCGTTGGTTTTCTTTATTCAGTATTTATAGTTATAAGTTATTTAACTTAAAGGGGTACTTCAGTGATTTATTATTACACTTCTATAAAGTTGGGGACTCGCAAGCGACAGATTTTAAAAAGGATGGTGAAAATCAAAGCAGCAGAAGCCAAGATATCTTGAGTTTTAGTTTCTAGTATGGGCCAACCTTAAAAACAGAAAACTTGGATCCTGCATTTCCCATAATGCAACTCAATAGTGTCTTTCATTAGAGCCACCTGCCTCCGAAATCCATCCTCTTTCATACCCCACACTTCCAGTTTGTAATACAGCCTTTCTGTTATACATTTTAAGCCACATACACACGCTGAGATAACATTATAAAATTGTTTTGAGTAATACACCTCTAGCAAAATGAACTTTATGTGTAAAATCAGTGGAATGACCCTTTAATGGTTTGTTTGTGATCATAATGCATAATTATCAGAATCAGAATCACAAAAATAATTCTATCATCTTGGAATTGATCACTAGTGTAGTTTTAAAGACTCTTATAAACACCATAGACCTTTCATGTTCAACTTTATTAGGGAACAGTGTAGCCAGACTCTGACTTCAGTCCCTGCTTGAACTCTCTTCCTGTGATGTGTCATGTCCTTGTCCTTCTTTTCCCTCTTGAAAAAGCTCCTTTCATTGTCACTTTTTAACAATTCTAACTTTTTAGTCATTCATTCTTGTCCTACAGAAAAGTGTTGACATTTGTTGTCGGGGCTCTGCGGCTCTGACCCTTGACCTCCCATACTGCTGGCTGTAGCGTCGGTGTTCTAGCTTTTTCAGGTTATTGTGCTGTTTCAGCCATTGTAAGTCAATGTTGCTGCTGTGAGCAGTACCTTCTAAATGAGACGTTGAACAGGTTTAAGTGAAAGCTGAGAGAGCGACTTACGGGTCCAGTCCAAGTCAAGACAAGGACAGGCTGAATCCCATTTGTTTCAAATGTAGTTCAGTGAGTCCTTAAATCTTCATCTTTTTGTCAATATAAAAGACATAACACAAACAAAACTGATAGAATACAAACATTTTGGGGTTTTTTGGTCAGAATCTAAGACAAAACATGCTTGTTACCTAAAAAGGGTCAGACTTGAATTAAGGCCGCAGAGCAGACATGAAGCAAGGAGAGTTTTACAGCAGACGAATGTCCCTCCATGAAGCTGAGAGACTGGCGAAAGTTCCCTGAACTCCTCTGATCAACTCAATAGACTCAGTGTTCACTCGTAACTGCCCTTAACCCCCTCTGTCTATCTACTCATCTATCTCCCACTCTCTTTTTGTCTTTCCCAGCATTTCTGTCTTCCTAACTACTTTTCCCGTGTCTTTTTCTCTGTCACACTTTCTCTCTTTGTCACAAACTCTCACTACACTTTCTCCACAGGCGTTACACTCCCTTGCTCCATTGTGGGGCCATGAAGTTGCAGTGCCCCCTGGTGGCAGATTGCTGTCACAACAGAGCACACCAATCCTGCTAAAGTAGATGTTCCTTAATGTTTTCTTCTTCTTCTTTCTTTAGTAGCTAAAGAAGCAGTTGATAGTTAAGCGAGCAGCATAAATATGTGGTCATCTGGATGTTGAAGAAAATCAGGATCAGGTTTTCCAGTCAACAGGGAAAATCTGGTAATATGACAATTCTCTCAGAACATCAGAAAATGATGAGACATTTTATAAATGCATAACTTTACAGAAAGTAGAGTATTTTTCACAACTTGTTTTACATCAGGGTGGTTTTTGGACCAACTGATGAGGAAACATGACTGAAAATAAGGCTAAGGAAGAAATAATAGCATAAAAGGAAGGAAATATAAAATATGGAACAATAGCATGAGGCCATAGAAGTATTCTGACTTGAGCAATAGAGGAAATTTTATGCTGCGATCATGAGAATCATATTTTACAATGCCTCCAAACCACTTTCATCTCTGGTGTGCTTGTGAAACCACATTAAAGCAACCACACCAACATAAAATACTAACTTCTGTCTCGTCATGACGAGTATTTCTGTCAGATCATTTCCCTCACTTTTAATTTCTGATGCCTCTCTCTCTCGCGCGAGCGGCTCTGAAGTTAAATCAGGCTCTCCTCGGGCGTAATGGAGACACGTGAAACCACTTGCAGAGCGGTTTTTGGCTCAGGTGTGATTTCCACAAACAGGCATGATGATTGACATTGGCTGCCAGACAAGGGAACATTTCTCAGTCAGCACATTTGTGTTATGACCATAGAAGAGAACAAAATAGAATAGAATAGAGTAGAATAGAAGGTATCGGAGGAGGAAAAGAATGGATTAGAATCAAAGTAAAAGTTAAAAAATCACTTGACATTTGGTCTGTGTTAAATTATCCATGACTGAATGCCGCAGACTGTGGGCCTCAGTGAAAGCTACTTTGTCTGACTGAGCTCTGTCTGTCTTAATGAAGCTAAAAGAGTCTTAAACAGCTTAACACAGTCTTCAGGTTTCTACCTGTGTAAGGCAATACAGTGAGTGTAATGATGCACAGAGCAACGCTGTGTGTGTACGTGTGTGTGCACGAGAGAGAAACTTTGTATACTGTACTGTATGTATGTGTGTGTGAGTGTGTGTGTGTGTGTGTGCGTGTGTGTGTGTGTGTAACAGCGCAGGTGAAAGCAGAGACGACATCAGAGTCCATATTAAAGGATAATTACAACTAAACAAGAGGAGACTGTTCCCATGAAGAATCCTGGGGGATTATCACTGCTTATTGCTCCTTTACATTGTAGAGCTTTCATGCAAGAGTGTGTGTGCATCTGTGTGTGTGTGTGTGTGTGTGTGTGTGTGTGTGTGTGTGTGTGTGTGTGTGTCTAGCCTCAAACGTCCTCTCCCTACTCACCTCAACACAGTGTGATGAGAGTTTCTCCATGTTTGCATTCACAATCTAAAAAGTCTTTAACAAACATTTTATATTCCACTTTTTCCTACTTTATTTTCCCAAAATGCACCATGTTGTGTATCATCAACATTAAACAAATCATAGTGAAGATCAGTAGCTTCTATCTACAGCAATACTACTGTATTTAAACTTAGACTATTTCCTATTTCCAACAAAAAAATAAACTGGCATTTAAGTCCTGACTTTGACACCAGAGACCAGGGTTTGCATCCCCTCTTAGCAACAGTCAACATGAGAATGATCTAACCATGAAGGTGATCTGTCCCAGACCTTAACCAAGTGCTGTAGTTACCTAAACGTATCCATCAGATCAGAAAACACCCATACGTGTCCATTTGTGGGTGTTTTTGTGCACTTATTTAGTTGTTTTGATATTAGCACTTGTTGTGGAAATTGTTGGGAAGCCCACAGCTTCCCCTTTACAGAACATCAATTTATCGTATCTCTTCCGTATTTTTCCTGGCTTAGAGGCACTTTGCCAGGGGATTGTAATAGTAAATGTCAGGGAACACATCAGAAAAGGTGGGTGTAACCAACCAGAAAAGAGTAAACAGTAACAAAGTGAAGGACACGCTAACGTTGCCCAACAACAAAACGTTTATAAAAGGTAAAGATCTTTTCTTTACCTAACATTGTCTGTAATGCATTTATCATTATATAGGTTCACATTAATATTTGTTATATTTGTGTTTGGACACAAAGTTTGAAAAATTCAAGCCTACACTGTTGCTTAAAGTCAGCTGCTCTGGCAACTGTGTTTACGTGCAGCTCTGGATTTTATTGTACGTCCATGCATAAGTGTACATTAGTATAGTTTATTGTTTTGTTGCTGGTCTTACCCTCTGCTGTGCTCCCTGCAACACTTCAAGGGTAGCAAACAAAGGTGGTTTTTTTTTAGTCTATACAAATAAAAAGAATCCATTAATATTGCAGTCAGAGTTGATTTCTGTACAAACTGGAGACATCAGCTAAAGCCAAGTCGTAAATGTTTGTTTATAAGTTTTAAGTGGTTAGTTAAAGGTCATCATTTAGGGCAGGAAAGCAAAGTTATTTCAAATTACATCCCCCAATGTTAACTCTTGTCAAGATTTTTATTCATCACATTCGTTTTCTAAACTGAGTTTGTGTTTGCTGAATAAAACATGAGTCAAAAAAAATCAAATGTTCTAATGAGCTTATTGTGAAAATCAAATCATATTTTGCAGACAGATCATGGTCAGATCACAGTGAACTTCCACACAGTTCACATGAATAAATCCAAAAACTAGGAGCAAAAAATCAAAACATGGTAACATTTGATTTTAAAGCTCATTTCTAAAGGACAGGAAAAAATAACACTGAAATGTTTTTCCTACTTTTAAGGTTTGCTTACATAACGCAGATGTCTGTAATCACTTTTTAACTTTGTACACACACAATACAGAGACTCACCTCCCCTCTCCCATGTTGTCGTCCATCATACTCTACTATCAGCTAACGTGTCTTTGTGTTGGTGTGTACACACAGTCAAGTCAGAGTTTTTCAACTTGTGATACTTTGTTGAGATTTTAGATTTTTATCCTGACAGGTCGGGACACTGCTGGGATATTTAAAAAGTTCTTGTTTTCCATTCATAAATCTATAATACAGCATTTTCAGAAGATTTAATGAACTAATGAGCACATGAATGCCTGGATATGATTTACGTCAGTCGTGCCAGGCAGGTTGTCAAACATTTTGTACCAAAGTTTAGTCACCAAACTTGCAACTGGATCGCTGAGATCTTAAAAGGAGTTCATCGGCCCCTCGATGTCACAGCTCTGTGCCCGAGCCCCCCCTGTGAGACAAAGCCCGAGTCCCAGTAGAAAATTAGCGCATTTAGCTGTCATCGCTCAGCTCGCTTTACAATCCCAACCAGCATTCACACAGAGGGCCCTGGCCTCTTTTCTCTCCCTCCATCCATCCACCCCTCCACCTCCCACCCCCAGCCCTCGCTTGCTTGCTTGCTTTCTTTCTTTGAGTAGGAAAGGCGATCCCCTGTATAGCTCAGAGATCAAGACAGGAAGGTGTAAACTGCAGATAAATGTGATCAAGTGTCTCCGCTATCACAAGCCCTCACATCGGAGTGGCTGGCTGGCTGGCTGGCTGGCTGGCTGGCTGGGTTTACCTCCCCCCCTCCTCCCTCCACACCAACATGGATTAGCTGCCCCCTCTTTGTGCCTCTCAGTGGAAGCAGACAGGTAGAGGAGATGAGGAGATGTTCAGTCATTTTGGACCTGCAGACCTTTCAGACCTGCTCTCACAAGTAAAATGACACTGAGCGGCTATCATTAACCTCGTATAGACCTGTCTGTCTCAAAGGTCACTTCATGGCCTGCTGGACAATTTAGGCAACAAACCAGCAACAACTTAGTGTGATGAATACAGATAAATAACGTTATATTCATTAGCAAAGGAAACCGAATGCAACATTAAATGTAAAAATAGCAAACCTCTGTCACCATATGCTACACTGTGTGATGACATGTTTGATAATATTATTGTTCCTGTACAATAGTTAAACCTGCATTCATTGATTTTTTTGGCCACTTGAAGGCAGCACAACAACCTGCAAACACAGCACTGACATAGGCTATTATCACCTTATTAAGCTGATCTGGTTAACATGTTAGCAAACAGTGGCTTATTTGCACATCCAGCAGACGTGGAGTAGCGTTAGCATTAATTTTAAGTTGTGTTGGCGTCCACATGACAAAAGTAAGTTCAATATTCAGCTAGCTAACTTTACCTTTGTGCAGTTTGGTGCTGGGCAGGTAGCATACAGTGGGATTTTTTAGCCCTTTCTCTAACAAACAGCTGTCTGCTACATTTGGAAACAATGCTGATGAGATTTGCGAGGCTAAATCAAAACTGTAAAGTTGCGGGCCGTAAAACCAAATGCACAGATTTGATTGGCTGAGTGGCATCACGTGAGATCATTTATAACGCATGCAACTGGTCTGGGAGTTGAGCCGCTAAACCTGTGCCGTTAAAATAGAAATGCTCCATGAAAATGTAATAATTCTCAGTAATTTATCGGTTATAGGTCCGTGTCTGAATAGGATGGCGTCTGGGTCCAAAGCCGATCCGCCTATTAGTGACCTCGGATGTAGAGATATTGATTAGAGAGGCTTTAAAACAAGTACTTGTTTAAAAATCTACTTAGTGAAAGTTAAAAGTGGCTAATTTAAACATAGTCTGAGTAAGTTACATTCTAGTACGGAAGAACACTGATGTTATGTTTATGACATCAATTTTACACAACAAAGTCTGTTTACAGGTCTTGGGGAGTGCTACTGCATTGTGTGAAAAAAGTTGTATAAAGCCTCAAGCCTCAGTTGCCTTAAGTGATGTCACCACTGAGGCAGCGTCGCTTGGTCTGAAGACTACAAATCTGAAGACTGCTGAAGACTACAATTGTGAAATAGAAAAAAATCTGGGGGTGTGGCGTTAGAAAGAAGTGAGCTTACCAGACCTCTGTAGCCCGCTCCTCATCTCCACTTGAGGCTTAGCGGCTCAAGGCTATATTAGCCGCTACTAGCATGACACACCTGAATCACTACCTGAACTGTCAGCAGTTAGAGTTGCATTGTGGGTAATGTAGGCACCAGGTTTTGTCAAGGAAGAAGAATACGTGGAATAAAAAAAGACGATTCTGCTGCATCGGTTTTTTTTTTTACCTTTTTTTTTAAACTGTATGTTGTGAGTCTGACAATGTTATTGGAGTGCAACGCTAAATCGGTGGAGTACTCCTTTAAAAATCTGAGAAGACAAACTTAAAATTAGATACTTTAAACTGGAAAATCAACACAGAAGAAGTGACACCATTTTGCTTCTCTGTCTGACTGTCTGACTTCACAGTCAGTGGTGTCACAGTGGTCTAATTTCTGGCGTTTATACAGATTATATGACATGCTCTGCAATACTACTCTTTATCTATTATTCTACTATTACCACAAACTCTTTCTTAAGTGATTAAAGTGATACATTGACTTACCTTAGAAATGTTCATGTAGTTCAGTGTAATCTAATCTGCAGGTCAGCCGGGTTGGGAACAGTTGAAGGGTGGAACCCTTGAGCCTTCATTTACAGGCTGCAAGAAATCTATCATATATCTAATCATATCTACAACTTCCCCCATTGTTGCTCATTTAGAAAGCAGCTAATAGAAATACTGCAGCTTAACAATACATATTCAAAGAAAAGAATATTTGTCATTCTCTGAGAGGTAAACATCACATCGGTTGAAAGAGTGTATCTGATAATTTTTAGGTATTATTTGCATGATAATGGACGCTAATTACACAAATCTAGGCACAGGGTGCAAAGTGCAGTTAAGTCACACCTGAACACTGTCAATAGTGTGCCGACGAAGACAATTAGCAAAGTTTGAGGGAGGGAACCCATTGTTGGGTTCATGTCCTTGTCTCTGCGCTAATGACCCCTACTGGTTAACGGGCAACAGATGGAGGACATGAGATCAAGTTTGACACTGAAAATGCAGTGCACCACTGGATTGGCTGCAAGTTTCCCTTCCTTCGTCTCTCCTCTCACTGCAGTCATCAAAAACCAACCAAGCTACTACAGGAAAATGCTACTTCACTGGCATTGGTCTGCTAAAATACCACTTAGTTGTCACCATTGGATTCAAAGTGCCTGCATGATGATAGAGTCCATGAAAAGTGGAATAAAAATATCAGAAATTAGACAGGGACTAAGAGGATTTAAATAAGCGTGCAAAACACAAACCAAAATAAAATCAAAATCACAATCAAAATGTGATTCTTTGACAATGCACTGATTCGACTCTTAGTGCTTATGCTGTAAGCTATGGCACTATGACCACAGGCGCTAGTCCTATTAGATTATTTCAGTACTGCACAGAAATGTCTATATACACACACAAACATGCACTTTGACATTCTCACATACACTCAGAAAGAATACGAGATAGATATTTTTCTGTGAGTGCCCAAAGAAAAGGAGAAAACGGGTGAGGAAATACAACAGTTACATGTTAGTATTAACATGTACTGTAAGCTTGAACTGACTTCATGCAACAAGTGAATGGTGTTGTGTTTGGTTGTCTGTCCTTTCCATTAAGGTCTGAATCGTTCTGAGGTAACAAGGTAACGCTTTGCGGCCAAATAAGCTGAATGAAAGGCCAACAGCGTGTAAAACATATAGGCTCTGTTTTCCACCAATTTACCTCTTTCAGAGGTATGAATCTATGTCTGAGTATAAACTGCTCTATTGACACCTCTTTTCTTCCACTTTCCCTTTTTTTTCCCTCCATCTCTCTCTCGTTCTTCTTCTCGACAGTTCACGTGTCTGATAAACCATTTATCCCTCCAAGGACATTTTTCCCATCCGAGCGTCCATCCAGTGAAATTACACACTCAACACATAATAGAATCTGTTCCTATCGTCTCAGCACAGAGAGACCCAGAACCCACATCTGCTCCCGAACACCCCAGACAATAAACAATTCACTCCTCATGTTCAAATCTCATTTTTCGGACAAAGTCTTGACAATAAAAAGAAATAAATTACGCCGCCGCCAAAGGGGCATCCTGGAGACGTAGGGAAAAGTTTTTCTCAGAGTTTTTTCGCGGCAAGCAGATTCCTCTGAGCTAGCCATTATCTCAGGGAGGAAGTTAATTAAAGTGGCCCAGTCTGAATCAATGAGGGAATTTGCTGCCGCGTGACAGACAGACCGACGGACTGACGGGAAGAGCGGAGTGACGGCCATGACACCACTTCAGAAGAGAAGATTAGCCCAGAGACAAAACTCTCGGCTCTACAGTGCGGCTCTCCTCCTGGATTACTCCTCTCCCACCCCTCCCTCTCTTCCTTTCTTTTTCTATCTCCCCCTTTCTATCCATCCATCCACGCCTCCCCATCCTCCATCCCCAAAAGAACTTGAGGAGGCTTGTCTTCAAAGCTCGTCCCCTCCTTCCATCCCTGTAATTCCTCACATCATTACCAAGTTTCCAAAACTTAATTTTAGCAATTACACATGCAATTAATTAATAAATGTGCTGTCATTACAGCCCCTTGTGTGATCTGAGCCCCATGAATGGGAGGTTGAAATAAAGTGGTCAAATGAACTGGGAGGGCTTCAGAGAGAGACGGGGGTGGGGGGGTGGGGGGGTGGAGGGGGTGGAGGAAGGGATAGAGGGAATGAGATTGTTATTAAGGGATTGCAGAGTTAATCGGTTGAGGGGCTGCTGCTCTATCAGAGGCAGAGCTCTGCAGGGAGCGTGAATGAGAGACAGACTGAGAAAGAGATAGGGGACAGACAGAGAGTGAGAGCGAGACAGCAAGAAATGTACAGAGAGAAAAAAGAGAGCAGGAGAGGCGGAGACAGAAGAAAGACAGGATGATGAGGATGGAGAGGGAAGAAATAGACCAGAAGAAACAGGAACAAAAGAAAAACAGAAGAGGAAAAGACAGAAACAAAAGACAATAAGGGGAAAGGAAAGAGAAGGGGGGGGCTCTATGGAGCGCGCTCAGTTCAGTCGGCCGGATTATTAATGAGATCAGCGAGTTCTCAGGTCACTACAGCAGCATGAGCAGCAACGCAAAGGCACACACACACACACACTCATATAACACACACTCAAAAAATGCAGAACGCTGTCTTGATAAAGTCTTCTTATGAGTTGAGTTTGAACATAGTTTCAAGACAAAAAGATGAAAAATGAGAAACAATAAAGAAAAGTTACATCATATCGATCAATAGTTTTGCTAAGTTTTCCTTCTTCTTCTTTAGGATGAAAACCTTATGATGTGACGTTACCATCAACATGAAGTGATTTTTGCTGTAAGAGAGGAACAAAAAGTGACCTAATGTTTCTTTTCAAAAGTAAATTCAGTTATAAACATATAACTGTAGTTTTTTTTTTTTCTTTCCTTTGTTGCTGCAGGATCTGGTCTGAATGTTCAGTGTGGAAACGCAGGCAGACAAACAGGTTGCTGACTCATTTATCACTTCAGCATGTTGATGGGAATCACACCTGATATGAGGAACAGGATCGAATTACATACGTGTGTGTGTGTGTGTGCGTGTTTGTTTTAGTTGGATATCAGATGTATAGTATGAGTGCAAAGTCCATTAGCCAATATTCCAGCGTCACAGAGCAGAAGCAGTGATGTAGGATATGTAATCACATGACGTGACCTTTGACCTTTTAGACGGAGACGTTCATTGGGTTGTTGTGAGCTTTTCATGGTTCCATGGAGTGTGACCAGATTTGCCAAAATAAAGTTAGATAGATAGGTACCCTATTGATCCAGAGGGAAATTTTAGGCATCCATTAGCTTAAACGACACATACAAAACACCAATACACACAAGAATATAAAAGTTTAAAGTTTTGGAATTGGTCCAGTAGACATCGGCATCCTCGAACGGGCTGCAATGGCTGCAACGTAATCAGTAAAGTATGTCCACTTGTTTTTTCCACCGACAGGCTCAGATTGTTATTCGAAGTGTCTGACAACATTATGGACAGTTTTGTTAAAGAGTAAGATCCTTTTTGTTTACCCAGAAACAGAAAGTCTCACTCTGAAATCTCGCAAGAGGTCGAGTGGTTACAGGAAGACGACGGTGGAAACGTGAGTCAGAGTTGGAGAGAAGAGTTTGTTGCGTTGGGGTACATAAAGTGTAGCTTAGTGTATTTGTTTTATATAAAAGATTTTTAAAAAAGAAGAATGGTTCGTCCCACGACCAAGGCGCTTTCCTTTGAGCGACCACTCCAAAAACAAGCACTTTTAGTGGACGTACTTTTCATGGGCGCAGTTGCCCCAAAGGATAACGTTGCAGCCATTGCAGCCCGTTCGCAGATGCTGGCTGAGGCGATCTACTGGACCAATTCCCAAACTTTTGGTAAGTATTAGTCATTTAGACCCCAAAGTTTCCCTTTAAAGCGTTTATGTTGTTATGTTGGCAGTCTACACCAGCGTCTATTGAATCCAGGACTGGTTTGGTAGAAAATCTGCTGCTTTGCTTTGCAGCTGCTGGTGATGATAAAAGACGTAAAAGACTGAAAGCCATTGACATCGTGGAAATTCTCTACCGCAAAGTCAAAAAAGAAAATCTTGGACAGAAGCAAAACTTGGTCGGAATTTCGAGACACAGTGGCACCAGTAACATCAATGCAATAAGGTAGTGGCTATCAATCACTCTGCCTGTGATCTCATTTGTTTACCATAGTTACACACGGGCAGCAATATTACTGTAATTTGACAATGACATATTAATGTTTAAAGCCAGCAAATATTCCCTTTGTCAACTTTAACTTTATTATTCTGAAGGTGAAATTTGTTTTGCAGCCAGGTGAAACACAACACACAGACCTGAACGTACGTACAACAATATAAATACATAAAACATAATATGTGAACATATGCTAAAATCAACCACGCTCAAATAAGCTCACATAAAATATAACGTAAGTACATTTAGCCATCTTCATCCAACACCAATCCTCTATGGTTAAAACATTATCACCATCATCACCCACCAATTGTTATACTGAAGGTTTATCATCAGCTGAGCCTTTGAAATCGCTCTCTTATGGAAAATGTGAGACAGATCAGGCAGTTTGACACCAAATGTGTTAGAATATAAACATACAGTAGGAGAGGAGTTATTTTGTGTGTGTTTTTTCTCAATAGTTCATAAAACATAAATTGTATAAAGGTGGCAAAAGAGAGAAGAGGTACCGTATAAAGTGTCCAGAGGCTCTCTCATCATGTTGAATGAGGAAAGAGGAAAAACAAGATTATAAACAGAAGAGAAACCAAATGACTCTCTGTGTGTCGCCTCTCGGCTTCTCTAATCTGCTCTGAGTGCAGGCTGCTTGGTCGGGATGAATTAAAGATGAGGGTTAAAACAACACAGCTTCCAGGGTTAAGAGGAGAGGAGAGGAAGAATTAGATCTAGTATCTAAAGTTGGTTATTTTTTACTCATTCTGTCTCTTTTTTAAAGTTTTTATTAAAGAAAATCTATCATAAATTAGGCTCTGGACTGTCCACTCAGTGCATCAGTGTGTTTACCAGTTCAGAATATTTTAACTCACTGTTATACAGTATGCCTCTTTGCTTTACTCTGACAAAGTGTGTTTACCTCTGTCAAAACTGCCAGTGTGTATGGGTATGGTCCGCACTCTGCCAATTCCATCCCAACACGCCCGCCTGTCAAAACAACAACTCTCCCTCTTTTTTAAAGAGAAAAAGGGTAATTCCATGAATTAAAATGCTTAAATGACAGTCAATCAGGCTTGTAATTCCGTCTGGTATAATTAGAGGCTGGGAAAACTAATTACAGCGGAGAAACCTAACTCTCCTCTCGCTCCTGTTCCTCTCGCTACTACAGCAACCCTCATCACCGAGATCAGGTGACAGCTATCAAACTCGTTAGGCTGCCACGCACCGCCACACACACACACACACACACACACACACACAGACACATGCACGCACTGTGTGGTTGAGTGAGCAGCTAGGCCAAAAAAGAGATGGAGATGAGGAGGAGGAAGATGAAGGGATAAAAAAAAAAAAAAAGCAGTAGGTAATCAAGAAAGAGTGGCGACAACAACAGGTTGTGTTCTTAATGAGCAGCACAGAGAGGGAAAGATGTACAGGGATGAGGTAAAACAAGTGAAAAAGAGAGGAGGATTATGAATGATACAGAGAGATGCAGAAAGAGGGAGACAGTGAGAGCATATAGACTGAAATGTAAACTACTTTGCATCAGGTTGCTCTCAGCTTGATTACTGCTGGGAAAAGCTGTTTGCAGTAAAAAAAAAAAAATGTTTCTGATTATGCCCACGACCTGCTTAGAGTTTTACCCATCTAAGTGACACATCCAGCTGATAATTAGTTATGGCCATAATTAACTGCTTAAACTGCAGAAGAACTTAATTTTACCTAAAGTACTGAAGGACAAAATGCATGGAGCACCAAACGCTGGAGTACAAAGTACTTCACTACCAGCTGCTGTAGGCTGACAAGTACAGTAGCATCAAAAACTGTAGTAATTAATAGTGTTTGTAGGTACTGAAATACCAAATAATGTAAAACTACTGTAAAGGACTGTGGAGCTGCCAGCATAAAGAATATTTTTTCTATTGGTGATGCTTCCGAGAGTGAGTGAGAATCTGCTGTTTTATAGCTGTTCACCAAAAGATATTTGGGTTTTTAAAAATGAGCATGTGACTTTATCAGTTGATTTGTCCCAGGTTTATTTCCCCAATGTACCCACAAACCCATCAACAAGGTCCTCTTGCTCAGAGACGCTTCTGGTAATAGAAAGCAAAGAGAAAAATGCAGAGAAAACTTAAGTACATTTTTAAATAACAGTGTTTGTGTTATTTCTTGATCAGATTTTTACATTATTTATTTCTTATCTGATTTTCACTCGTCAAAACAGAGATACATTTGTACATTTGTTATAAAATCTTAAAATAATGAGCTATAGAAGATGAGAAATAATGATGATGATGATGATGATGATAAGATGGAAAATCCCTTGCATGTGTTTGACATAACCGACATAACCGACATCACCAAACTAATTTGCTTTAAACAGGTGCAGCAGTTTTTATTCATGAATCAGGCTGATAAGATGGATGTTTTTACCTGCCTTGTGTAGTTTACAGAAATGATGTTTACTACACTTCCCAGGATGCTGCTGTGCCTTCAGGCTCACAGCTGCAGTAAACTGATACCTGCTGCTGGCCGGTCAGTTAGCAGAAGCCTGTTACGTTAAACACTCTGTAACATTTAGCCCCTTTTTACTTTCCTGCCATGACACAGTAATGACCAGGTATCACCGTGAAGACAAACTCATTACACTGAAACCAATTGTCCAAAACCAGGTTTCTTAAACTACGGGTCGGGACTCAAAATGGGCCCGGGGCCTGATTCTGGGCTGGTTTCCTTGTGAGCAGTGTAACAGGATACCTTGACAACCTTCTAACTTAAAGCCAGGAGCTGTTTTTCCACTTTGCTCTGGGTAGTAAAATCTTATTATACTTTAAACTAATTAAATGTATAAATTTGCCAGAGTTTAAGGAGAGTGTGTGTTTGCACACAAATACACACTCAAGAGTGCACACAGTAGAGTTTCTCCCTCTGTTTAATCTTGTTTACTCTCTATTCACCTGTTAACCCTCCATGTGTCGTTGGCTCTCCGGTGAGAAACCGGCTAAATGTCACTGTGCGTTCCCTCCAAACCACGTTCTGAAGGTGGGTGGGGGACCTGTTTCCAAGGCGACCGGGGTCTCATTTTTCGCCAGCGGCCCATTCCCAACCTGTTACCAAATGAGCCGGAGCAGCACCGCCGAAGCTTCAAAGAGCAGCAGCCTCGGAGCCGCCACGGGGGCCGCTAATGTCAGGAAACCCAATACTGCAGCTAGAGCTGGAAGATTTCAGCTAAACTACGTAGACAGATGGAGAGACAGACAAGTTGTTTACTGCTTGATTTTGTAAAAGAAACAATAAATTCTGTCTTCTCCAAATCAGTTTTTTTTCTGTTTCTATTTTCTATCTTCTATCTAACCGATTTGTTCTCATCAACTTCAACTTCAGCTGATGGAAGCGCGCCTAATTCACATTTTACTTTCCGGGACTTTTCAAAAGTTTGCGTAAAATTCACTTGATAGTTGCATGGAAACATCCAGTAACAAGTCTCATCCTCACTCCCTCTTCATCTACCTGCATTTCTTGCTGTCTTTCCCCCCTCTCTCTCATTTTCCTTCGTGCCTGGAGGTTGCAGAGCTTCAAAGTTTATTTCCCTCCATGTTAACTTCTGGATGGATGCTTGAAATGGAGAGAGGTGAGGAGTGGAAAAAGAAGAGAGAAGAGAAGAGAAGGATACAGCAGTACAGAGCAGTTGAAGAAAAAGAAAGGTGCATGTACTGTACATGAAGAACACAGAAAGACAAATTCTGGGATTTCAAATACATTTTCAACCATGAACCTGAGTCCTGACCTGATGACAATATTTTTCACCATTTGGCTCCTGCTTAAACTTGGTAACTAAAGGAAAAGGATGGCTCCCATAAATGCACTGCACAAACTTAAGTAGAGATTCAGAGCTCGTGTGGCACAGAGTTTCTCAGCCCAGCACTCTGAAATACAGGTGTTTGTTCAGATCACCCAAAAGAGACTTGAGCCCCCCTGAATATGAATGCATATTCGGAGATGAGTTACAAAAGCAGATGATTAATTAACCATTAATTTCACAAATAATAAACAAATAAACATTTCTACTCTGACAATGGTTCGAAACTTCGAAAGATATCAAAATGCATGATTCAAATTTCTTCACTGTCATGACGGCACCTTGATTCTACAACTGTATTTAGATATAGATCCATACATGAAGCACAATCAATATGACATACAGTAGTTAATCCTGCAAGGATAATGGGCCTTTTGTAGTCCTTGTGTGTGAATGTGAACAAAAAACAAAGAGCATTGTATTGTCATACACTGTCATACATAAATATATATTGTCATATATTAATATATATTATTATACACTGTCATACATAAATATATATTGTCATACATTGTCATACATACAGTATACTGTATAAGTAGATACATAAGTACATAAGTAATAAACAGTATATTGTAATTTGAACACTGTCAAGCACATGATAAATTCACAAATCCTAAACTTTGCATATGTTTTAAATTTGCATAAATTTTGTCATTTTAATCATAACTTCTTCTCCTAACCACCTGTCTGGTACCAAACCACCTTTTTTGTACCAAAATGCTACAGTTCTGTCAGTGTACCTGTTTTAGTTTCACATGCTAGTAAAAATTAGGTCGTTGTTTGAGATGATCCCTATGGAGGAGCAGGGGACTGTTTTGTTTTTTTTGTCAGTTCCTCACTACAATCTAGGACACAAGATGATATTACAGTACATGCACACTGACCGCATTCCCTCTCAAAGCATATCTAACATGTATCAAATATATCAGCATTTTACATAACCATAATTTGTAAGCATGCACCTGCTTTCTAACGTAGCATGGGCTCACATTTTAGTTGTGTGTGTGTGTGTGTGTGTGTGTGTGTGTGTGTGCGTGTGTGTGCGTGTGTGTGTGTGTGTGTGTGTGCGTGTGTGTGTGTGTGTGTGTGTGCGTGCAAGCGTGATCGCTCCATCCCTATCTCCCATATGTGCTGTTCTGGAGAAGTTTACAGTAGGCTTGTCTTTTCCATGGAAGTGCTCTTGTGTGTGTGTGTTCACTAAAACAACAGCTGGTAAATAGAGGAGTGTCCTGTTCCACTCTCTCTCCTTCCCACAGCTCTGTTTCATTACAGATTTCAGGCTTTTTGGTCAAAAAGTAGATACAGTCGGAGCATCAGGCGTGATCAAGTTTGGGAGGGTTGCAAAATTACATTCCCCACCTCCCGCAGGAAAGTGACACACTTCCAGCCTCTATTCATCTCCACTTGTCCCTGTGGACGTCTTCTTGTTCCCTCAACCTGGCCTGGATGCGTCCGTTCCTCTGCTCCCCACGTATCCACCTCACTGTCTGTCGATCCATCTATCTGTCTGTCCATCCAGGCCTGTGTTCTCTCACCAGGGTTTGATTTCAGGCTGAATCGACGCCCTGTAAGACGAGTCGAAGCCAGCGGCTCCATGGAGGCTCCAGGGAGGGGAGAGGGGGCGCGCAGCCAGGTTTCATCCCGGGGAGGGTGCAGTGTTCTTGGGTTAGGAGTGGCCCGGGGGGCCCCTGGGCATGGTGGAGGGACGGATGGGTGGATCCACTAACTGATGATTGTGTTTCCCCTGAGGCAGAGACATAGATCACAGCAGGTAGAGCGAGTGAGAGAGAGAAATCGCTGCGTAGAGTTAACTGTTTCATGCTTAACACGCTTTTTAGAGAGACTCTGACTCAGAACGTATTGCCCTATGTGTGTACTTTTGGTTTGGGGATGTTTTTAAGGTTTAAACAAGGTAAAATCTTAATGCAACAGCAAACAATAGTATTTGAGACAATAGTGTGCTTCTGACTTTGTGGCAAAAGTTTGGGGAATGCCGTTTTTGTTTCCATAAAGAAGAGACTGTCACAACATCAGCTGTTTCAGCAAATGCCCAAAAACAATGTTCAAGTGACAAAGCCCTCCAGCAGTTATATGAAGTACATTGGAGGAATTAGTGTGACCTTACTAGAGAGCCATTGGGGTGGTTGGATGGGCCAAAAAAACATCAGACTTTGACGTGGGAGACCGCTGTTAGCTTCCCGATTCATACCAACAGTCAGCGTTGGTTTCTTTTAGCCATAATGACGATTGTTCCCTAACATTAACCAAGAAGTTATTTTGAACCAAACCCTGATCATCCCCGAATCCTAACTAAGTAATTTTTGTGCCTAAACCTAACCAAACTTTAACTGAAGCTGTGTCAAATCAGAAAACAGTTTTAACAGTGATTTGTAGCGGTTTTGGAAGGCGCTGACAAATGATGTCGCCCTCCATATTGGGCCGTTAGATCAGAGAAGAGACCACTGTGGCCTGCACAGAGCCCTGACCTCGACCCCATCCAACACCTTTGGGATGAACTGGAACAGCGACTGTGAGCCAGACCTGATCACCCTACATCAATGTCCGACTCCACAAATGCTCCCGTGGCTGAATGGGCCATGGGTATGGGTGTAATGTTAAGGTGCCCACATACATATGGCCATGTAGTGTATGGGTTTGGCTATGTGCTAGCTGCTGTATTCCCTCTCAGGTCCCTATAGGACTACGTTGCTATGGATACCAGAGATCAATTAGCCTTTGCGTGTCTTTTAATCCGGGCTAAATCATAACACTCGCTATAGCTCCGGTTGGATTAACTCAATTACAACTAACTATTATTAAAGGGCACTGTTACCACTTATTCTCCCTCTCTTTCTCTCTGCCTTTCTGACAGTCTCTCATCCTGTATAATAAGTGGCACTAACACACCACACAACCCTTTTAGTCACCAAATATAGATTCAGTTTCCGCTTTAAGAAGGCTGTTTCATTAAGATGAGCGGTGGGAAATGCATTTGGGTGTAATCCTACTTGTCAAATTAACATCAAAGTATTGGCATGAAGAGACCGAGAGGAAGAGCAACTCAGAGGGAGAGAAATATTTCCTGTAATTGACAGATCATCTAACAAAGAAGTAGAGTGATTAATTAAAATGTGAATCTATGACTTCCTTGGTGGTTTGATGTTGTTATTGGCACAAAGTCGATGTGGTTACGTTTCTGTGCTACTGCACTTCCGAAAGATCTCACATCAATCAAAGATTATGTTCAGCGCTGTCACCTTTAATGTTGGATGTTGTTTGGGGGGAAGTTTGCGTTTCTGTATCTGCCTCTCTTCTTTGACTGTTTACCTGTGGTTGCTCTCCCTCCTCATTAACAAATTTCTTTTACTACTTTCAAACAAAGTGGAAATACAAAGTGTATAATTTCTGCGCGCAGCAGAAGGATTTTTCACTGGAAAGAGCTACTGCATCACACAATGAGAGTTTAGAACAGCAAATGTTAATGCTTTATTAATGAGCTTTTATAATTATGATTAACCAATCTGAAATATTAACATAAATACTATTAGTTTATCTTCTTTTATACCCCATCTACACTTGTTTTGGGCAGACCCGATAGGTATCCGATATTAAAAAAAAGCAAAGTCTAAGTGCAACTGTTTTGCCTCTTTATGAAACTTTGTTTTTAATAGTTCTATTTTGTTGTTTGATCGTTGGCTGTCTGGCTTTAGACGTGTTGTTCTTCTATGCTGGTTGTGTGATTGTCCGACAATGAATGTGTCATGTGTTCAGATTACAGTAATATCTGAAGGCTCAAAACACCTTGGAAGGCAGTTTGAGATGCATTTAAACCAAATGTCAAAAAGGTGTAAATGCATTTACTCCTTCCAATTACTTTGTCAGTAAAATGTCTGGCAAACTGATGCATCTACACAGTTAAGTGCAAATGATGTATGAAATGACAAGTGTAAATGAGGCCTTGATGATCAGGATCAGAGTCACTCTTCAAGTCAAGTTTAATGATCAAATCAGCTTATTTGTATTTACTTTTTGTGTTGTACTCAAATCTATGTGGAGCATGCAGCTTTCACCCAGGTCTCTTATATGTAACGAACCTCATTTATTCCAACTCTTCTGACACTGAGTGACAGTCTCACGTTGTCACAGAGGGAACAGCATTACTAGCCTAAGGCCTGTATGTGTGTGTGTGTGTGTGTGTGTATGTGTGTGTGTGTGTTTGTAGGGAGAGGGAACAGGGGGGGAAGGTTCGCCTCAGCTTTGAAGCAGTTTCAGGTATCTGTGTGCCAGGCAGGTAGACAGGCAGCCCTCAGCCTATAGCCCACGGTACCCTCCCTATATGTGTGTGTGTGTGTGTGTGTGTGTGTGTGTGTGTGTGTAGTAGTAAGTCTCAGGTGAGGTCTCTCAGGTGGTGGTCGCAGAGCTCGGCCTGATACATGACGGATGGTCTCCCGCTCTACTTTCTTGACCTTTCTCTACTTTCTGCCATTCTATTTTTCTGTTACTTTTCTTTCTGTCTTTCTCTATCACTCTTTACTCTCGCTTCACCCCTCCCTTCTCCTCCTTCTCTCCTCCCATTTCCTCCCCCTTCCACTCCTCTCTGGCCTTCAGTACTCACTACTCTCACATGCAACATCCTAAAATCAAGACATTACAGTTTAAGATGCAATTTTTTAAATAGTGATCATACAAACATGTTCTGTTGTATTATTATTAAACCCATAATACATCACTGGACTTTTGTTATCCATGTGTGACTGGATGTCCTAATTATGTCAACTAAACTAGACTAAACTAAATTAAATAAATACCTGTAAAAACTAAAAGTATATCTACAAACAGATATGTATTTAGCAGGCTTCTCGGGCTGTTTTTTCTTTTTAATCTGGACTTGCAAGTGTTTTGTATCTTTTCTGCTCATCTCTCTAGTTTGGCACAACACAGAAAAATCACAAATGATGAGCTGAATTTCTTTCATATCTTCATTAAACCCTCCTTGTTCCCTCTTCCAATTTCTCCTTCAGTTGCTCGCTGTAACATCCCTCAGACTGAAGGTAAGAAGAATCTGTTCCCTCTCTCTTTGGGTTATTGTTGTTTTGTGATGATTTCGGCATCACAGGATTAGTTTTAGATGGTTTGCCCTTCAACATATTATTTTTGGAGGGTGACGCAACTTTTTTGTGGGTCGTCGCAGCCTCTTAGCCCACATCAGAATCCTCCATTATCTTTTTTTATTTCGATATCATACTTGATGTAGCTCACTCTATCATAGTTAGGAGTAAACACATGCACACAGTTTCTCAGCAAATTTACCTAAGAAGAGTGACTGATTTTACACCACTAAGGCCCTATATTTCTTGTAATTTCATGTTTGCAGATGCAAGTTAATACACTTTCATTTATATTTTTGCTCTGATTTCGAAACAGCTTGTATCCTGCTTGTATTTTTTTCCGCATTAGATGCAAGAGTGTAGGCCCTAACACCCTCCAGTCCAGATGGTTTGCATGTAAAGCTGTTTGGTTCAATGAACATTCATGTAACATTACTTTTAGGTTACTAAAACATTACTCTGAAATGTTCATGTTTTTTTTTGTTTTTGTTTTTTTGCGATATATTATTAAATGGTTCCCACAACATTCTTTTTTTGGTTAAGATAATTATATTCTGTAATGTACGTGAAGTATCCATACATTTTTAAGAAAACGTTTTTTGTTGTCTGTGGAAAGCCAGCCAATTTGAAAAGTTGAATATCACATTAATGTATTCCTTTTCAGTGAAACACAACCTCAGAGAGACATTTAATAAGACAAAGTGTATAGTACTGTATAAAGACAAGATTTGCCTTGCTAATAAAACATTCTTTAAACTAGTGCCTTAATGGATGGTTTACATATGTTTACTGTAGTTACTGTCGGGTAAATCAGTTAAATTGCTTTGTTTTTCTCAAACAGGTAGGTTGACCAATAAGTCTGCCAGCCAAAAACCTATTCAGAATCCGATCAAATTAGTATTCCTCTGATAATACCATTGAATGCTTTTCTGTAACAGATAAATATATGTGTGTTCACAGCAGATGGCTATGTAATACATGATCAAAGACTGCCAAAGTGATAATATTACAGACAGTTATATAATGACGTGATACCTGGATGTTGATGTTCCTGATGACAGGACAGACCGTTACAGCTGAATTATGCAAAAGGTAGTTTTTCTGGTGCTGGCCTGACAACTGTCACCTCTTACAGCTGCCTGTCTGTCTGTCTGGCTGCCTGTCTGCCTGTCTGCCTGGCTGTCTCTGATCATATAGCTAGATGGAGACATGCATAACACTAAACACTTACCCTCTTCTTCATAAACTATGAGAGGATGTACAGTTACAGTTTTGCAACAACACAATGATATTATTGTATTGTATTCTAGATATATATAAAAAAAACACTTTGTGCAATTGAAAAATCAGCACCATCTTTATTTCCCTTCTTCCAGCTGTGGGTTCAAAATGTATTCTAAAATGGTATTTAACCAAAACTTAAGTTTACAGTGAGCAATGATGGGAAAGTCTGAATTTTATGTTAAAAAAATGTTTTATTTTACCGCAATCAAAAATAAGGTCACATTTAATTAAAACGTATTAAAATTACGCATATGTGTAACTGGATTTTGCATTAAGTATGTTAACACAATATAAAAGTGATAGTTTAACTAATGGCAGATTATACTACATTATTATAATGTTTTTATTTTTAGTTTACATACACATATGCATGTCTTTAAAGATGGTTTACAATTTCTAGGTTATTTTAGTCAAATTTAAGGAAGTGCTTTAATTGTTTCTGGCCTTCAGCTATGTCACACTCGCAAGCTGTGAGGAGGTAAATGAGACAGGTAGCAGGTCGTCCACGCCCACACACACGCATAAACACACACAGGGGCAGAAACCCTGGGGCATGTTGGTGAGCGGACCGGGCGGTGTTTTGGGGGTGGGGGGGTTGTCATTACTGCACCATATGGAGAATGATCAGAAGAAGTCAGAACCAGTTTATCTCATAATCTCTTTTCACTTCACCTTTCTTCCTCTTTTTATCGCTCATCTCTCTGTCTGCCTCCTCAGTCCTGTCTCTTCTTCTTCTTCTAGACAGATTTACAATGCGACCAAGTGGTATCTCTGTTGTAGTTTTGTGACTTTTGATAATACAATGCAATTGCTTTTTAATGTCATTATTTGCTGTGTTGATTATTGCATCTCATTTGACTATTGGCAGATGTTTTTAAAGATGTGTTTGTTATACATACGTGGTGTAATGTTTGATATTAATACCCTCTCACTCATCCATTGTCAACATTATTTTATCATCAGGTAAAGGAATATACCATGTTTTCGGGATTATTAGCTCTGGTGCTCTGCATGGTGAAAACTTTCCCTCATGAAGTCTTATTAGTAGTTCACTCGTTTTTATTGTATATCCTATACATTCTGTACTTTTACAAAACAACTACTGTAGTTGGCTACATACTGAATCACTGTGCAGTGAGTTCAGCTGTGAATAGGTTCCTAGTACCACACACTTTCATGTTCAATGAAAAGAAGGAAATTAGTTCCTGGTGACCCAATTCTGAATGTAATATATTTGTACAGTATTTTATATACATTTTATCATGAGACACAGGCAACGGAGCGTTGGAGCTCCTACAAACCCTAATTTTCCCACTTTACAGCCAAAGACCTCTCTCAAAATAAGTACATAGCAACTTTAGCTCATTCTGTTTTCCCTTAGAGATTTTTTTTTTTAATTTGTCTTGTTACTGGGTTTTTGCCCATATAAAACTAAACAGCTAAAAGAGCTACAGAGGTTGATGTTCTGTGGAATAAGGAGCGCTAGGAAATCTTTAGGAAGTAATTGAATGAATGGCAGTATTAAAAATATCACCTAAATGGAAGTGCAAGTTGTCTAATGGCACAATCCCCCATATTCCACTATGTTACATCTCTGAAGGGGCTTTCACACAAATGACGCAAGCTCGACATTGTGCAGGCCAAGGCCATATTTCCAAAATGCTGCTCTCTCAGGCAGCTGCACGAGGTATAGCAGCAAGCACTGCACTGATTTTTCTCTAGGTTAAGTGGCCAAATACGCAGAACTCCACAATTTGAATATTAAGAAGAATGTTGGAAAAGTTAATTTTGTGTATCTCCAAATTCCCACATTTATGTAACTCTCTGATTCTACCGGGACTTAAGTCTTGAGGAAAATAATGTCCTCCAGCCACAGCAGTCAGGCTTTAGACCTGATCGTAGTACAATAACTACTGCAGCTGCTATGGTGGATGACACTGTTAACTTGCTTGATATCTGTGGGTTTTGATGATTCTTCTTACAGCTGGTTCAAATCATATCTCTCTAGTCGATTTTTGGGGTTTCAAATCAAGACCCCAAATGGTTGATAAAGGTGTCCCTCAAGGATCAGTATTAGGCCCCCTGCTATTTACTCTGTACATAAATAATATTTATTTTCCAACAAAAGTCATGTTGCTCAAACATTTAAAAACAGAGCTGGAGATATCCTGTATGCTCATGCTGCTGCCACTATCCTTAAACTACTGGACGCTATCTACCATAGTGCCATTTGACTAATCACACAAGATCGCTATCGTACTCACCACTGTGAGTTATATGAAATGGTTGTATGGTCATCACCAACATCTAGAAGGCATCAGCATACCTGTGTCTTCATTTATAAGGTCTTGCTATCTAAGTTGCTGAGATATTTATATTTAACATCCTTAGTTGAGTTAGAGCTAATAACCATGACACCAGATTTAAAAGTTCCTCATGAACCCTGAATATGCACCTTACTACTGGAATGAACTGCAACACAGCTTGAAGTTAGAGACACTCGTTCGTCTGAGGGACTTTAAAGTTGCTGCCTTGTAGGATTATGTGCTGCTCTTCATTTTGCGCTCTACCTCACACAAACTCCACCCTCTGCATTGCATTGCACCCTGCATTTGGTCTGAAACAGCCGTAACAAAGAAGGTTAATAATTTCTCTATATAGTAAATCCAACTTCCTGTAATATTAGATTTTTTTTTTTTCAATATAGTCTTAGATGAAGAGGTTTTACTGTGTTTTTGACCCATTTGGAGGGATATTTAGATTACATTTGGACACATTCCAGCGTATCATTCGCTACAAGCTTTCTCCCTCTTCTCTTCCTCTTCCTCATAAGAAGATGACAGCCAAATGTGTGCCTTGGTAGATTCACAGTCTCCTCCCTCCTCCTCCTCCTCCTCCTCCTCCTGTATGTCATGTTGGTGTGTAATAAACCTCCTCTCTGCGCCTCCATCTCACTCCTGCCTCTCTGTCAGTGTGTTTGTTGCCATGAATGGGGTTTAGTGTCACACACAGAGAGCCGAGGCTTCTTAAAGCGTGTTCTCACACACCCCTGTCCCTCCCTAACCACGCTACATGTGTGTGTTTGTGTGTGTGTGTCAGGTAGGTTAATGCAGCTCTGTCATCAAAAGCCTTATCACTGTTGGACAGGATTCAGCGCTCCACCTCAGTGTCAACTTAACACACAAGCATACACATACACATTTAAAATACCATGACTTATTTCTTGGCACCTCATTAACGTTTCCCTGAAAGTTAAAGCCATGATAACACCAACAAACTTTATTTGGTTACTTGTCAGAAATGTCTGTGTGTGTCTGTGTACTGTATAAGCGCTAGGAAAATGAAGGCCCAAAATATTTCTAGAACCATGACTGAGTTGTGATCCTCCTACCTCAAAAGCAGGGTTGACTTTCAACACAGCCATGGGGGCAGTTAAATTCTCTCATGGCTGTGTTGAAAGTTCCCATATTATTACCCCCTTCTTCCTTAACTTCACATCTTGTTCCCTCGTACCTACAGGTATAGTACGTACTGTATTGGTACACTGTTCGTATGAATAATTACACTGTAAATTGAGAAGAATTATACTGCACGTTGGGGGCCGCAATCTAAATCCTAACCCTTTTGGATTTGTAATCATGAACTGCACATGTATGCATTTAGAGGACTCTCTTTCTTAAAAATAATTAGCTCAAACAACATGATACTCAGATATTAACAAACTAATGCCATGTGCACATCCAGCAAATAGAGCAACATGAGCATTTGACTGGAGTTGTGTTTCTGTCTGTCTTACAAATGTATGTCCAATTTTCACTCTTCTTTTATTTGTGTTTTGGTCTCGGCCAACTCTTTAATTTGTCACCGGTAGGCCTATCTCTCCACCAACCTCGTTTACTTTGGTTGTATGTAATTTCCTGTAGTGTAATCAGTTTACCTGAGATTGATTTCGGCAAACAGCTGCCTTCAGTTATTCAAGTCATGAGAGGGAACCAAACAGTCCAGGTGCAGATTAGAAAACCAAAAAAAAAAAAGCAGCCAAAGTGACATGAAAGCTCTATAGACCTGTAGTTGGATGCTGATTCTCAGTGGGATTGGCACTATAAGCAACGCTTTCATATTACAGCTAGTCATCAGATATTAAATATTTTTAACAGTGCATGAGAGTTTTACCAGGTGGTATTTTATAGAGGCTGGCAGTATTCTACATGTTCATTGTTGTCCCATCCTCAAAAAGACCAAAACTAACGATGTGTTAGTTTCAATATTTTCCCATTTGTTCCTACTGAAGATGTAAACCTTTGAAAACAAGCAACAAATATATAGTTTCTTTTTTTCCTTTTTTAAAATGCTCTAATTTCCATTCTACTGTAGTTTTTAGAAAACAAAACTCAAACAGGTGTAAATATTGCATTTATTGGGGACTATTTTCAGCTGTGGATTAATACACATTTGGTGCTCTAGTGAGTATTTACAGCAGCAGGACGGTGTATGTAGGATTGAGTCAAAATAAACTACAGTGTGTGTGTTCATGGTAATGAAGGAACATGTCACCCAGTGCAACAGTGTGGATCATTGATGTGTGTTTAATAGTTTTTGGACAACAATGGAGTGCTGTGTCTCAGTATTATATAAGCAAATAGATATCCCTGTTAATGTCGTATTAAATGCAGTTTGTGTAAAATCTTTTAAGAAAAGAAAAATCTTTTCTTTTAAAACTGCAAGTCGTCTGGTGATTTTAGTTTTCCCCCCTTGCTTTCCCTCACTTCCACCTTTTTTCCTTTGACATGACAGACCAGTATTTCTTCAATCTGTTAACTGAAAGCTGGAACATGAGGATTATTGTAGCCACTTATTTGACGAACAGAAAGCACTATCTGTTTTACCCTGCGCCTACAGGGGTGCCCACTCAACAATATCCAACCTTAATGATAATATTAATGTGTACCAAGACGAGTCAAGCAGAACAATTAGAGTCAAGCAGCCACAGAGTGTTTGGTAGCTTATCGCGGCGCTGCTACAGTCAAAGACAATTGGTATTATCTGTAAAACAACTTATTACACAGACTATCAACTTAAAGAGGAGAGGAGGCGGCACACACAGACATGCACAAACAGTTTTATACACACAGAGGCAAAGACACACATAGGTTTATCTGTGAGGTCAAACCTATTATTAACCCCAGGGGTCTGAGTATTAAACTCTTCCTCCTGACGGACAAAAGATCCACCTGAAGAGAATAACAATCACACAACTACTGAAGCGGGAGCCTGATAGCTTCTTAAGAAGAGAGAAAGCCACATGAAAAAGATAAATAAGCTGTGGTTGCCTCTTCCTCCTCCTCCTCCTCCTCCTCCCTCCTCCCACTCGCTGTGTACACACCCTGAGGCCCATGAGTAAAGCCTCAGTATCAGGTGAAGCCTGATTCGGAGTAAGCGCCATTCCTATTGTCAAAGGCCTTTTTATGTGTCATATTAGTTACAGAAAGACAAAGGTAGGATCGAACCAGCGGAAACCAGGTACAGCTGGAGAGAGAAGGAAGGAGGGAAAGACTGAGAGAAGGAGAGCAACAGAGAGAAAACGGAAGCAGTCATGTTAATATCAAGTTATTTTTCCATTGAGGTCAGTGGGGCAGGAACCCCTTGTGGCACACATACACACACACACAATGACAAAACACACCGCCCAAAGGGAAGTTCTTGTGACATTTGGGTGGCACTTAAAGGGTTGTTTCAGTTTATTACAACTGCTGTCTTATTTTATACTTTATGTCATTATTCCTATCAGTCCTAATAACACTGTACTCACCAAGTTCATTGCTGAGATTTGGGAACACTACAGTCACTCGTCCAAGAAACACAAGCAGTCAGATGATCAGAAAAGGTTTGGAACAAACCCACAGCTCAGCCAAACGTATTTAGAAGAAAAGAACAACAGCTTGTGGTAAAGTTATTACCCAAACTGTCCACTGTAAACATCAGTCATAGTTTACAGACTGACTTCCTGGTTCAACTTTGACCAGTTGTACTTAACATAGTTGTGCACATACACAGTTTTTCTGTGAAATAAGAGATTATCACCAACATTTCAGGTGTGTTCACTTTCAGTTTGACCACTAAAGAGGGTGCTGTAGATCATTTAAGACCCGTCTGATCAGCTGACAGCTTCACAGCAGTATTTCTTGTAGCAATGGCATGTTCCCAAAACTCAGCAATTACATTGGTGAGTTTAGATAGAGATAGAGACAATAGTCAAAACTACTAAAACGTTACAATAAACTAGAATGATCCTTATACTACATTGTATAATGTATTATTGGTGGTGCTTGCCTGCAGTATAACAAATGAATGCTATTGATTTGTAAATCTTTGTTCTTGCAGAACTTTTTCAGTCTTCCTGTTCTTCATTCATGCATCTTGGAGAACCTGGAAGATTTAAATACATCAGTTTCTCCACTGAAACACAACAAACAGATAAAAAGGTAGAAAAGAGTATCTTACAAGCTCACTAACTGCCTCACCAACGCCCTTAACCTCCTAGACACTCACAAACACAAACATTATTCTGTGCACATAATTAAACACAAAACATTTATATTTTTTATGCCAAAAACATTACAAGGGTTCAGTGTTTCCCCTAAAAGTTTATTCTCGTGATGATACTGCGAATCATGAGTGCACATCAGAACAGTCGTCTGAGAGAATAATACTGTATAAATTATTAGGAAAGCAGCTTTTTAAGGCAGTAAGAAGCAGGTTTTATTCTAGTTATTATGGATAAAATTATATCCTCACACACATTGCTATGGCCACAATGATTAGCTAGAGTACAATTTTTATGATATGTTAGTCAACTGATATGCCAGTTACCATACATTGTATGACAGAGCATACCTAATAATAATAATAATAATAATAAGCCGCTGGAATTTTTTTGTATACTTTTCTATCTTTTTCTTGGTGTCACTGATCAGTAATATTCACATGAATACTGTCACTCCTACATATGGAAAACAAATTCTATGTACTGCTGGTGATTGATGATTTCTGAGCTACACCATCTGCGCTTTTTGCATTTTTGTGAGATGCCTTTATGTGATATAGAAGATATGTGTTCTGGATTTTTTCAGAGATCATTCAGATTAAATCCTTGTTGGTAACATTATGATGCAGGACAAAATGATTAATCCATGATGCTTTTCCAACATTTTTTCAATAATCATGTATTAATAACATCCACTTGCCTCCAACAATGGCAAAATTTGTTATTGGTTTCTTACATTTCTTCATACACAAACCTCAGCTGGAAGATGCAGGGATCGAAAGTCCTGTCTTTCTTCTTTGGCAGTTTACTGTAAATGCAGTCAAAAATTATCCGAATATTATAAAATACTGAAAAGTGGAAAGGAGAGGAGTTCCTCCACCCAACCCCAGGGGAGTGAAATGGGAACAGGGCTGACCAGTGGAAGGACGCAAGAGTAAACAATAAGAGAGCATTCTCTTCCTGCTCTTCCTCTCTGCCAGAAATAAAAAATGTTTTGATAAGAGCTGAGTCATATCAGTGATAGTCTAGTGTTGTTCCTGTCCCATTTTAGGACCCTGATGGGACCAGATCCCAAGATGAACTAAGACTGGACAGTGTGTGTTCACGTGTATGAATCATATTGTCAGGACAACCTATTTACAGTCACATTGTGGAGATTTTCCTCCCACGTGGGCACAGACATCTGATCCCTAGATTAACCATTTAGTTTAGGGTTAAGACTTTTTAGAAATTTAGGGTTAATGTTTGGGTAAGGTGTAGGTTTAGGCATTTAGCTGTAAAGATAAAGGTTCAGAGAATTATGAAATCAATGCAAAATGCTCACAAATGAGAAAAGAAAAGCTTCCTATGCAGGTATCCAAGCTTTTGCTGCTCCGCCTCCGTCATCTCTAATTAAACTGCAGGGACACTTTCTAACAAGAATCTGAGTGGCAGACAGAAGCCTTGATATACTGCTTCTCTCTCTTTCTCACACACACAAACAAGGTCAGATTCTACAGCTCTAACAGCTAACCTTGGGTCCCTGATGAGTCCAAGATGCAGATCTTCCATCTTGCACGGCAGCTTCTGTGAACATCAAGGTGACAACGTACATTCAGTGCCATCCAGCTGCTTTGAACAGCGGGGGTAGATGACCTTGATCAACAGGCACATTTTTCTATCACTGGGGCGGAAGCTAACGTGGAGGTTGTGTTTAGTCAATTTAGTCAAGTGTTTTGACTTAAAAGCAAAAGGAAAATGATTACCATTGTGCATCTGTTGCTTCCTCATTAGTCCTCATCAGCATACGGATGTGAAGCTGGCAAATGTTACAGCAGAGTGTAGCGCACATCTGTTCCTCTGGCTAAACCTGGCCTCTTTCCTGGATTGGTCAGTTTTTGAGATATTGTAATGTTGTGGTTGTGGACTGTACAGGGGGTCAATGGTTAGCACTGTCACTTCACAACAGGAAGGTTCTCAGTGTGAACCTCTGCCCTGCTCCGCTCTGAGTGGAGTTTGCATGTTGTCCACGTGCGCATGTGGTTTTTCCTGCACGTGTGCTAGTTTTTTTCCGTCAGTGCAACAACACGCAGCTCAGGTGAATTTAAGACTCTAAAATTGCCAAGTGTGTGAATGTGAGTATGGATGTGATTCCCTATCGATGCATGTTTTTCCAGTTTGTGCCTAGTGGCTTGTCCTTGTCCTCCACCCAGTGCATAAGCCACAAGCCACCACAAGCCACCACAAGCCACCACAAGCCACCAACCTTACAGGATGTTTCTATAAAATTACATGCTCATAAAATATAAAGCTTTTTTTTTTTTTTACTTTAAAACAGGTAAGACATTACATTTGACATGTTTCTTTCAGAAGAAATAGGCATTTTCCATTTGTTTTTTTATCATTTTGATTTTCTTTGGTATTATTGCAGTAAAAATAGAAACTCTACAAAGCTCAAAAACTATGTACAGATTTAGAAACGTATTAATTTGGGCTTCCAAAGTTAATAAGTTAATGGCAATTAATGGCATCCACACAGTATCAATGTGTATAAAAAATGGATGAATGAATTGACATCTATTGTTGGCAAGATAATAAATAATTCTTCAGGATGAAAACAAAAGGCTTTAATTGGCATAATAAATATTACTGTACATTGGAAATTACATTGTGAAAGAATTAATCTATGATTGTGGGTAGAGGGCTTGTATATTTTGGCCACTTTATATCTCCAATTTCGGTTATGAACTGAAAAAATGTTTAATAATACATGGGCTTTAACCGTTTGATCCTGGCGTGCTTCCTCTCTCCCATGGTGCTTTCTGGTTTCATGGCAGGTCAGGGTGGCATGAGAATGACCTGGCAGGAAGGGTCAGAGGTCACAGGGTCAGGGCTAGGCTCAGGTACAGGGCTCCTGTTACACATAAGGAGACAGGAGAGGGGTCTTGTCACTCGCCGTCAGTAGATCACAGCACTGAACCATAACCTTCACCTCTCTGACAAATCTCTCAGCACTGCAGCCTGCACCTCCAAGGACCAGAGTCAGACCAGGAAACATGAATATGGATCAATATTAAGTTAGTGACCTTGAGATGATGACATAGACTTTACATCAAGCTTAAGTTTTATCCAAATTTCTTGGTTGAGTTGATTTTTGCAGCAAGTT
Source organism: Macquaria ambigua (assembly GCA_008360985.2). Taxonomy (NCBI): domain Eukaryota; kingdom Metazoa; phylum Chordata; class Actinopteri; order Centrarchiformes; family Percichthyidae; genus Macquaria; species Macquaria ambigua. Next base: position 96,410 of record VMKM01000144.1, read on the forward strand.
TTCGCAATTAATCACTATCTTAACAAAGCTAGTGATAAGGTTATCATGTCAGATGTTGTTTAATGTTGCAGGACAGGATTGTCAGGATATGTTCTTTTTGTGGGGACAAACAACTTGTTTTGGAGACAAAACAACACAATGACTCAAAAACCTGTCTAGTACAATACACACACGTAGCTCTGCAATATATTATTACCTCTTAGAGAAGTGAAATAATCAAATAACGTGTTGTATTTTCATTAAAGTTTTGTAAAGACATTTACGTGGACCCCAGGAAGAGCAATTACTGTTGTTGTTACAGTAGCTAATGGAGATCTACACTCAGTGGCCACTTTATTAACTACAACTGATGCAATCCAATACAACTGTTGTGCCATAAAGTCCACTTTTATCATGCCTGTAATGTTCAGGGTTTTTGTTGTCATAAAGGCATTAATTCAATTATATGTTTAAGCACTGAGGTCATAGTTAGTGGTAGTGTTGTAGTGGACTGAATTACATTCAGTTTCTAATATTCTGACCCCCCACATGTATGTAAATAAAGAGGACAACAAATTAGAAACACCTCTCAATATAATGTAGTCCTGTACAACACCACCTTTAACTATGACCTCAATAATAAACATATAATTGAATTTACACATTTCTGACAATTTCAACAAAAACTGAACATTATAAACTTTGTAAAGGTAGAATTTATGGCAGAGCTGTTGTATTGGATTGCAATATATTGCACAGGTGTACCTAATAAAGTGGCCACTGAGTGTAAATAAATAAACAAACAAACAAACAAACATAATCATGTGGCGTTTTAGATTTTCAAACACCATGTCATGTCAGGTCTGGTGTTTTGTTCTATGGTACACCATGTCTTGTCATTTTATGTTGTTTTTAAGGGTGCACTGTGTCATGACATATATCACATCATGACATTTCATGTTTTAGGTTATTGATCAATATGTCATGTCATGTCTGTCACGTGTCACCTTATGTTATGTTATGTTGTCTGATGTCTGATTCTAAAGCTGATATATGTTGACAATTTCTATTCCCACTTCCTCTAAATCTCCATATATAATATCACTAATACAATGTCAGATTAATATCTACATCTGTATATAGTTCACAAAGTTTAAAGCCAGTCTGCTCTTAATCTCATTCTCTGTCTCCCTCTAGTGCTAACTGGCCTCTGACTACTGGAAACCTTTAAACACTCTCACATCAAGTTGAAAAATTAAGTCAGACCATACTTTATAATGCCCACTTTTATATTTTAAATGCTGGCAACACTTGAAGAGTGAACACAGATGCTGCTACCCAAAGTGATTTATAACCAGTATACTAGTATAGTAGATCCCAAACATCGGAAGAATACAGCAGTCAGTGCCCCAGAGTGTCTCTTGAAAAGGGACCATTGCTGTTTTTAACAAAATCAGGAACCAGACCCGGCACAGTCAGACAGAGAGGAAGGCAGGGAAGAATAAAATGTTAAGTGTGTCTTGAAAAGATGAAGACTTTTGGGGAAACAAATCTACACTTAAACTTATTTCACGCTTGTCAACACGTCCTCATTCTTTATAGGATTGATTTGACTGCATAGGAACCTTTATTTTTCTCCCATTTTTATTTCTGCATCTTGTTAATCTCACATTGCTCCATGAGGCATGATGTATTTTGCCATTTTATGTATTCTCAAAAAGCTCTGCTGACCTTCAGGAGATCAATGTAAATGACGTGAAGATAAATTAACCAACGCAAACACATAAAAAATGTACGGTACTGTAATAATTTGACTTAGATTAGTTTTTTCATTTGGGATGTTCAGGAAAACAAGGGACAAGCTTCTGTTGTTGGTTGTTCCAACATGTCAAAGTGTTTAACCTGAGAACCGCAAACACACACACACACACACACACACACACAGATTCATCAGGCTTTGGGATCCAACAGCTTAGCATGAAAGCAAAGGTGAAACTGAATCTGTAAATTGCAGAGCAGGAAAAAGGAAAGAGAGAGAGAGAGAGAGGGCGAGAGGGATAGACACAGAGCTGTTATCAGAGCAGGGGTGTGTGTAACCTCATCCCCCTGCTAAAGTTTCCTGATCGGGTCACCTGACCGCGGCCTCAGGGTGTGATTGGCTGATTGGCTCTTGCAGCCAGGTAATGATGTAAGGTGAGTGTGTGGGAACGGGAGAGGGTGATAAACCTGTGTGTATGTGTATGTGTGTGCAAGTGCGTGCTTGTGTGTGTGTGTGTGGGAACAGGGTAGGTTGATAACAGCTTTTCCCAGTGCTGCCATATGACCCTCTCACCTGCCTACCTAACACTGGTTATCACCAAATCCTACACAGCAGGAGGTCTGTGTGTGTGTGTGTGTGTGTGTGTGTGTGTGTGTGTGTGTGTGTGCGTGTGTGTGTCTGCAAATTTGTGTGTGCTGATGGAGGGTTTGTGTGTCTGTCTGTGTGTGTTCATTGATACATCTGAGTGTTTGAATAACCTGAGTGAACAGAAAGTGCGAGATTGAGAAGGAGAGTTTCGAAATCAAGAACAAGTAATATGAATCAGGGTTCAGCAAAGAAATCAACCAAATACAAAATGTTACAACCTTGTATTTCCCCATTACAATAGTAGGGCAGAGGGATAGATCCTACCTGTTACATAAATACATTTTTCACATTTGTATCTAAACCTAAATTTGTAGACAAGAGTGTCATGAGTGTGTTTTTTTTATGACAGAATAAAATCAGATCTGTTAGACTGCTGAAGCCTCGTATAAGCTTCAGCTGGACTTTTGCATGAAACGAGGACTGTGATTTGTCACACCTGAGTGCGATTACTACACAGTCAGAATGGACAGGAGGTATGATATATGCTTCAAATGAAGCACCTTTCCAATGTCAGAATTGGAGGGGCTGTATGTTACAATTTTCCAAAATGATCAATCATGTACGTAATATGTAGGATTTCAACTTTTCTCTCAGTCTGTCCTTTTAGTTACGCTACTGACGTGCGCTAGCTCTAAGGATGGCAATGTCTAAGCAATTATTGGATGAATTGTCATTAATGTTTTTTTTGGTCCCCAGATGATCAAGCATAATGACCTTTGTTGATCACCTGGCTTTTCATCTAGCACTATCATCAGGTCAAACATTTAATTTGTCCAATACTTTGGTTTATGACCAAATATCTGCAATGACAAAAATAACTACTTGTTAGCATGCTGACGCTTAGCTCAAAGCCCCTCTGTGTCTACTGTGTATGTATAGCCTCACAAAGCTGCTAGTGTGGCTGTAGACTCTTAGTAACCTTTCATTCTTCACATAACTACTTCCATCACTCTTCATGTGCACAACCAAGTGTAACACCATGAATGCATTTGAGGAGAGACTGTCTGAAAGTGTCCACCGTTTTTCCCCATTATCTCGTTATCTTGAAGCCTCTTTCTTTGGCAGCTATACAGAACAGTTATACCCCATTCGGACCAACACCATGACACAGTTCAATGCCATGCTGGGGTCTATCTGAATGGGTCAACGCACATCAGCCAACCCTCCTCTCGATCAGGGTTAGATGCAGGTCGGAGGCTGCCTGGCTTTGGTGAACTGATGTTGCTACCAGGAACGTAAATTAATTCAACGATACTGCCGTTTAAATGTCATTTAACCGACTCACCGAAAAGACAGAGAGAGGTGAAACTGAAACTTAACTTTTATCTGGTAATTAATTAATGTAATTTAATGTAATTATGTGGTTTATCAGTGAAGGTTATGCAAATACACTGCAGACTGGAGTCCCAGTTAACAGTGTCAAGCAGGGTGACGGCTGTCTCAGATGAATGGGTCCAACCCGGGTCGAGCACAGGTTGTGCAGACCCGCGTTATATTCGCGTCTGTAGTCTGAAAGGGATAGTATAAACACTCTTGCCTTTAGATGTTGCCAGACCACATTTCTGTTTGTTTCAAGCATGCCCTTACACCCACCAAGAACTGTTTCAACATACATATGAGCAGTGTGAAAATATTGCATTAAGACAGACCTGAAAAATATCCTTTAAAAAAACACTGAATACCTTTTTGAGTGTGTGATTTTGGATCTGCTTGCAACTTTACCAAGTTTGTAATTTCTACACTTGGATTTTATATAAGATTTATACATAAAATAATCAGTTAAGTTTTTCCCCCCACCATAACTTCCTCCCATGATTATGCTTCTACCATGCTACCCCAACATCCACACACACACACACACACACACATACGCCATCACCAACAACAGCTTCCAGTCACCCCCCACCACCACCACCATCAGCACCATCCAACACAGTTCCCATCCTAGTTGCCCAAACCCTTAATTGATCTTGGCCTTTGGATGTGTGTGTGTGTGTGTGTGTGTGTGTGTGTGTGTGTGTTTGTGTGTGTGCTTTCTGGACAGAGGGAGAGTGAGACAGGGAGAGAGGGAGTGACAGTTAGTGGGTAAAGATTTTCTGGGAACTGGGAGCCCCCATGAACACCACACTATGTTTAACACACATACACACACACACACACACACACGCACTCACACACACAAACACACACTCCTTCCCCCCTCTGCCCCTCGCGCTGGAAGAAGCTGGCTGGTTCTCAGACACCTGGTCATTACCATTGCTAATTAGGTACCATTAATCAGGTCTGTGTGTGCGTGCGTGTGTGTGTGTGTGTGTGTGTGTGTTTGTGCGCGTGTGTGTGCCAGTGTGATTTCATGCATGTGGGCATGTGTGAGAACTAGACAGAAGAGAAAAAAGAGGCAGTTTTTTTTTTTTTAAATAAGTGAAAAAAGTGAGTTCTTTAACAATGACAGTTTCAAATCATTATTATCACAAAGAAAATAATTAGATTTTAGTCTTACTCTACTTTTTTACTCTTTCTTCAACTTAATGTTATAACCAACAAGTCCACCAAATTAAATGACAAAATAAGTGTTTTCTGATGTGACGCCCTTATCGGCAGGATGACATCATTTGTCTGTGCCTTCCAAAACCCTCACAAGTCACTGTCACATCAGTTGTTATGATGCGACAATACTATGGTTACAGCCACTTGGTTACAGCCACTTGGTTATGTTTAGGGAAACATCATGGTTTGGGTTAAAATGACTACTTTGTTAAGGTTAGGGGACCTTCGTTGTCATGGTTACAATAATGTGGTTAAGGTTAGGGGACGATTGTGGTGTGTGCTTTTAAAAAAATAACGTTGACTGACTATTTGAAACAGGAAACGAATAACAATATCCCGTGTTAAAGTCAAACATTTCATTGATTATCCATCCACAACCATTTCCTCCCTACGCAGACTTTGTTACTCTATAACAGCATCACCTGACTTCCTCCGTTTGCTCCTGCCGCCAGTGGGCTTTGTGACGTAAACGCATGTCGCTTTGGGGCACTTGGTGCACTTGGTTATAACCCAGCCAAGCCTAAAGTCGTGTATGATGGAATTAATGAGCACAGCATGAAGTCTAAAATAAAATGAAGATACCATCAGAAACCTTTTTATTTACTGTATATCTAAAAATGCATATACACAGAGTCTCATACTTTATAGCATGGTGACAGAGATTTCTTGATTCTGATTGGCTGGCAGGTGTCCATTATTTTTCTGTAACAAACAGTATAACCGGACAGTTTTTAAACAAGCGTTTAACATTTGAGTATTCAATTTTAGGTGACAATGTCAACCGTAATGAGGTTTTAGCAACTAACTGTTTAGCTAAAGAGCTAAAACTAATAGAAAAATATATGATTAAAAAGGTGTTTTGGCATTAGTATGTTAGGAATATTATAACATTTTGTTTTGATGCCAAAAACAATTTATTTTGAAGGAGTAGGCGTAAAAAGCTTTCGCTTCAGACTACACCTTTACCGGTCTGTAGAAAATGTTTTATGTTGTGTTGTATTGTTTTCTACTCTAATCTGTTTTGTTAAGTGCAATGACCTGTCTACATAATTCTTTGTGCAAGTATTTACAGATTCAAATGATTTTCAAATTTCCAAAAAAGAGGTACATTTTCCTACTTACACTTACATTAAATAGGGGTAGAAATGTTTAGGGCATCTTGTTCCTATAAGCTGTTTAATGATGTATTGAAAAATACTCCATCTATTTTGTGCATCATTTTCACACACTTCCCTGTAATTCAGCCTAACATATTTGGTATCTTTAGAAAATGTGGGATCTACAATAACATTAAATGTTTTTTAACTTGTGAAGAATGAATTGAAGTCTGTTCATATGAGTTTCTAATGACTCACCCACCAGCTGCTCCGTGAGGTTGAAGAGGTTACATTGCTGCACACAGAGGCCCTTTCCTGAGCATTTCTCATGAAACAGATTAACACACAGTAGCCGTTAGTTTGTGTGCTTGTGTGTGTGTGTGTGTGTGTGATGATAATGAGCGAGATGCATCAGTGAGCTGTGTCATCCAAGGGCACTAAGAAGGGGGATGGTTTAAAATCAGCGCACACACACACACACACACACACCTCCCACTGTATCCAGCACATTCCTCCAGTGTTAGCAGAGGCAGCCTTCCCTCGCCCCACTCACTCAGACCAAAACAATAAAAAAGAAAGAAAAAACAATGAGGAAAACAACAAAAAGCTTGCCATGTTCTGAATCATCTAATTAGAGTTCACTGAAGCAGAGAAATAATGTGAGAATCAGGCTCTACTATAAACATCTCTGGCTGCATATTTAAAACACAGATGATGTTGATGATGATTGTACTTGCTTGGTGCCTTTTTTCCATTGCACCTCTAGAACTGGCTAGCATCCTTAAAGATAAGGATAAATAAATCCCCTTTGTGTCAATAAAATGGACATTCAATGGCCACAATTGTTGCCCTTTTAATCCATAAATTAATATTGTTGCCATTTTTCAGCTGAGCTTAATATGAGAGAACGCTGACAAATAGTGAAATCAAGGAATACAGTCACTGGGTAATTCAGCTTTTAATCTGATATTCAGACAGATAAAACTAGCAATTATCACATTTTGTTTTCGGTAATGTAAGTGCACTTTGTTGAGTGCCAAGTTATTGTGGAATTGAAATTGAAGTAGTAGTTAATTACCCTTTTTGATATTTGAAGAACATGACACAGACTGATAATATACAACACATCTAGTGCCACTTTGGTGCTAAAGTGAGGTTAAAGGATAAGGCTGGCATTATTCTGAGTTTGTATTATTTTAACAAATCCAATGACAAAACCAAAACCAACAGCATGCTAGTCTGTCTTTCAATACTTTGGTTCATTCCAAAGACATAACCTTTTTAAATTGGGTTACAAATATATAGCTATTTACTGCATTTGTTGGGGACTATTTTCAGCTGCGGATTAATACACATACAGTACGTGAGTATTTACTGCAACAGGATGGTGTATGTGGCATTGGGGTAAAATAAACTGTACTCATGTTCATCGTGGTGAAGGAACATAGTATCAACCAGTGCAACGATGTGGCTCATTTATGTGTTTTTAATAGTTTTTGGACAACTATGAAGCTCTTTGGCACAGAGGAATAAGCAACACCAGGCTACACAGATGATACTTTTGTTTGTTGGTTTTGGTCTTTTTCTGAATTTTGTTGACAGTGAGACAAATGTTGAATATAACTAGCGTCATCTTAAATGCTACAGTGATCTGTACATTAAATTGAACAGTACATTAGTTGCTAATGTTTGATTGGCATTGAGAGAACAGCATCATACGTTCTATAGGAGGCAGATGACTCAAGATGGAAAAACATACACATACACAGTCTCGCATTCTCATCTAATTACTGCAACGGCCTTGAAGAAGGACGAAACACATAAAACAAACACACACATGCACAGAACACATCAGTCAACAACAACAACAACAACGTGGGAAAATTGAGGCCAATTCCATTTGAACCAACAAAGGGCCTTGAATGAGATTATACTCATACTTCCCTATTTTGTCTTTCCATTTCTTTTGTTTTCCTCTTCTCTAACATACACAGTTTCTCAATTTTTAAATGCCATCATTTGCACAAAAAGATGTGAGAAAAATATTTTATACACACACACAACCTACCACATAGATACAAAACACAGAGCCTGCTGGTCCTGTTTGGCTACGAGCTGCTAATAATACAAGAGTTGCTGTTTACAGAGTGCCGAGCTACTAGACTGGAACCCCCCACACCCTACCCCACCCCCTCCACCCCCACCCCACCCCACCCCACCCCACCCCACCATCTCTTATACCACACACACACACACGCACATGCACACACACAGCTGCACACACTGTTTGATGACCCCTGACCAACCCTCTCTCGTTAAGTACAGGAAATTCCTGATGGGTGTAAATAGTTGTTTATTAGACTCATTGCTAATTCACACACACAAGCACACACACACACACACACGTAAAGTCACACATGCATTAACTATCAGCGTGTGTACACTCATATAAACAATACTCACACACTCACACACACACATATACTCTATAAAGGATGCTTTACAGACAGCTACTGCTCCCTGCGTGTGTGTGTGTGTGTGTATGTGTTGTCACCTTGTTAACAGCTTCACTTAGTACTTCACACATCACACATCAACACACGCAGTGTTTCAGTGTGTGTCTGCGTGTGTGCGTCTGTTGTCAGTGTGTTTCTCAGTATGTCAGTAACTAATTTAATCTATTATTATACAACAATTAGACATTGCCGCTTTGTTATGTACAGCGTCAGTCTGAATGGATTCACAATGCATCACAATCTATAAATAATACTCACACCAGCTTAAACATTCACACAGATTTAAAATTCCTGTTACAGTAATGTTCAATTAAATCTGTCAATCTGTTAAACTATTCAGGTCTATTGTGTAAAGGTTTTACAAGCTTGCATGCATTCATGGGTTTGACAAACATCTGTTGAACTTCATACAAAATACATCCACTGATGAATTGAATGTAAAATAATAAGCATAATTACAAATCTCAGTGCATTTCAAATGATTTGTTTTTGAGTTTCTACCATATTGAAGTTAATCTACTGTTTTTGTGTATGTGGTTACGTACAGTCAATCCAATAAAAGACATTACATTTGTAATTTATACAGCTTTTCTCTGCTGATTCCAGGTTATATCATTTGAGAAGAAGTGGTTTATTTCCATGCCCATGTATTGCAGACATGTTTCACAATGCAGAAAATATTCTGATGATGTTCCTACTGTTTGCTTCATGAAGCATTTTCTAAGGTTTTGCTATAGTATGTATATGAAGGTGATGCAGGGCTATACAAAAAGGGAGAGGCAGACATCACTTCATTCATATCCTTGTTTAAAACCTGTGACATTATCTGACAGCTCATGTTGCCGCAATGCACCAAAATGAAGTTGGTGAGTTAAATGTTACCATACCTGAATGATGACCAAAACTATGAAAATAAATCCCAGGATGTAAATGTACTAATGTAAAAATTGACAAACAAACAAACGTTACTCTAAAAAAAGTTACCTCTGAACATTTTGCCTATGTATTCATCATAAACATCCTGGCTTGGTAATTAGTAGAAAAACGTTTATTTGGGATACATTACCACTTAAGGTTGTGAGTAGAATACTCAAGTCAAAATAGAAATGTGCAAGCGCACAGAAAGTCAGGAGGAATCGTTTTTTGTTCCTTTAACCCTTGCTATAACTTTAATATGATTCAGTACAGTCAAAGGAAAGAAATCAGTGATCAATCAAACCGCCCCGCAGATGACCTTCGTTTCCATCCTGTGTTGACAAGATGGTGATGACCCCGCTGTGTCAGGTGAAAATGAAGCCTTTTCACATTCAAAGTGTCTAATCAGGTCTGGGATAGGGCTGTCATAAACCAATTAGAGGAGAATTAAGACAGACGTGGAGCCAATAGGAGAAGTGCTAAGTGGTTTTAACGTACAGAACAACAGGGAGAGAAACAGATCCAAGCCAAACAAAGCCTCACAACAAGATACAAACCACCTCAGACAAAAGATTACATTTACATCAGGGAATGAGACACAGGGTTATTCATCTGTTCTGGATTATTTATAGTATACTTTCATAGTAGCCTCACGACTGGCAATATTCATTATGACTAACAGTGTTTGAATGAACTGGATATATTAGACACTTTTTGTGAGGCCAAAGGAAGGCCAGGTGGAGCTCACAGGAGGTGCAGCCCATTAAGTCATTTATGTGAAACTGTAACCTAGTTAGCGATTCATCTGTTGGTGACGAGAAAAAAGCTTATTCATTTTACTCACTCAGAGGTTGGTCAGTTCATTTTGGAAAAAGAGAAATCACAGGTTATGAAATCTACATATTCTTTTATTCCATTATTTCTCTTCCATTTTCCTTTTGCGGCGTTAAATTAGTCACAGACATAAACTGGACAGAACAGAAGCCAGTTGAAGCACTGAAATAAAGCTCCAAATTAGTTACTTTCCATCTGTTGTAAAAGCTACATTTCTCATAATGATCATGTTAGTTTTACTATGTCATGCAATTTCATCTTTTCAACTTTCCTCCCAATCTGCACTGTACACCTCAAGAAAAGCAGAAATGCTGAAAAAATGTTCCTTAAAAATGTTTCAATACTTGTACACAAAGTCTATTTCTACAGTCTATTTTCCTCCTAACCGTCTGTAGCTCAGTGTTTGAACCGTATTACAGCAGATAAAACCCATTCGGCAGATCCAAGGCATGTGGGAGCCAGATTACCAAATGTTCCACACCACATTAGTCCCATATTACATTAAAATCACAGCACTTTGGGTCTCATTTCAAAACATACCCAGAAATTAAAGCATTAATTACTGTAATGATGGTAATCTGAGGGAATGTGACACCACGTTAGAGCATGACAGATTTAGAGTATTTCTGAACGGGGCTAATTTAAAAATGGTTTAATTCTTGCAGAGGTTTGAAGCTGGTCTAGGAACCCTGGGGGATTGTTTGACACGCTGCCATGTTGACTAAATGACACACCAAGAAGTTCTCAACTTATTTTAAGTCTGGTTCAGTCCAGCAGAGGGGATGGCAGGACGGCCATGTTGTTTTAGAAAAGGCTACGTATTTAAAAGGTTTGTTTTTGGTGACAAGCAACAGCCCTGCTGTGAGCAAGTCTGCTGCAGGGGAACCATAAATGCTGATAACACTACAAAGCAAAGGCTTTTAGGAAACATGAAGACAAGAAGGGTTTTTGAATGTTAGGGAGGGTGCAATGGGTCATCCACTCAGATAAGGAAGGACACTTATTCCGAAGTAAAACTTTGAGACATTTTTAAAGCTGTTTTAGCTCTCATACCCGACACTTACATAGTAAACTGCATGCATGTGCTGCAACACACATTTGGTTATGATCCTGATCAGTATGTAATGATGACACCAAAGGATAAGAAACAGATTGGAGAGTTGGAACATTTTCGAGATTTGTGGCCCACAACGAAATGCCTTACCAGGCCTGAAGGAGTTTCAGGTGAATCCTGCAACCAAGTCCACCATTTAGAAGGATTAAGGCCAGGGTACACTTAAAACAAACCAGTTCATATGAAGTATTATCCAAACATGTCTAATGTCAGTGGCTACTCTCTGCTGTCATAAAGAGGGTGATAATCATTCAGATAGGAATACACTCTCATTATCAGCATTTGTCTTTAAATCACATGTTTTATATTGGATTCAGAAGTGGATGGAAATCAGTGCTGGAGCTTCCTACCTTCATAGTCGATTCAGTGTTGATGGTGAGGAAAAGCCCCAGAGGCTGTAAACTGACTTGACTTGGCGTGGACCCCGTTAGCTTGAAGGCCACATCAGCGCGAGCCAGGGATCACACATGTTGGTTAAAAGGATTGATTGGAAAAGGTTCTTCATTTCATTCAGGCCATGTGAACAGTAACAGACTGTAAAGCAGCAGAGTCAAGTCTTGGCTGCGCAAATGTGTGTGTGTGTGTGTGTGTAATTCAGAACCAGAAGTAGCACCAATTCGCTAAGTAGTCCAGTTGGAGTGACAGAATGACTAAATGGTCCAAAACGAACAAACAAAGATCCATATGCCCATACTGTGCATATGCCAGCTCTCTCTCTCTCGCTCTCTCAGCGGGCCAAGTCAAATCTTGTTGCTAGGTTTTACATGCTGGCAACGCTCCAAGCCACTCATGCATTGGAGTGGACTGTTGGACTCTGTCAGACACACACACACACACACACACACACACACACTCACACACACACAACCATCATATTTATCATGCAAAGCAAAGTGAAAGCTCCCATTGATAGTAGAGCCAGAGCGAGACGGGAGTAAGACAGGCGAAGAGAGAGAGAGAGAGAGAGACAGGCAGAGTGAGAGGGAGGGAGACATTTCTCTCTCCTTAACAACCATCATCTTTAATCACCACTTCTAATTTCTCCTCCTGTTGGCTGTCACAGGCTCCAGATCCAACTCCCCGTCCATGCTATTAGCATTCTGGAAAGTGAAATGAAGTTTTGAGGAAGTAAACCATTCAGTGGACTGATACGAGAACAGCGCTTTACAGGAAATAGTCCAGTGTGTGTGTCATGCTCTTGCTGCAGAAAATATTGGGATTTAATCAGTTTTTAAGTTATTCCAACAATGACTGTAAGACGTTAAAGCTGCTATAATCAATATATTTTTATTATCAGTGGATCAAATGATGATAATGTGAAATGAATTAATTGCAGTGACCAATGTACAGAGATCCATCACCCAACTCTGCAGTTACCTTCAGCTCTACAGATCATTTTAGCCTCTTTCAGCTCGTTGTTTTGGTTTTACGACCCACAACTTTACTGTTGTGGTTCAATCTCACCACACTCATCAACCCTTTCCAGCCTCAGCAGACAGCAGCTTTCAGCACAAAAAGCTCTGATAAACTCACTGTACAGTATGCTACCTGCCCAGCATCAAACAGCAGACAAAGTTAGTGATAGCTGATGAACACAGTGGAGCTTTTTAGCACCTAATGAGCCAGATATATCCTTCAGGAGGTGGTGGAGACCAACAATTTTGCCATTTAGACAGAAACATGACTCCAAATTAATGCTAATGTTGCTCTCTGTTGGATAGATGTGTAAATAGGTAACTGTTTGCTAACACGTTAGCCATATCAACTTAATATGGGGATAATACGTCAATGCTGTGTTTACAGTTTGTTTCCGCTTCCCCCAAGTGGCCAAAATCAATCAATGCAGGTTTAATAATATACGTAATATATTCAAGTTGACTGTTATTCTCTATATTGCATTTAACATAAGCAGGGAAATGGTAGGCGTTTTCTTTCACAACACAATACAGGAACCGTTTACTTTAATTATTTTCAAACAATTAACGACTTACTCCCAACTGTATTCTGCTTGCACTATTGTATTTCTGGCTTTTAGCCTCAGGTTAGCTTACCTGGTCTGAATACTGATAGATATCAAAGGGCTTTTATTGATCCCTCCTGTGACTTTTTAAGTGACATGGAGAAAGGGCACACCCAGTAGCAATATCCTCTTTATGCAGTTTTTCTGGTTTTTGCCAGGTGGAGTGAAATAACTCCACCTGCTTCCACTGCAGTTCCACCTGTTTTTGCAGTTTCCACGAAATTGCCACCAAAAAAAAGGAAGATCGCTTTACCAGTCACTTCAGTTAAGGTCATTTTCAAAACAAGTGGATTTTCTTTGGAAAAGCTCAGAGACAAAATCTAACCCAGATATCGGGACTTTTTTATGTGCTATAGGAAAGATGCAGTGCCAAATTCAGCTGGAAATATAAGATTACCTCCTGTTCCTTCTAATGTACAGGTACAGTAAATTACAGTTCGGTACATAGTGTATATTTCTGGTCTTGATAAAACAAACTTGATAGACAAAGAGCTGTTGGACCCTTTGATTGTTCTGTTGTCACTGTCTTACAATCTATTCAACAGCACAGTATGATGAAGAGTTACTGTAGCACGAAGAGCCACAGTCCGCGATCTCAACACGATTTTGGTGTCCAAAAACCAATTCCATCCACCTCCAAAAAAGTAAAATCTGTGAATACCTTTAAACTCAAGTCAACCAAAAAAGACAGACACACACAAACACAGACACACCTGGGTGGGATTTGATGGTAAAAAGAATGTGAAAGTAAACCCTGTACATTCATCAATATGTCTAAAACAGGACAATGACCAGCCATTTATCAGCTCCTGCTCTCTTTTTCTCCCTGTCTTTGTCCCTGTAAAACATTAGAGTCAACCTGTTGTTCTGTAGAAGCGGTTTTAAATAACAATAGATGAAACAAAAATGCAGTAATATCTTTGAAGCACTTTGAAGCAAATATTTACTCAATTTGAAAAAGGCGAGGCAGGAAGGTCTCATACATTCAGGTGCTGTGCTGTGCTGTGTGTGCGTGCGTGTTTCCATTTTGGGTTGGGATTAACGTCATCACAAAGAGACAGCAGCTGCTTCAGACAAACAGCAGGTAAACATGGAGAGAGAATTTCCAGTGTATTTGCGTGTGTGTGTGTATGTCAGGCCAATGTAAAGAAAGCAGTTACCTACAGGTGTACAGTAACAATTGGCAGATTGAGGAGTGATGTAACCCCTGGGGAAACACACACACACTGGCACGCATACGCATCGACATCCATATGGGCCCATGTTCACAAACGCAAAGACTTGGATACTAGTGCAAGGACAACACAAGGTAAATGTGAAGTCTGGAAGCACCTCTTGATAGTTTATATCTATATCAGTGCCAATTAAACCAAGGTGTCAGGTAACAATATGGATTCCCTGAAGATACTGTTTGTAAAGTATAAGTGCATGTCATTTCTATTCATCTAAGTCTAAAAACTCCTTCAGGCTTTTACATTTTTAAAGATATTATCAGTTATATCCTACATGTAACAGTCAGAGGGTTAAGAAACCACAGTGAACTGAACAGTGAGGTAAATACCAGTGCAGATCTTGTCATGAAGCTGTCCTGCCCAGTGCTTATTGCTGAGGATGTATCACCATCTAGTGGCTGGAAGGAGAACTTGTGGAGCCCCACGATGGTACAATGGAAAACTACCTATATGAGGGAAACTTAAAGGTTGGATCTAGACTCCAAAAGAAACTGCATTTGACCCGTTCTCACACTGCTCAATGCAGCCTCAGGGCTGTTTGTTTTATGGCTGCCATGCCAGATTAAGGTGCTTGCCACTATATGAGACCCAATAATAATTATTATTTTAAAAGGTTTGTTCTACAACTAAAATAACTCTGTTGAAATAAAGTTATTGATTGCAGGGACAAATCACATGGTATTGGAGGCATTTTCAAGAGTCTAAGCCAAATGTAGAGCTTCTTTTTAGTCGACATGTTTAGTGGTTATGTTTGGTGTATACTGCCATCTTAACAGCTACAGTACATACCGGTAGTCATATATAATATAACTGTTGGATGATGGTATAACTCCAAATAAAAATGTCAAAATAACAAAATGTCAAAATAACAAAATAACAAAAAAGATATCTGTATCTTAACATAACTGACAGTTTATATTAACATAGAGTGTGATGTGTAGAAATATGTTACCTATCATGATAACAATATATGACAGTCAACATTACACAGATATCTATGACTTTAAAATGGATTTACATGTTTATATTACATTAAAAATGTTGAATTAAATTAGTGTAGTGTGGGTTTCATTTGAAAAGACATTTGTTTATTATTTCATGCTCCTAAATGTGAAAGACATGACAAAGACCTGAACTGCTGCCATCGTAGAAGTCCATCTGTAATTGTGAAAGTACAGATATTTTTAGCGAAAGGTATAGAGAATTCAGAGTACCATACTGACAGAAGAATGTGATCAATTTTCACAGCAACAGGAAACTCATGACCACCATTTTACATAAATTTACCCTCAGGAGATAAATGGCAGATATTTTAAGGTGGACATAAAGTGATGTGCTCTAATAAAATCTGATGTTCAGAATAAGACCTCAAATATGACTTAATATATATTGTTTATCAGCTATATGCGTATGTGATCATTCATTTATCATCATTAAACATCCTCTCAACAGGACACACACGTATACACACATTAAAGAAATCACTGCAAACGGCTTGAAGATAATACGGTATTTACATAAAGAAGTGAGACCACTGAAAGACTTGGGCCTCACACACACACACACGTGTATATACAGACACTTTTCAAAAGCCCCTGTCCCCCTCGCTTTGCTGCTTTGTCTCTGATAGTTGTGGGTGTTTAGCAGCATGCTGCCCTCTTCAGAAGAAAAGATATGGGGGTGGAGAGAGGGACAGAGAGAAAAAGAGGGGAAGAGGGAGAAGCAGGTAAGGCAAATGTTTGGTCTGTGGCTGATAGAGGCTTCAGATAAACATGCTGGTCTGTCTGCCTCCAAACACACACCTGACTCCGTATGTAGCAGAGAGACAAGAGCAGGCAACTGACAACTCCATTTCTCCTTTTACCTATCTTTTCATTCAAATAACCTTAATTGGGTTGTACCAACTATTCATAAATTAAATACTAAATTTGTGTTTAAAGTCCTTCCTAAGTTCTTAGTAACTACTAGCTAGCAAATTAGTGAAAGTTAAGGAACAACTCAGCTAGTAAAGATTTTAGTTATGTGTGTAATAGTTGCTAGGAATTCATCTGTTGCGCCGTACGAAAACAGAAAGTCACCTAAGCATCACAAGCTAGCTCTAACATAACTTCCAAATACCTAATTACATTAACCTAACTGTTAACGTTATTAGGTCATTCATTCTAACATTATTACGGTTATTGGCATACCATTTTGTAATTTGAGGTTTATTGAGTTGTTTTTCTAAAATGCTCAGGTCAGACATGTTGACCATTACCTCCACTAACTCTTTTACTCCTCACTCTAAACCAGTAATATATTAGCACGCTAACGTTAGCTCTGTCAGTTGGTTCAGTTAACTTAACAGGTACAATTGGTTACTGGTTGTAAATATTTAGTAACAGCTAATCTCTACATAAGTCTGTGTGGTGCAACCTGTTTTAACATCGATCTCCTCTTAGTAACATTATAATTAGGCTAAAGTTGAATTTCCGAAAGGCTGTTGCAACCGGCTCCTAGAAGGTTATAAATTACCAGACTTTTGAGTGAGCACAAAGCATCCCTTACATGCAAACTCCACCATTTGATTTGACCTGGATGCGTTTTTCAGTTTGACCCTGCCTTCCAAATATGGTCAGGTTACTTCCCAGCATGATAATCTGGCCAGACATCACT
Source organism: Macquaria ambigua (assembly GCA_008360985.2). Taxonomy (NCBI): domain Eukaryota; kingdom Metazoa; phylum Chordata; class Actinopteri; order Centrarchiformes; family Percichthyidae; genus Macquaria; species Macquaria ambigua. Next base: position 113,726 of record VMKM01000144.1, read on the forward strand.
GTGAAACAAATGGCTTTGAGTGTGACTTTTTGAGCCATGTTAACCAAAAAAAAAAAAAAAAGGTTATCATTGTCACCTCTAGCGTTATCATGTGCTCCGAATCTGCAAACACACAAATCAGGAATTTGTGTGCAAACCTTCTGAAGCTGTAGAATCTTGTTTTTAGTGCTTGTTCAATTATTTTTATCATTAATTAACATCCATATGAAATACTGAATTGCATTACCAGTAGTAGCAGGATTACACTATGTGGTCCTTGAATCACATACATTTTCTCCATAGATTTCATGGATGCATACACTGATATTCTCCCATTTTGTACATGCTTGCACACACACACACACACACACACAGTAGCAGCTGTAATGGTAGTATCAGGCATTACTTCAGTCAGCGCAGATAAGAGAAGTTGTGAAACGAACTGTGCAAATCTTTCCACTTCAGCTCAAACTCAGTCTCATATCAAAGCTGTGGAGCGATAACGGCTCGCTCTCTCTCGCACACACACAGAGTTTTAGATAGACTTGGTAACTATGTTGGTGGTCTCTCCCCCTCCTGTCTTGCCTCTCTCTTAGATTAGCCTGCTGAGTGGCTGGTATGTACGTCTCAATTCCCAGACATTATAGACATCAGACTTAAACAGCACTGAGTCACTGCGGGTTACGCAGAGAGTACAGAAAATAAAGCAATAACACTTTTTGGCCAAATCAGATTTTTTTAATGTTCTCCCAACAGTGATCGTCAACAGTATTTTTTTGTTGATACTGGTCACAAACTTCCATGACAGTAAAAAACAACAACAACACACATCTGAATGAATTGATGGAATGAATTTGAGGAGTTTTATTGTTTATCCACATGTTCTAACAAGCTTCATAAAATTATTTATTTGTATTGGATGTATGTACTTGATTTAGCACATTTACAACAATTAAAACATACAATTTTGGTAGCTCAAAGAATCCGTAAATGCATAAAACTTCACACAAGTTTCACACAAATTAGCATACTACTTACATAAAAAAGTATATTAAAGTGTATTAAATATAAAAGAATATTACATTTTTTATGCTATATAGTAATACCGCATTACAAAACACAGTATGTTGGCACTGACCTACATTCAAAGCAAGTCCCTTGAAGATCTCAATCTCTGCTTCTGATGATAAAATATCTACTTCTGCACAAACAGGATGTATTAACTACTTCAACTTTTTTCACGCACAGTGAATGTAGAGGAACAACCCTTTCGAGTTCAATGTGTGTGTGTGTGTGTGTGTGTGTGTGTGTGTGTGAGTGTTTGTGTGTGTGTGTGGCTGCAGGTGTGCCGTATGTGTGTGTGTGGGACATTCTCTCCTGGTGCTGGAGCAGAACAAACATGGATTAGAGCCACACCATCATGCAGGTACCAACAACTCCCTGTTCATCTACAGACATACACACACACCTACACAGACTCATGCACTCAAACAGCCAGCTGCTGCGGCTTACATGATGTCAGGGCCATTAAAGTCATGTAGCTGGAGAGGGCAGACAGACAGATGAAAGGCCTGTCATTTAAACAGAGCGAACTATTAGAAGGCTTATAATCGCTGATGGACAGACAGGTTTACTGCCTCAGGCATGGAGGCTGCAAAGGCCTGTAAGATAGACAGGATGTTAAATATACAGTATGAGTCTGTGAGTCTCTGAAGCGTGTATTTTACACTACACCATGAAAACCATGTTTATTTTTTTATCATTATTCAATCATAAAAGCCACACTGTGGTGAAGATAGGGACAGAATATGCTGCAAGTCTCGCTAACAGGTATGATTGATGACTCTGATGTTGGCTAAGTCCTTTACACAGACACACATGCACTTGTACACTTGCCCCGCTGTCTTAGTTTGGATCTGCGCAATCCATCGAGAGTTCAACCAGAGGTTTTCCTGATAACATTCACACATACGTGCAGTTGCACATGCACACCTGTGACCTGGCTGGCCATTGCATCACACACACACCGTTTTTACGTTCAGTCGACTCCTGTAACAAGGACCAAAGTGTTCCAAAACTGTTCCAGTACTTCTGCAAACAGTCAGAGAGTGCGTCTACAGCTCTCCTCACTCTGGGAAACACTGAAATATCATCACAGTTCTAAAGAAAAAGGGTTCCTGTCTGCCTCTACAATATAGTATGCAGTGTTTACATTCTGGAGTCCTCTCTGTATGGGCTTCACTGCTTTGCATCATAATATGGTATCACTGAAGTACAGTGGTGAAACGTTACTAGATACATTTACTCAAGTACTTTACTTAAGTCCAATTTTGATGCAATTTTGATGTACATATATGCTTTACTTTTTTATTTCAGCATTTTATGCTGCTGTATACTTCTACTCCACTACATTTCAGATGAAAATATTATACTTTTTATTCCACTACATTTATATGACAACTATTAGTTACTTCTTACTTTGCAGATTAAGAATTTGCTCACAAAACATATAATCAGTTTATAAAAAGTGATGCATTGTTACAAATTAAATCAACTAACAGTATGTATGGTAGGTCAAATCAGCTCCAGATGATTGCAACATTTAAATGTTACTTTCATGTTTATGCCTCATCAATAATCCAGTAATATAATATATGTAATAATAAACACTCTGAAAGGGGGCTATTCTGCACAATGTGTACTTTAACTTTTGATACTTGAGTACATTTTGCAGATAATACCTCAGTAATTGAAATTAAGTAAACTTATGAATGCAGGAATTTTACTTATAATGGATATAATTTTACCTTCATTATTTACCTTTAGTGAAGGATCTGAGTACTTCTCCCACCGCTGGCTGAGCAGAAACAACTTAGCGCTAAGCTAGCTGTCTGCTAAAACAAACCAGATGCCACTGAGCATGTCTGAACTCATATGGACACACTAGTCAGAACCCAGCTGCCGCTCAGTCAGCCACAAGCTGGGGAGCCAAGAGAAGGAGAGAGAAAGAGAGAGAGAGAGGATAGGGGTCCGGAAAGGCCAAGGTCAGCAGGGGCCAACGTTACCACGGCAACGTCAAACACACACACATGCATTCACACAAGCAGACGCATGTTGTGAGCTACAGGGTTACCACAGTGACTTCATACAAAACACACGCACACCTCATCAAGAAAAGAATGAATGTGTGGTCGACTTTGGAGGGTTTATCACAGTTAATTACAGACACCTTTAAGTATGCAGGTTCTCCCTTCAGCCATCAGTGCCTCTTCTCACACTGTTTTTACGCTCTGCTTGTGAGTCCTTTTTAGTCAGTATATTTTTGAATGGGAAAGAAAGAAGACTGACTTTGGTTTTCCCAGCACATGTCGAAAAAGAGATGAAAGTTCAGGGACCAAAACACCAGAGGGCGGAGTACAATTTTCTTGCCGTTTCACATCATATGGCAATGACTGGAGCAAATGTTATTCACAGAGAAGCGGCCCATCTGCAGAAGTGTACTGGAAACTGGAACCACCCCCCCAAAATATTTGCCTCAAGCCCAGAAATCAATGTTTTCTGTGTAACTAAATAGGCAACACTGAATATAATACTGATTTAATAGAAAAACTGATATTTTAAGTGTTTATAAATGCAGTTACCAGACTCTTAATAGTTTTGATCAGTTTTTCTAAGCAAAATGTGCAAATTAAATCACATCAAGCTGCAGAATTTTTGATGTGTAGACATATTAATTAAACTTATGCAGATTGTGCATAAAGTTTCTGTCATACTCCTCTATCTGTGAGATAAAGGAGTAACTCCATCATAGACAGGATTTCATCTATACTCCCCTGAACCAAACGTCTCAGTAAATGTGTGTTCGTGTGTGTCAGAATGATGGAGGGGCGAGGGTTTGCATTTTCAAGCAGCTGCTTGTCCTGGTAGAAATGAAGCAGATCGGAAAAGCAGAAAAGCACAGACAGCCCCTTCCCACACACACACTCACACACACACACACACACACACACACACACACACACACACACACACACACACACCTTCACCATCTTACTCAAGAGGGGAACCTTTTGACATGAGATACAGAGTAGTTTAGTTGCTCTGTAGGTGGCTGTACTGTGGCAGCTGCCATATGGCACTGTATCTGGAGACTGTATCACCAAAAACCATGAGTCATCTCTGAGATTCAGAATCTGTTAGGTGAACAACACATTGCGTCACTGAGAAATGTGTTGAAATGGAGTAAACCTGAGAACAACAGCTGAGAAAAAAAATGCTGTAAATTAACACCAATCTTATCAGATATAAACTACAGAATATGGGTGGCAACAAAATGTCACATCCCTAGTTACTAAGATTATCCAGTTTCACTATGTAATGCAAAGAATTTCACAGGTCTGTGTTAACACTGACGGGATTATTCTCTCTTCCTCTCGTATTTGCCCCCTCTAGATTTCATGGTTGAACAGATAAACTTTAGAAAAGACAACATGTTCTTCTTGCTGGAGAGAAAAACACTGCACCGCCTTTCTCCTGGCTCTTCTTCTGCATCTTCTCAGTGAAAGGAAAAACCCTCTGCACTGTATGTGGATTATTTATAAAGACTGAGGTTCATTCAACGGTGATCCATTTGAAACACACACACACACACACACACACACGCACACACACACACATGCACACAATTTGTCATCCATGACCAGCTCCATTGAAGTGGATGAAGAGCTGCCTTCCTTCTGCCTCTCCGGGTCACAGACTAAGGAGGTCAGGGTGTTAGGTGAAGAATTAGTAGCTCCTTAGGAAACCCAATACCACCCACCTGGCCACACACAAACACACACACATACACACACATACCTGGACAGTGAACAACACACACACACACACACACACACACACACATAGTAGAGCTGCAGTGATTAACCCAGTTGTGGCCAACTGCCTTCAGGAATCGTGTGCAGGCAATTAGAAGCTGGAGTCTCTCTCACACACACACACACACACACGGACATACAAACACATTGGCACACATATCTAAAAGGCATTTGAGTTTTGCAAATGTGATGTTATGCTCTTAATGTCTTATGTGTTGCATTTTACAAATTGCATTGCTGTAAATTGCGTCTTATGGCTGTAACACCTCAGTTTGTCCTTAAGAGGGAGACTCACACCACATATCAGATCTCCAACACAGCTTTTCCTTTGGTAAATTATTAAAACGTAAGACCAATGAATTTACTAACTATGTTGTCAAGAATTAACTTTTTTTTTTAAATGCAGTTAATATCCATTGCTGCCTTTCTTGAAGTCCATCATTCAACATCTAGAAAACTACACTAAACCACTTACTTTTGTATGCCTTGCATGCTTGTCCTGATTTGAAAGCAATGTTTTATTTATTCATTTTTTCTAGACTAATGGTCAATTGGTATTCATTCGGCTATCCAGTTTAAAAGCCAATCCATTTATTTTCTATTTCCCTAAGAGGCAGGACAACCATTTCAGCCAGCCAGGCTCCCCGGAGTCCAGTGGTCCTCAGAGGGACAGATGTTCATGCTAATGCAACAAGACACACTAATATACACACATACAAAGTGGTAGCCAAAGCCTGAGCAAGCAACCGTTACATAGAAATAGAGGGTCTGGGCAGAGAGGGAGAACTTGTCCTAAGCCTATTAGTACTATTAGAGATACTTGGTGGTAATGATTGAAAGCCACTTAGCGCTGGTGTATTTACCAAGAGGATCAGCCACAGCATGGTTAAACAGGCCTGATGGATTAACTCAGTCCAATACTGAGACGTACACACTGACCCGGAGAGGAGAGGAGAGGAGGGAAGAGAAGAGAAGAAAGCACAGAAAAAATGATAGCCTCTATTTTGCATGCCAAAATCTACCATACAGGAAGCAAACTGATGGGGTTTGGGTACGTCAAGAAGCAACCCTTGCCTCATATATAAACACATGTGAGCTATAAGTCTGTGAATTTTATTATTTTGAGAGCAGGACTAATATAAATTCATTACTATACATGAATTAAATTAATAATGAATGCCTCTATCTGTTTGATCATCGTATCTACAAGCAGTGTTGGAACATAACTAAATAGATTTACTCAAGTACTGCACCTAAATACACATTTTGAGGTACTTTACTTGACACTTTTCATTTCATGGTACTTTATACTTATACCACTATATTTCAGAAGGAAATGATAATATATTAAAGTGCTGCATACGTGTTAATCCATTAATATTAATGATCCAGTTATATAATATTGAAATATAACTTTGACAGGGGCCATGTATTCTCCATAATTAGTACTCTTACTTTTTATACTTACAACTTACTTCTACTTAAGTAAAGTTTTGAATGCATGACTTACTTTTAATGAAGTATTTCTACACTGTGGTGTTTATATTTTAGAATCTGAGAAGATTTTTTTGTGTGGAAATATTGTTGCATGTTCTAAAAGCACCAGTAGGGTTCCCCAAAATATAGTCACACTGATCACACCAATATTACCAAGGTACACAATTAAAATTACGCAAAATGTTATATCTTACATGACACATATAAGCATACAAGTATGCGTAGCCCATAGGCCACACATGCAGGATTTCTACCCTTATCTCTGCAGTATGGTGAATAATGTCAGCCTGTTAGTATACAGCATTTAATATGACAAGCACTTGTAAGATAGAAGCATAAGGCAAGTTAAATTCAATACAGAGCTGGGAAGGCAGCCAGACATTATCTGGTACCTTGCCATCCATTTGCATGACAGACATCAAGGGCATTGTGGATCACTGGCCAGCAGTCTCCTGTCTGAGGCACAAAGAGCTTTAAGCATACAGCATTTCAACTGGCAGCAACTGTGCGTGACCACAATACATGATCTGACTTATGCTTTGTGAAGCCTAAAGTATATGAAATTACTTCAGCTAATGTAATGTGTGTTCATGATTTCAAAGCATAACAATTGTAGAGTGCAAACAACAGTATGGCCCAAGGGATATTGATTGTGTGTATTTTACATTAACAGAGGGATAAGTTGATGTTTTTTCAGACAGCACAATATGTATAAGAGAAGCTTGACGTAGTTCAAACAAAACATCACTACTTTTAGTTGCCTTGTAATTCTTGGAGATTGCTTATCAGGGACGGATTTTCTCAGTCCCTGAAAAAGTTGACATTTAGAGATGTGAGATGTTTTCATCTTAACACCAAAAACGTGCACGTCCCTGCCAACCTCTCACATTAAAGACTACTGTATCCAATCCAGCTGTGAGGTGGGAGCTCCCAGATGTTGTTGCTGCAGTGGCATTATGTAAGCCAGTGTAACCTAGAGATTACCCTGACAGTCACATGGGTAGGACCGCTGGGCTCAGGGCTCACATACAAACACAGACAGATAGCAGATTACCCAAAGGATTTGCAGAGTAAAGCTGTCTTTTTAAGATGAGTTTGTGACATTTCTGCTTTTGCTGGATATACAGTAGAAAAAAACACAAAAAGGCACATGCCACTGGCTATTGTATGTGATAGATGAGTAGGACTTGAACCCAAGATGTTGCAAACACTCAGTTCCTTACTCTGCTGACTCACAGAGTGGCCTAAAGCTGTCTTAATCCTGGAGATAAATGCGTGTTGGTGGCGTTTGGCTTAGTTTCACTGTTTTTTCATGGTTTTTAAAAAGGCTTTCATGATGGAGAGGCCAGTAGGAAGGGGTTTTGTGTGGTGGTGAGTTGAGTCACACAAGCACCTTAAGGAACAAACGTGAGGGTATAGGGAACAATGCAAAAACATGCAAATAATTTTTTATGTTTCACTTTGTCACTTAGGCAGCCAGAAAGAGAGAGGAAAGACACTTTGCTGCTGGGCAGCTGCAGCTGTTCTGCTCCAAATATAGCTGCTGGAACACATTGATTACACAGGATCATTATCATTTGCCATTTGTTTTTTTGCCATTGATGGGAACATCACTTCAATGTTTTTAATCATACACAGCATATTGAATTAATGTAGAAAGCACACAGTACAGCCAAACCTTCCAGATACTTACTTAGAGTTTGAAAAGTCTGAGCATTTCTCATCCTCCCTGTGTGGTGTCATTTACTGTCTATACATTACTGCAGCCAAGTCTCCGAGGAGGGAGGGAACAGGAATGGATTCATCACTGGGAGAGAGCCACTAATACTAGGATGACCTCACTTTATGTGAGATGCCTTACAAGAGACATTCTGGAACAACAGGGGGACTGGATAACATCGCTGAGAGATTTAGAAGAAAGGGATGAAAGGCAAAAGCATGTTTTATCCACCTAAAAGATTTCCTTTGTAAGAGCACCATTTTATTTCTAGTTCTTCTACATGGTCATGTTTATACTTTTTCATTCTAAGAAGCAGCCACACAATCAAAGAAAATGAGAGGACTTCAATGAGCAAGGGGCCAGGAATTAATGTGAAAAGTACTAGTTTTTCAGCTCATGTTTGGTTAGGACTTGCCCCAGGAGATGAGAAACAAATTCCCTCTGGCTTAAGATATCTAAAACACACTTGGAGTAAGCAAATCCACTTTAAGTCTCCACTCTGTTGGCAGAGAGTATTCGCTGGTTTAAAAAGTGCCAAGTAAGCAATCTAGATATGACTCAGAGCCCTGCATAATCACTATTTGGTGTAGGCTATACAGTATTAGCAGTTTGCAATGCAGTGGACACTCTGCAATTTAATAGCATTCAGCATAGTATGAAGAAGACTAACTTTAACAGAAAAAAGTGTAACAATAACACTTGTAGGGCCAACTATACACAACTACTCATCTTCAAATGTTTTACTCATTGTAGGTTTGAATGGTCACTGACACTCTTCAGATGTTCTTATTGTAGCCATGGCTAGATTAACTTGCTGGGAGACCAGGGCCAAAAATAGAACATTTGCCCATTTGTTCTTAGTTTACACATTATTATTGTATAAATCATACACTGTGTCTGTGTATTTAAATTATTAAATTGTACATGATTCTTATAGTTGTGTGCAGTATATTGTATGTTATTTCAGTTCAAAATCGTCAACAGCCTCCACATCTTAAACAAATTGAATACAAATAATTTATTTAAATTAATAAATGTAACCCTCCCTCCAACAACAAAGACACTATCTTTCTATCTATCTATTTATTTGTGATTGCAGACAGGCAGGGGGCGTTGAGAGGCCGCTAGAGAGCAGCCAGTGCCTGCACAGAGCTGGCAGGGAGAAGCTGATCGTGGCAGAGCAGAGATGTAGTGTAGCTCGCTGTGACTCCTTGGCAAGTCGTCTGTCACTTTTGCCGGGGATCATTTGTCTGACATTACCGCGGAATGGGAAAAGACGGGTTTATTTTTATGCACAGTTACACTGCTTGAGTGTGTCGCGTAATGCGACCGAGAAGAGCTGCCTTTGGGGGGAAATATTTATGGTTCGGGACGGTTTTGTTGGAGTAGCTAGTTGCTAGCGCTGGGCTAGCGACTGTGCTGGCTACTTTGAACGTATTTTTGCAAGGATGCTACGGTGGATACGACAGCAGCTGGTAAACTATTCTCCTACCTTTCTCATAACGCTAGCCATCATTAGCTCACAACAGCAGTCACCGAATACAAGGCTTAGCCCACGGAAAGCTGTATGAACTTTATTTGGATGACATTTTGCAAGCTAACCTAGCTAATTAGCTGTTGTCGATGTGTCTAAAACGTTGTTTGTCTCGCAGTGATGACAGACAGGTGTAGGTTAGCTACCTTCCCAGCTAGCTACCGTTAATTAGCTGACAAATGGTAACTAACGCTAAGCTAGCTGAGAACTAAACAACAAACAGACCGGGGTGTTGAGTTTAAATTTGAGTTGTGAGATGATTTGACGTTTGCTGGAATCTTAACAACAGCTGAATATTTTGCAATTATAAAAATATAAGTGAGAGTTAACTAAGTTTTACGCTAGCTAGCTGGCTAACGATGTAGTTAAAACTTGGGCGAAGTTAAAACAGCGTTGCTAACTTTACTTTATCTAACGTTAGCGTTAACGTTTTCTCCCTCACGACACTTATTACACACTAAATAATGTGTAATAGCTAACTTATTAAGTTAGTTATTTTACAAACTAACTTTAACAGTTGGTTAGAAATTAGCCCCTAGAGCAGAATCACGTATGTTAGCATCTTTAATGATAACTTTGGTGTTGTTTTAATTCCTTTCTTAATGTAAATCTGTTTGCACTGGCTAAAATTTTACGTTAACGGTCGTTGAATGATTAGAGCATCCTGTATTTGCTGTACTCACCTGTTGTTTGACTACAAACATGGCTGTGTGTTGACGCATTGACAGGAAAAAGGCATAAGTAGCTAGAGCAGTTAAACGACAATAATGGTCCATGTCAAGCAAATTAGTCCTGCCTGATTCTGATTTTAACAAATGTTGCCAGGGCAGAGAGATTCATAGGGGCGTAGTAGATAAATTGAGATTTGAATTATCCTAGAGGAATTACTTATTTATGTTTCAGTCATGCAGCAATCACACAATGGTTTTATGATAGGATAGTTAGATAGTGGTATTTTCTGTTTGTCAGAGTTTGGGTAAGAACCTGCATTGATATACAGTATAAATAAGAGTGGTGTGACTGGTGGACAGGGCGTGTGAGCATGTCAATGAATGAATGAGTGCATATTATGAGATTAGTCACACATTGGTCTAACTGTTGATGTTTCCACAGCCTGTGAGTTTAATCAATGTTAAGGTGTTTCTGAGCTCCCATGTCCTGGTCATGGAGTAGGCCTATTCCCTGTACTTAGGATTGGGTTAGAGTGAATCTTTGTCAGTCTGTACAAAAAAGTTTTCTTTCTGCCTTTAGAGGTTCATTTTGGCCTTCACTTTTTTAAAGAGCACCACAGAGAGTTACACTCCATAAAAATGGTAGCCTCTTTCTAATTTGAGATAGTGCAGTAGTTCATTTGACCCATCCCATATAAGTGACCTGCCTAGTCAATTAAAAGTGTAATTAAAATGCATCTTAATACAACTGGCCTAATGGAAAAAGTTTGTTGGGGCATTTGTCTGACCTTGATATCAGCTAGAAGTTAATGCAACAATGTTTATTCCCTCACATGTTGCTTATCAGTTCTTTTCTGGTGACACTGGTCTACATTAAGAAGGTGGGAGAGTCCTAATTGACAGTGTGACAGGCTTTTAATGCCAGGCTTCTTCCATCAGCAGTGCTGACATCATGCCAGTAATGTGCATTTACATCATAAAGTACCTACTATAATTTCAGTACAAGCAACATAGCAACTGGGAAAACCCTCCAACATTTTGTTCTGCAAGTATGACAGTATCAGTATTTCCTATCAATCACAAATTGCAGTATATATATTATTGCTGACCATTTTCTAAAGCATATCAAGTTTTTATATTGATTTGCTACTTCCCAGGCAGCACTCCATGCCCACATGGTATAAAAATCAACACATATGTTCAGGACATCTGAGATGTGTGATCTGGCTGCTGAACAGCATCCGTTTTAATGCAAGAAACTACCAAATTCACACATTGTCCTTTTCATAACTTTAGTGATATATTATTAATGCTTGTGTTTTGAGTTTGATTTCTCAAAGGCATACTTTGCAAATGTATCTCAATAAGGTTTCAGTCTCTGCAAGCTGAGTTTTATGCCAGAGTGAAATGAAAAGAAACCTATAGCTGTGGACTACCTAAACTTATACAGTCTCATGCAGGATCAGTCTCTGTCATTATATCACTCTCAGCAACCCTAATAATCTGCTATATTAAAGCAGAAAAACATCTGATAATTAACTATCCAATGCCTCCCTTGAAAAAATGTTTAACGTTCCTTATCACTTGTAGCTCTGCTTCAGGCTATTAATTTCATGCCACATCACATGTTGTAAGATATGTTTGGCAAGCCTGTAGTCATGTTGGTATTGCTGTTGTCATCTGTAATACCGTCAAAAGCAGCACATAGCCTACCTACTGCATCTGACTACAGACAGTCTATTGCTCTCTCTCTCTCTGTCTTTGCGTTGCAGTCTTTCTGACTTCACCGCTTGCTCTTTATTCAACCTCTCTTCCTCTTTCCATCTCTGATTAGCTCATCCCATTTGATTAAATGCCTCGTAGTCTATGATACGACTCAGTGCGTTGCTGTGGTTGTGATGCATTAGTCTGTCGCCCAGCCATTGTTCAGGGCAATGATTCCCCCAAGGCACTGTGGGACTTGTAGGTCTTATGCAGGGAGTAATTACCTGTCGGCCTACAAATTCATGGGGGCACGAGAGTGAGGGGGGCAAAATAAAAAGTCAGATTTCAGCTGCGCAGAGTGTAACAAGAACAACAAGAAAGCCACATTGAAATTGTTGCTATCCTGTCAGTATTATTTATTTTTATTTTCATTGCTATGCTGCCAGAGAATGAGGCCTGTTATTTTCTTTTAGGTTATGGCCAATGTGGACACGTAAAATGTGTAATGTACCTTACATAAAAAAAGTAGGACTTCTTCCTGATATTCAATACCAGCCTCTTTGCACAATCCTAATGGCTCGAAAGCTTTCAAATCCTTCTTTACCTTATCTGCTACTTGTTATATCCATCTTCTCTTTTGTGATTGGTATAAATTTAATTGGGGAAATAAAAAATGGAAAATGGCTTCTACTTGGATTCACCTCATTGGTGTACTTAATGAAATGGGTAAGTGCCCCCATTACGTACCAGTCATCCCTATCTGTCAGCCAAGTATGACATCAGCTCTATGCAGTTTTCAAACATTTTTATTCAGTCCCAAATAACTGAATCTGGCACTCAAGGCATCAGGCTTTGGCTCATCATTACCGCTGCTCCTCTAATACGTCAGGCTGTTCAGTGACATCGGAATCTTTAAGAAAAGTCTTAACCTACATCTATATTAGCTACACAAGCAAATTCAGAAGTCACAGCCTGCATTGGATTAACTGTTAAGACTATAATAACCAAAAATCCTTTTACTGTTGTGACTTGTCTGCTGTAGTGCAACAGAGGTGTGTATACAGTAAGAGATCTGGATCAAGTGAATCAGCAATAAATTAAATCCGTCGCCTGAGTGTTTTTCACAATCAAGTCCTTTATTTTGGTGATTTACATTTTTAGTATCCAAGGCATTACCCGTCTAATAAAAAGTGACATTTAACACTTCGGTCTTATTCCAGAGATAATCCTGGAGTGAGACTGCTGTGCATTTGTATGATTATTTATTGTTTGAGCTAGAAAATCACTTGTTACTGTTGTTGTGATGGACAGATTGATGTCAGTTGACTAATCCAAGTTCAGTTGAGTGTTTCCAGTTGGTGAAGTGTGTGTGTATGCTCACAACAGGCCATTCTGGATTGAATAACAAGACACTGCATGACATTTACCCTACTCTCATCCTGTTTGAGTACTTGCGGATCTCTAGCAGTTGTGCATCACTGACATAATCAAATCATGTGAAGGATAATGTAATCTTGTGTAGATTCTTCAACGTGCATTTGAAACTTTTGCCCCCACTGTCTAAAACATTGGGGCATTTCCAAAATTTTGGGGGCAAAAATAGTAATTAGTACATAAAGTTTCTGTTTTTAATGTGAAATGAGCCCAAATTAAAATGCATAACGTTACAGTAATCACCAGCTTGTGCATGAGTAAATGAAAAGCATAGCATACTATTGCTGTTCCCAAGAGAAGTGTGCAATCATGTGGACTAAGTATGTAATTTAAAAAACACAATCACAAACAGCAGTGATACTATTTCTAATAAATATAGTGGATGGGGAGATTTTGATACTTCATTCATTAATGTTGTTTATAATAGATTATCAGTGTGCCAGATTTGGTCATGGCGGGCGGAGAAAATAGAACAGACGCCCAAACTCGGCAGAGCGCAAGCCGGCCACGGAGCTCTGCAGCGCGGCGCCTCCTGTCTGAACAGCCCGATTGGTTAACATGGGCACTGAAAGGAAGTGGGTGCCTCCTGTCTGAACCTGGCGTTATTTGCTGGGGGTGGCGTTGGTGACGACCTAGGATTGCTTTCTTCGTTAACAGTTGGAGCTTTTTTAATGAGGTACCGGTCCGTTGCAGCAGCTAACTTCACTGCAGGTGCAGGATCGCCTGGCCTCTGCCTGTCAGGTATCGTAACAGTAGTGTGAAAAACAGCGCTGTTTGTGCGAGTGTGCGTTACAGATGGAAATTAAATGAATGAAAATAAAATGATGGTTTAATGTAGGATTAGGAGATTTCTTGGGGCATTTTTGCCCTTTGCCCCTGCTAATTTCCGACGCTGCAGCCAACTCTGGTCTTGTTCTGTAGCTCTATACACTTTGAATGACCCTGGATGTAATCAGTTACAGTAAGCTAACTTAAGCTACTGTGTGCAAACATATTAATGATTAAGCAACTTAACTGGTAGCTGATTGATGTGTTGGAGAAGTAGAATCTCTGACTCCAGACTCTGAAAAACTGGGTGGAGAAATGTTCTCCTCCATCAACCACCATCAAAGTTCCTTCCAGTAATCATGTACAGGTGTATTAAGTAAAATGTTTACCATCCTACAGTACAAAATGACCATTATCTGCAGGGATGCAATAGCTCATTGATCAATGCCAGTGACTCAACAGTTTCTTTGTTAGATGTGGAGATTGCTGGCTTACAAAACTCACTTGCTGGCCCCCCAGTGTCTGCAATAGCCGGTTCATATAGGTTGACTTAAACTCCTGAATTACTTAATGTCTGTTTAAAGCCAGCTGCCAGTGTTAACAGACTGTGGTAGTATTGGCAGGTTTCTGTCTCCTACAGCAGTGAACTCTGGTTGTAGAGGGCAACTCTAAACTATGAATATACAGTACTGTATGTGCAACTGTGTGATCGTGTGCATGATGTTGCTTTAAAATGTTTTTCATGGTTTACATGCTCAGCTGACCTTTCCTCTAAAACAATGTAGAGTTGTGTTCAAAGATCGATAAAAAGATAAGTAAACTGGCATTTTTGAGCTGATTAAACTTAGGAGCTTTTCTCACAAATAGTTGTCTGTGACTCCCCATAACTTCTGATTAAATGTTAAGGAATTTAAGGCTACTGTATAACCCAGTTTGACACTGCAGGATACAGTGAGAACTTTAAACCAGGGCTCATTCATTTACAAATATGTGAGAACTTCCTTTTGTTGGCAGCATTTCCCTGGTCAAGTATACACAGTGAGTTGAGAAATGCTGTTGTTTGCCATGACTACTCTGTCAGTACACTGGTTAGACTGGTGTGGTTCAAGTATATGTGGTTTTAAATCCAACTCTCCTGCTGAGTCTCTGTGCATGTTAGCCTAAACAGGGACGATTTTACACATTTAAGTATGTTTACAGGTCTTGGCAAGTACTACTGCATATGTGAAAAAAGTCTTATCGGTCTAAATCTGATCGGCTAAATTGCCTCAAGTGATGTCATTTGAGGCAGTGTCAGTTGGGGCGGAAGACTACAAGTTGGAAAAGAAAAAAATCTAGGCGTGTGGAGTAGGGCTGAACGATATGGTAAAAAAAAAAATCATATTGCAATTATTCTGACAGATGGTACGAATCACGATTAGTGGGAATGATCATTTTTGCACCACAATTTTCACTGAAAAAACTATTAAAATAATGATGATGTGACATTTGTTGGGATCTGTACCAAACGAACATGTTTCTTACATCTGGAGAACAAGACTTGTAGGCCAACAGTACTTCATTATAATGCTGTTTTGTCACACATTTTACCTTTACCAAAAAACTGCAGCTTCTGCGATTTGGACATTGCACTTGGCCACATTGCGATTTCAATAATATTTCGATTAATTGTTCAGCCCTAGTGTGTGGAGTTATAAAGAAGTGAGGGTAAAGAAATGTCACATGGACCAGCTTTTGAAAGCTGAGAGCAAAGTGGAAAAGAGTGGATCAGCGGAAATGGAAAATCCTGAACATACTGTTTTCATTCCTAAAAGTGGATCACTGAGTTTCATGCCAGGGGATGTCAAAAAGGGAACTGTTTGTGCAAAGTTTGACGTAGAGTGCTTATGGCACCCTGAAAATGAAAGGATAAATATTTATGTGAATTTTGTAAATTTGGCCTACAATATCAGTAAGAGGAAGCAAGACTTTCTTTGATAAATACTTAATTGACCCTAGTAGAAAAGTAGATATGTTCAGGTGAAAAAGTGAAATCAATTTGTAAAACAAACGTGCCGTTGTCGTTCAAGCTTAGTGTTAGGTGTGGTGAGTTTATTTAATAAACAATAAGAAGGCAGCAGCAGATGTAGAGCTTGAGAGAGTGACAGAAAGGCAGTAATAGTTTACATGTGTCCCTGAACAGGGGTGAATCTGTGTGGGAGTGAGGGACGTGGCCTGGATACATTCCTCTGTGTGTGCGTATGGGTGTGTGTGTTGGACCTATGTCATGTAACATTTGCAAATGGTTGCAAGTACTTGCTGTAACCTACTTAGTATAGCAGTCGGGTAGGGTGTGACACACAGGACAATACCAGGAAATGGTGTAAGAACTAAGCAAGAAATTATGAGATTAATAGTGAAAAATACATCTTTGTTTTTGTCTGCAGATGAAAAATGACCAACATCAGCTTGAATCTCTCTAATATTAATCTGTGCTTAAGATATGACATTTTTTGCATTTTTGCCATTCAGAAATGTGGCTTAACTATGCTGATATAACCCCACCTGATTTCCATTTCAATTTAAAATGAAACCTATCGAGTGCTTGCACAAAATTCACAGTCATCATGGTTCATCTTAATGCCACCTTCTGGATAAATAACAGCTCAACAACAGCTAGCTAGCAACTACTTTTATACCCGAATGTTGCTTCATTTCTGTGGTTAGGGGTAAGAGTGTGACAAGGCTGGTGACTAAACTGTAATGAACAAGGTGTTGAATTGTGCCAGATATTGTGATCTACACTTTAGTGAAGTTTGGCATACTTTAAAGCTATAGCAGGCAGTATTATTTCATTATAATTTTGGTTGAAATAACACATTTTGACCATTGCATGTCACTAACAATATTTAATGTAAGGATTCCTTTAAAAAAAAAAAGTGTCTGTGAGCGCCTGTCCCTTTTTGTATTCAGTTTTTTAAGAAATTGGACCCGGTCTGAATTAAACAACCAATCAGGGTTAGCTAGCACTTAACTAGCCAATCACAGCGACTTTGTACAAACAGTTGGTGAAATTGACGTGAGGGGATCAGCTAGAGAGAAGACGTATCACTCTGTTGGAGTTGTTGGAACTACAGAAACACAGTTGTACAGTGGTGTTACAAAGTGGAGTTTCTTCCCTCACAAGGTTTCTTACCTCTGAGTCAGACATAACTAGCTGAGTAGAACAGACATTAGTTTGCTAGTAAGGTTAAGGTAACAGTTGACAACCTTGACGTTCCGCTTCAAGCCCAGCTAAATGTGCATGCATGTTTGGTGCGTCATTTGGTGGGAGGGACTTAGCGCAGTGCTTTAACCCTTTTTTATTGTACACACGTTTGGGAGTTCTTATATAAATTGTCTTGTTTTCATAAACACATATTTAAGCTTTGTCTACTTATTGGTTAAAATGACCAGAAAAACGTGTCTTGCTGGTCAAACATGTTTTGATGCTACATATCTTATCTGGCTGGCTACTCAGAAATTTGCATTTGAATGGAAACATACAGTAACATACAGTAGTAGCACAAGAGATGTTTACCATGTTCTCACTCTTGCACTGTAAGTTTGTACCATCATCTGAACTAGCATGATGTAACATTAGTATAGTGTCTGGCATTGTTTCTCTCTCTGTTTCTCACAATAGGATCCTTCAAGTTCCAAACTAACCTCTGCTGCACCAGACAAAATAATGGCCCATAGAGATATGGCTTTACAAGCCCAACTATACAGTAACTGAAACCTCATTGAATAGAAGTACAAAATGTTGCCCCAGGTGAATTTTAGTGTGGTGTAGACTTTCAGGGGTTAGTAATGCTTCTGCTGAATGACAACAATGTAAAACGAATTGCTTTAAAATAAGGTCATAACGCTGCATTCTCTCTCTAGCCAACTCTTCATTTCAGTCAATTGCCTATAATTCAGATTTATTTTGAATGTAAGTAATCTTCCAGCGAAAAGGAAATTGTATTTTCCTGGCAGTTATTTGTATTTTGTGTGATGTTGACAAAATTTGGAATCCTTATATTTTGATTAACTTTTTGTTGCCTTTCTGAGTGTCAATTGCAATTGCGACAATTGCAATATGAATATTTGTCCTCTATTACTATTACTCAATAATAGTAATAGTTATCTTGATACTTTGATTAAAACACTGTCTTGCGCACAATTCTGTCTAGTGTAGGGCTTGCACTAACAAATATTTAAATTATTGATTTATATGATGATGTGATAAGTTATCTTGTTTTGAAAATTGAGGGGAAAAAAAAGTTTTCCAAAATTTCCCAAAGCTGAAGGTAGTGAAATATTCTGCTGTTTTGATAAACCAACAGTGCAGAACCCCAAAATATTCAGTTTACAATGATATAAAACAGAAAAAAGCACAAAATATTCAAATTTAAGAAGCTGGTACCAGTAAACCTTTGGCATCTTTGCTTGAAAAGTGATTCAAACGATTAATCGATTATCAAAATAGTTTCTTTCAATCGACTAATCAATTAATCAACTAATTGTTTCAGCTCTACACTAGTGTAAACGAAAGGAGGTCAAAGGTCAGCATTTATCAACTCCTAAAGTGCAGTAGCACTGCCCTACCTATTAAAATAACTTTGATGTAAACTAGAGTTGTTTACATCAGTTGTGCAAAGAAAAGGTAAGTGAGATGTCTGCTATAATGGATGTACTAAGAGTTGTTGTGGAAGTAACCTGTTGTCTCCTTTTTTCCCCTCCTTTACCACATATGTCCCTTTTTTCTGCCCTACCCCTCTCCCTCTCTCTTCTCATATATCCTCCCACCCCTCAGGGCTTTGACCCCCCTCATCAGAGTGAGACCAGGACGATTTATGTAGCAAACCGTTTCCCCCAGCATGGCCACTACATACCACAACGCTTTGCTGACAACAGAATCATCTCCTCCAAGGTACCAAATGTTGTTCAAGCCGGTATTGGAATTTCTCCATGGTGTTATCACTACAGGATTTTATGTTGCCTGAGCAGTGACGGCAACCATGGCTCGGAACAAGTGTCACCTACAGAAACTCTAAACTCATAGACTGATTTCTGGCACCAGATTGACCAGTGTTAAAAAATTCATCTGGAACTCTGGTGGTGGGGGGCCAGAGATAAGGGGTGAAGCATGATTTGTTGATAACAGAATCAACTCAGACAAAAAACATTTGTGTTGGTGAGGGTATTAGTAGGTCAATTGGAAGATTGACTGGACAAAAGGATAATAATCCAAAGAGGCTGCTGCCTGCCACCAACAGTGATGTCATTGATTAGGCAGTTGATTGAATGATTGACACTAGGGTTAAGTCACCGGGGTCAGAATTAAATAGATTTTAAGTCATGCTTTTTAAGAGTTAAAAACAAGGTTATTGTTGGTGGAGCTGTGTAGTAATGGGATGACTTTCACCTTAAGGTAGCGAAAAGCAGGCCGATAAATATCCATGCAGAAAGATTTTTTGTAAAAAGCGTAAACAAAAAAGTGCAGCCACACTTCTTCCATCAGCTAGTCTTTCTAGACCATGCTGCACAGGAAGTGATGAATTGAAACGTAATAGTGAAACAGAAACGGTTTCTTCAACAACAGTTGTCTGAAGAACGCTGTACTCAGCACAGCTAGATGAACTCCTGCACTACTTACCAGAAGACGTTTATCTCACACTCACAATTTACTGACACCATGCTACATACTCGTGTTTTTTTTTTTTTTTGAGTTACCAATGCGCAACTTTGACAAAGACAGCTTTGAGAAGTATGGGGGGGAAAAGTGAAAATAAAATCGTAAATATTGCTTTTTGAAACCTGCAGATACCCCTGCTTAAATAACCGTTCCTTAGTCTTTGTCCTAAATGTTTTTTCTTTCTCTTTCAGTACACAGTTTGGAATTTTGTCCCCAAGAATCTGTTTGAGCAGTTCAGAAGGATAGCCAACTTCTATTTTCTCATTATCTTCCTTGTGCAGGTAATAACACTCAAAAATGCACACACACAATTCTTTTTTGCAGGTACATGTTCGCCTCAGTCAGATGGTGACGAGTCAAGTGTGACCTCAGTTTTCCTGCCCTAAATACAAATGTGTGTGTTTGTATGAGAGTGAGTGACTCATAGACTTCTAGAGCGACAGGTCTGCATGTGTATTACAACGTTACACCCACACATTAAGGAATATGTGTGTCTTTACAGGCCAGCCGTAAGCGTTAGGCCTTCACTATGCATCAGTCAACCTGTGCTGAAGAAGGATTTGGCTTTCAAATTTTCAGGCTTCTCCTGATTTATTTGGGCCTGTGTAGTGAAGCCAAAGCAATTGACTTGACTCTGTCTTAAAGGGCTCTCTTTTCACCCACTCAACTTGTCAGTGAAGCTGAAGTCATCTTAGTCTCAAATCACTGAAAAGAGGGCCTCTTTTCATCTTGACATTATGAACATGACGTTTTCTTAAATGGACAATTTGACCACTTTTTGGATGGCCTTAGATGGATTCCTACATACATGTTGTGAACTGTTATTTCTCTCATTAAACCAAGAAAAAAAAAGTCTAGTTTATGTAAATACGTATGCTAGAGTTTAATGGTTGTTAAAATGTTCAGATACATCTTTGATGTGTCTTTTTTAATGGTACCCTGAGGAGTTGTCTTGTAAACAAAGTGTCAGTTTACATTCAGTTTCACTCACCTAAACCTGTTGTGTGAATACTTGAGGCCTAACTGACGTGTTGAGTGCATTGTCTTCCTCATAAAACATTTGCAAAACTGACCTAGATCAGTGGAATAGTGTGAAACCATTGGCAGGAATGTGTATTGTATCACCTTTCTATGAGAACAAACAAATCAGGGACCTTCCCATAAAAGCATTGCTCTATAGAGCTACTAGTCGTCAAAAACTATACAGGGTACCTTTTAATTTGCACCGCTGCCTTCGTAACTGGAAGGAGACTTCATCTTTTCAAGTCAACGGCCCAAATATGGACAGCATCAGTCACACAACCAGCCAGCCCACTGAGTGTGAAACTTTTTTAAACAAATTGCTCTTCACTGATTCGTGTGAGTTTGGGAAAGCTGGGACGTATCTGCTCCCGTAAATGTTGCTTTTGAAGCTTTAGATTTCCTCTTTGTGTGTGTGTGTGTGTGTGTGTGTGTGTGTGTGTGTGTGTGTGTGTGTGTGTGTGTGTGTGTGTGTGTGTGTGTGTGTGTGTGTGTGTGTGTGTGTAATTCTGAAGTTGCAGTTAACCTTAGAGGGAAGTTGTAGGGGTTTCCTGTTTGACACATCAGCCACTTCTGTCTGTTGTCTTTCTAGTTTGCTTGGTTTCTCTATAACAGGACACACCCACTCCTACTGAGTCTCTGGTGTCTTTTTGTTTTTTTTTTTCTCAGCTACGCTTCCTTCTTTGTTGATATCTCTCCACTCCCCCTCTGTATTTGTCTTTCCAGTTAATGATAGACACCCCAACATCCCCAGTCACCAGCGGTCTGCCTCTTTTCTTTGTGATCACAGTAACTGCCATAAAACAGGTGAGAACACAAGCACATGATAGCTTCCTCTTTGTGGGGCTGAAAATGAGGAACTAACATACATGCAGTATTATTAAAGTTAGATTAATTGTCATCAACGACTTGTGATATTGAACTTGTTTCAACTTAGTACAGTTTTCAGTTGAATTCTAATTGATTAAGAAAACTGTAACTAATCCTGTAAATTTCATCAGTCACAATGTTAAATATATGAAAATGTGAAAAAGCTGCAGTTGATTCGGGATGCTTGATTCCCTAACCAGTAATGAACTTGCCATTGATTTAAAAAAGTGTGTTTGGAATAACTTAAACAGCTATTAGTCACTTCAGTTGATCAATGACTAGTCGTGCCAGCATTGCATCATCGCTGATCAATAATGCTATATTCCACTGTGCAGTTGGCATAGGTTAGTTGGCTGTATGTGATCGGTTATTGAATGAATTTCTTCATAGGGCTACGAGGATTGGCTGAGACACAAGGCGGACAACGAGGTGAATGGGGCTCCAGTTTTTGTGGTTCGCAGTGGAAGTCTGGTCCAGACAAGATCCAAGAACATCAGGGTAGGATGGCAAAAACTACACCCTAATGGAACTTTATTATACCAATTATTCCAGTTCAAACATTCCAGTTCAAACCAGGACATTACTTAGACCAAAGCGAAGCATTATGTTTGTTAATGAGGAAAACATGGACTTAAAAGTACCTAAAAATAGCTTTTCGCAGCTCATAGCCAACAGCCACAACTAACTTAAGTTTGGCTGTTAAATTCCTGGTGCTAGTGGTGCTTCTGTAGAGCTAGTCTGTATAGAAAGATGATATAAGATAATGTCGGTGAGAAGAGAACTGTTTCATATGTTAGGATTGCAAGAAACTGGGGCATTCATAGTGTTCAGCACAAATGCGATTGGAATGTTCTGTGAATGATGCATTTGTTTCAGTAACACGAGTCTCTACAAATGCCACTGTTTGTTTCATGTCCATATTATTGGACTGTATTGGACCGGTTGGCATTATTTGTCTTTGCAGGCTGACATTTTCCTTAAGATCACTGATGCTACCATAGTGACCAATTTTTCAGCTATTTTGCATATTTACAGCCCACCCAGTAGCATGAACAAGTCTTGCAGTTACGTCTCCTGTCACTGATGAGGTGTCTTTGCTGCCTGGATATGCCTGTAACTCAGAACATTATAGTGCACACTCCTCTGAGGTCGGGCTTCTCAGAGACACTGTAACTACTGTGTCTGGAGCCAACGCAACACAACCTAAATGATGTGTGTCCTTTAGCCAAACAGTAAATTAACCTCCCAAGCTTGTCAAACACGTGATATTGTTTACCCAGTCTACCAGGAGACTTGCTGTCCACAGGAGTGGGCCATTTTACTTAAGTCCAACTGAAATTGAAAAGCATTTTTTTGTCTGCTACAACATACATATCTGCTCAATAAACCACTTGTCTTGTGTTCTTCTTTGAGAAAACATCTGGAACCAAAATGGAGAAATTTATATTTAATACCTTTCATGTGTTTCATGATGGCGCCCCCTCGTTTTGCATTAATTTGACAGATATGGTTAGGTATCCATCTACGTAGATGGAGACTATATTTTGATACAGCCATTCAAATCTTGCATAAAGCAGTAACATCAGCGTTCTATCAAAGGCAGAGCAGAAGGTCACACTGAGTCAAACAGCAGCCGGCTACTCAACACAAGAGCCACAGACTCTGAACAACAACCCACATTAGCTTTCCTGCTGAAGTCTCCTTCTTATCTAACTTACAAACATGAACACACATCTTGTCCTGCACCTTAGCTTGTTGAACGCGTGCCCAAACAAACATTCACTGGGGAAAAGTGCACTACTAACGTCAGTTTGCAGGCTAGACACCGACACGCCCCTCCAACCAGCTTAGAAATGGAGCAGTTCTGATATTTCCCCAAAGACTTTTTTTCTTCCTATTGATAATTAAAAACTATTAACAATACATTTAAAAAACATTATTTTTGACTCCAATAAGGATGACTAAATGTGATTTCTGTTGGACTTAAATACAAAGGCACAAAGGTGTACAAAGTAACTGGGCGTCAGTGGAAGTTTGAGAGTTGAATACAGTTAAACTAAATGTTGGTATAAAACTTAAACAGTATTAATCTTTGTATGTGTGTGTGTTTTTTGTCCAGGTGGGGGACATTGTTCGTGTGGCTAAAGATGAGACGTTCCCAGTTGACCTGGTGTTGCTGTCGTCGGATCGAGCAGATGGCACCTGTCACATCACCACAGCCAGCCTCGACGGAGAGACCAACCTTAAGGTCTGTGTGCGTGTGTGTGTGTTTTGACATTGGGAGTACATGTGAGAATATGGTGTGTCTGAGTTTGCGGCATGAAAACTTTGAACAGACAGACTACTATTAACCAGTAGCAGCACAAACAAGCATAGTAAACAAGATAGTCGCATATCCACAACCCATCCATTCAAAACTACACAAGCCAACTGCCCTGTGGAGTGCAAACAAACAAAAGTTTACATTCACACTTTGTGTAGGCTTGACAAACGTGCATTTCCCTATTAACACATTTACAAAAGATATTTTAAATACATTTATTTAAATAAAAATAACTAGCTTGCAGTCAGTGGAATAGTGTAAAACCAACGACAGGATGTGAGCCGCATCTCTAACATGGTTGCATGCATGTACATCCTCATGCGCGTGTACAATTCAAACAAAATGAGGCATGAATAACATTACTCCATAGCACTACTAGTGGTTAAAAACTCAACAGGGTGCCTTTAAGTAACCTCTGAGTCACTGCAACAAGTGGGGTTTTATGAATGGACTCACCTGTGATAGTAGAGGTGATGCAAAGGGAAAGAGGGTTGATGACATACTGTACTGATACTCCTGGAACATGAAGCTAATGGAACCAATATTAAAGCTCTATGCATGGAGAGAACCTCATTTAGACTCATTTAAAAGCTGTTTAATGGAAATGGTTTGCATATATTGGGAATTTGTCTTGAATTGGTCAGAAAATAGAGTTTAGTGGGTAGACTTCTGGGTATCTGTCACATGACTAATGCCAGCTCGTGTGTGTGCCAGGTGTATGCACGAAAAAGTCTTCAAATGACTTGCATATGATTATATAATTTCAGGGTTTTACACCTCTTAATTTTGTTTTTACTCCTCTCCCCCCCTCCCCCTCCCAGTCTTGCCAGAGGCCATTGCCTAATTGTCTCTCTAACAACATGCTGCTGCTTCTGTTAGTTTATTTATACAGCACAGTGGGTTTTTAGATGTGTTTGTACAATATTTGCACCTTTTGATATCTTTATAAATTGGAGGCAGCTGCAGCTGTGTGTATACTGTACTGTAAAGTGCAGTGATACTGCAGTAGTAGTTTTTTCTCCTTCAGGAGTGCCTAAACACAGCCTGTCAAAAATACTATAGCTACAGTATTATTGGATCAGGTTCATCTGACCAAATATAGTTTGGGGAAAAAAAGAGCTCAGCTGTTTTGGGCAGGGTCAGAATATGTTGGGTGTTAAAGAAGGTCAGAAGGTTAAAAAAGCTAACAGTGGTGCAAAATGGAGTCAACACTGAGATGCATTCAAGGATGTTTCCCTCAATAGTAGTGGAGGTAACGATGTCACCTAGTCAAACCTGCTGATCATATCGTGTTAGAACATGATGGATTTGATTTCATAGGAATACAGATTTTGCAGTAGAGGCACTACAATGTTGCTCTTTCATGTGTTACTCAAACATTCAGTGATTTTTTTTTTCACTTGTAGCTTTGTTTGAATCCATTGGTCTCTCCCACCTTCACATTCACCCTACCCTGGCATTCTCCCTTCTTTGTATAACCAGGTCAACAGTTGAGGTGCAGCCTTCTCCCCTGCAGAGCAGCGGCAACTGACCGAACCAGTTTTATAAATAAAAAGCTTTTTGTTCTAACTGTAGATCTGTTTGTTAATGATTTTGCTGTCTTTTGTATGAAAAATCCTCCCTCATAAACTGAAAAGGTATTTTTGTCCAATTTTAAACTGTGCTTCCCTTTCATCAGCATTTAACTGTATTTGTGTGTTGTTGTGTTTGGATGTAGACTCACTACTCTGTGGCGGAGACGGCAGTGTGTCAGTCCGTGTCCCAACTGGAGGCTCTGCAGGCTGTGGTGGAGTGTCAACAACCAGAAGCTGACCTGTACAGGTAATCTGCACCCGTGTGTACACACACCTTCAGTAGTGAGAGCAAGAAACGGCCAGTGTTAAGTCACATGCAATAAACAAGGGATACTCCCAACTAAACACATATTAGAACACCAGAAATTAAGATTCTGCCTTTGGAATCCTCATAGAGGAAGATGTTTGTGTTTATTATTTTTATTCTAGCTTTTTATTTTTAATTCTATAACTAACACTGTGAGTATAGATCATTCTTTTCACTCTTTTCATTTTCTGGGATCCCCGAAGAACCCCTGGAAGTCTCCAGAACCCACTTTAAAAACCACTATGATTAATACATGGTAGAAATTCCCTGCCAGAGATGTGTTATTAAATGGATGATGGGGTGAGATGGCTTCATCACCTCTTCAACAACCCCTCTTCCTCTTGTCTGTCTCAGCTGGCTACTTCAGGATCGATCAGTGTATTTTTAGATCAGGCAGTTTGTTTTGGTGGCAGTTTTCTCCCTCCCCCTCTCTTGGTCGCTGTCTGTCTCTCTCTTAACACTCGCTGTGTTTAAATGCACTTAACTAACCCAGCTATTGTCAGCTTTCTGCAGTAATCTAATTTCTTCAACAACATATTAACCAGCAACCTGGTTTCCTTAATCAGGTTAAGGGATTACGATAAATCTTGTTAGACTTTTTCTGGAGGTACCTGATTGTATGCACTTTACCAGGTTTCTTATGGGATTATTACATGTGTGCATGTGCATGACAGACACTCCACATAGGGAAAGTATCGTGTATGTGGCAGCACTGCAGCAGGTGAAAGGGAAGATCTGTACTCTTTGTAATGCATCCTTGTTTTCCAAATAATGTAATCCAAAATCCATCTGAAACTGAAATTGATAGGTCTAAATAGGTCAGTTTCCTCTGCTGAACTGTTGTTTTTTTTTTAACATTTAGACACATTCTCACATTTAAAGAAAAGCTGTTCTCTACACAGCCTCTTCTCGAAGTGCTCTGTCAGTCTTACCAGCTGCATATAAACAGAGCTTTTACAGTAACCAGGTTATTGAAAAGTGCATGTAAAAGCCTTTCTCAGATTTCCTGTATTTGTAGGATTTCTTCCAGTAGCCTGGTTTCCTGTGTGCATGTCAGCGTAGTTGTCTCTATCACACCTCGCAACTAAAATGCCTTTGGTGTTTTCCAGGTTTGTCGGTCGGATTACGGTGACTCAGCATGGAGAGGAGATAGTCAGGTGAGACCAGATTTATCCAGCTGCTTTGACAAATAATTCAATGAATAATTATATGTGTGCTGGACAAGCTAAAGACACTGCTAAAGAGACATCCCCAATAAGATTGGATACATTGGATACATGGCCTTCTGATTAGTGTAAGGGCTGGCACCAAGGTCACAATCAGACAAAAAAAATGGGACAGTATTTGAGCGTGAAACATGAAAGCACGTCTGTGTGACTAGTTGTTCATGCAATGTGCAGGCTTTTAGCAGAGGGTTACAAAATGTTACAACATTTCTTACCACTGGTCTAAAGAGACTAAGCTGTTTCAGATATTTAATCAGCAGTGGGCTGCTATGCCACCAAAAGAAAAAAAAAGTGAAAAATTAAAATGATTCATTACATATTCAGAAGATGTATGAACCTCATAGACTGTTGTTGAGTGTTTTAGTTTATATCAAGGTTCTACTGTGTCTTGTCTTTCTCTGTATTTATGTTGTTTTTGTTTGCTTGTATGTCAGACCGCTGGGTCCAGAGAATTTGCTGCTGCGAGGAGCCAGGTTGAAAAATACCAAAGAGATTTATGGTGAGTCAATACAGTAAGAATCAAAAGAAAAGGTCCTGCAAAAGCAAAACCTCCACCTGAGAGGCAAGCAGCTTGGGGGGGTAAATTATTTCTTACAATGGGAAGCTTGCAGCTGAATTTAAAGAGAAAGAAAGACAAAATATAGCTGCACAAGAACAGGTTGTTTTTGAAATGCATGCAGTGGATATTGGATATCGATAGAGAGGTGATCCATCCTCGTTGCAGCTGTGACACAAACAAGCCAAGCTCATAGGACATTATGGGTAGAACAGGCCACTCATTATTGTATGGCTGAGGTCTGATTGCGTTAACCTAAGGCTAAATCTTTAAAGGGTTTTATCTGCAGGTTTTATAGCAATGCCCCAATGCTTCACTAGTGTGTCTGTGTATACTGTTGTAATTGTTTGGCATGGACAACCAGAGCCAATGATCTACCATAGACACATGGATAATTTTGGTGTCTTACGTTCTCATGAATTCATGCATAAAGTCATGTAATACTGTGCTGTTGCAGGTGTGGCAGTTTACACAGGGATGGAGTCCAAGATGGCCCTCAACTATAAGTGCAAGTCCCAGAAACGCTCTGCAGTGGAGAAGTGAGCACTTTCTGTTGTCTCCCAGACTAAGCAAAATACTGTGTTTTAGGAGATGCTTAGTTTAACGCTCAACTTTAAAATATTTCCCTGTGTCAGGTCCATGAATACCTTCCTAATCATCTACCTGGGCATCCTGCTGTTCGAGGCCATCCTAAGCACCATCCTGAAGTATGCCTGGCAGGCTGAGGACAAATGGGACGAGCCTTTCTACAACCAAAAGACCGACCAAGAGAGAAACAGCAGTCCGGTGAGTGCGTATTGATTTGTTTTTCAAAGTAGTGCATGCTATCAGCCCCACAGATAAGATGAGGTAAGATAAGTTAACATTCAACTTCCTTCCACTTTCATCTCCTCCCAAAACCATAAATAATTTCTCTCTACTGCAGATATAAATTAATAGATGGAGTCAGTGAAGCTATAAAGATGAGCCCACACTTGAATCCACACATGTACACACAGTCCTAGAAGGAAGCTGGTAGGGCGGTTTTAGTGTCTCTAGATTTTGTGACAAGGCATAAGAGAGGAAGTGCCTTTCACGGGTCCAGTCTGCCGGCCTATCAGCCTACCTGCCAACACTAATCAGTCAGAGAGAACAGCAGCCTCTATGTATTGAGACAGAGGGGATAAATCGCTCCCCTTCTCCCTGGAGACAGAGATAGGAATACCAGCAACAAATGAATGGCTGTGGTTTTAGATTTAGTATAACAGGTGCTCCAGAAACCCGCTGGCCCTGTTACAGTGTATACCCTTTACCAATGACTGCATGTCTCCACATCACAGCTATCTCCTCTCTCCAGGGAATCTGCTGGTCCTTCAAAAGTCTGAAAATGTTCTAAATTGAAGGCCTAAAGATTACAATAGCCAAATCCAAAAATAATAACTGCTAAAAAATATATATATAGTATTTGTACTATTCCATGACAGGTACAGTATTTTTTTTGCATCTTCTGCCTGCAGAAATTGGCTAATTCTCTTAGTTTCATTTCTTTATTTTGTTTAAGTTAGTCAGAGCTCAATTCCAGGTGTAACATGTCATAAACTTGGCTTTTGTGTAGCTGCTGATACTCTGTGTCTCAGTCTGTGGTCCTCTGTCATTCTCCTTTCCTGTCACATAAAGTAATTAACTCCTTAATGGGAATGAATTACCCTGCCTGCTTTGATTTAGAAGGATCAGTGCTGAAGCACCATCAGTCTGTGTGACTTAGATGTGTATTAAGCAAATGTATTTTACGATCTTAATCTTTTCTTCCATTTTCTTAAATGATGATGCATTAAAAAGGCTGAATGGTAACTGCAAAATGTGATAAAATGTCCCCAATTGTTCAAAATCATTTTGTGCAGACTTGCGGCAAAAAAATTCCTCAAACAAAAATGTAATTGTTTCACGTATCATTTCAATACATTTTTACTTAATTTTTTTCAGGCATTTTTAGTTCTCTACAAATTTCCTTTATTTTCCTGTTTTGTACCCATCATCATCCTCCTCCTCAGTTGTTTTTTTTTATTCTCTTTCACGCACTCTCCCATCTTGCTTCCAACAATAATTCAGACTTGTTACCCTAAAGTTTAGCTGATGTTGGTTTATCTTCCTATCTTGTTTCAGTACTCATTTTTGTCCTCATTGTGTTGCATCTCATTCTAATAAAATGTTCTCTCGTCCTTCTTTAGATCTTGAAGTTCATCTCAGACTTCTTGGCGTTCCTGGTCCTCTATAACTTCATCATCCCCATCTCACTCTATGTTACTGTTGAGATGCAGAAGTTCCTGGGCTCCTTTTTCATTGGCTGGGATTTGGACCTTTACCACGAGGAGAGCGACCAGAAGGCTCAGGTCAACACCTCTGACCTCAATGAGGAGCTGGGACAGGTATGAAATAGAAGTGCAGGAACACACATATAGCAAGGGAGTGAAGATGCATGCATATACATACACTCACATACACATACACAAAACGCATACATGAATATGTTTGACCTAAAAGAGTCTTCCAGTCAGAGATTATGTAGTATGTGTAACATAATGTACATTGTATTGCAATAAATATAAGTATTTAAGTACATATTTAACACATAACATTTCATTCTAATAGGATGAAAGGGAACTTAAATTTTGCCTCGCCTTTCGTACTCAACTACATAATACTTAACTTATGTGTGTGTGTTTCTGTTTCCTAGGTGGAGTATGTGTTTACAGATAAGACGGGTACGCTAACAGAAAACGAGATGCACTTCCGTGAGTGTTCAGTTAACGGAACCAAGTACCGGGAAGTTAACGGCAAACTGGTACCAGAGGGAATGACTGACGATTCACCAGATGGTTCTATGCCTCACCTGGTAACTCGCATTTATATTCGCATTACATTCATTTTCTTTTGGCAGACACATACTGTACATATACTCCATCAAACAAGCACAACCATAGCATATGAACAAATTAATCTCAAATGTTAGGGGTTGCTTTTTGCCTCAGGCCATTCATGTAATCAACGATAAATTATTGCTACAGCTAGAGGTTGCTCTTTGCAAATGAAGTGACTCTGGTTCCTATCTCACATATGTTTACAATGACATACAGTATGTCACTGTATAGAATAAGAATTGATGGTGTTTCTTCCTCTCTCATCCTTCCCTGCTGTCTCTCCATCCAGAGTGGTGAAGAATTGTTATTTCTCAAGGCGGTGTCATTGTGTCACACTGTTCAGATCAGCTATGACCAGCCAGACTGCCTGGCTGGGGGAGGAGACCCATTCTCCCATGCAAACGGTTTCTCTTCCAATCACATGGAATACTACGCCTCTTCACCGGATGAGAAAGCTTTAGTCGAGGCAACAAAGAGGTAAGGTTATATTAGAGCTTCTTCAAGAGACTCCTCCTCTGTAAATTTCAAATGCATAACCGATTCGAGCAAAGGTGCTCCAGCTGTTTCCACCAACCATCACCAATAAAACAGTTGAGTACAAACCCATTTGGCACATGCCTTACATAATTAGGAGCTGCTCTATGACCATTGAAAATCTGAATGGAACCTAGAAAATACAATAGTCTGTGAAAGTTTAGGTTGAGAGAAGGAAATAGGGAAAGAAGTGTTTGAGATTGCATGGGTATGTGATGTGTGTTACAACTCAGGAAATGTGTAAATTCCAGTCTGTACTTCATTGCGTGGTGGCCCCAATGATGCAAGAAAACAAAACTTGTGATAGCTATTAGTTATATGTGATGGCCAGTTTTTTCAATGTCTGTTGAGGCTACTGTAGGTTTAAGAGAAGAGCTTGAGCTTTAGTTTAACCAAAAAGCACTGGATGTAATGTGTACGCCATTTCTTGACCATTGAACTGATGAATGCTGTCAGTGAATCCTGGCTGTTGACATGATGTTAAATTCGACTTACCGTACTACCTGTTCTGACTTTGTCAGCTGCTGAGGGACATTGAAATACTTGTGGAGGTTGGACTGCAGGCCAGATAGACAGTAGCACTTTTTAGTACTAGCTTGTTGTTTGTTTTATTGTCACAGAAATATAGCACAGGCAACAAGGGGAGTGGTAGAAAACCCTGAAGCACGTCTGTGTGGAAAATGGCTGAAAAGGGGAAAAACCATTAATAGAAAGTGACCAGATTCTACTATACACTTTTGATAAAGGGTAGCTAAGGAAGCTGAAGCTATAAAACTCTTCCAGTTCTACAAGAAAACAATGGAGAATTAACAATTAAGAAATGTGGCTGTGTAGCACCCATCTAAATTGTCAGACTGTTGTTTTACAAAACTTTTGATTCGTGATGCATGAAGTCAGTGATCCTGGCCAATGTAGTTTTCACGCCATAAAATTCAATTATGTTGAGCAGTGAGGGGCTGCACCCATGACCCAGTGCCTCTGTGCTCCATTGAGCCACAGACAGTGTATCTGTGTTGATTTAAACTGAGAGGAGACACAGTTGGTACCCTAACCTCAATCATCACTGCTAAATATAACACTCAGTTAATGTTACAATACCAAAGGGCTACTCTAATTAAAGGTAACTGTATTTCTTACTGAAATGTGACACCATTGGTCAGATTACACAAAACAAATAGGGATGACATATTTTGACACTGTATTCTGGTGTTAGAAAATGACAGATTTGCTTGGTTTGATACAGGTCTGAGATTTTATCACATTGTTTGGAGTTTAGGTTTTCTATTTGTTCACCTGCATTTCTTTATGATGTCCCACCCTTTTCCCACACCATAAACACATGCCATAAACTGTAGGCAGCAGCCCTCCATGATGCTGAGGAAGATTTATAACTGGATGAATGAATGAACGCCTGTGTGGTATTTTGGTTCCTAGCGCAGAGTGCAAGGTGCACAAGTGGGCGGAGAGGTGCAAACAGAAAAACTGAGGCAGGGCAGAGCGAGTTGTTGGTATTTTGATGGAAAATGGGTCTAAAGGCCATTTCAGACCAAAAAGCTGCAGCGGTGTGACCTGGCCCATCTCGGATCGACTCAAGTCGCCTGCGACTCAGCTTGTCAAATCGCCAGCGATCGCCAAATTGTAGCGAAGTCAGCTGGTCATCTCGACCCGCTGATTTCTTTATGTTTTCGCTGTTTCATCAATACTAGAAATGCAACTGTAGCAAGTAACTCACTATCACTATCCTCATTCATATTGTAAGACGCTACAAATTATATCCAGCTACAAATACAGCCTGAAAAGCCGGCATTTAGAACAGAAGTGCATGGAAACGATACCTTCAAAACCTTCCAAACTCCAAATTGGATTTTCACCCAGTATTTAAGGTCAAAATGTCTCTCTCCGAAGAATTCTAGTTTTAACGGCTGTCTTTTTTTCCTCAGGATCGGAGTGGCCTTCACTGGCAGCAGTGGAGATACCATGGAGATCAAAACATTTGGCAAGTCAGAGAGGTACGTCTAACCCTGTGCATCTCTTAAATGACAAATACCAATGCAATAAAACCATGCCATCATATGGTTGTTTAAGCTACCTGGGAAAAAGAAATGGTCACTTCTGTCCTGTGAGTCCAAAATTAGATGATTAGATTAACATGAGTGTCTCTCTTTGCTCTCTCAGATATAAACTGCTCCATGTATTAGAGTTTGATGCTAACCGCAGGAGGATGAGCGTCATACTGCAGACACCCTCAGGTAACTCCACCTTAAACTAAGTATAACAGTATTTTTTTTTTTGCATTATTGACAAAATATTGACTGCAGCAACTAACAATGAAAGCTTGTCAAAGGCAATTTGATCATATGGTTAAACAGAAGACTGGAGATCAAAAAACATGATAGGAAAATTATAAAAGCTAACAAAAGAAGAAATAAATGCAATAAAAATGGTTTGAGAGAGTGGCGATAAATATGTTTGAGTATTTGTTAATTCTGTATACAAATGTACAGTTTTTCATTGTATTCATAGTTTTTTCACAAGGTATATTTAATATTTATTTCTTTACCTTTTTATGTCTTTACCTATTACACCTTCATCTTGCTGTCTTGACTTTCAAGGAGGCAACGTGCTGTTCACCAAGGGCGCAGAGTCGGCCATCTTGCCTTTCGCTACCAGTGGTGAGATAGAAAAGACGAGACTGCACGTTGACGAGTTTGCCTTGGTGAGAAATACATTTTTTTTTAAACCAAAAATTCTGAAATTCTGTTGTCTCAATAGGTTCTCCATCAGCTTGTACTATCACTGTGATATTACCCATCTGTTCAGTGGGTAGTGCAGAAAATACAATTTTCTCTGAATGTGCAGACAATCTAGAGTCAAAGGAGTTATGCTGATATGTTCCCTACACTTGACCAACAGTATATATCTTATTCTTTTAGATTAAATGTACTTTATTTTGTGGTGAGTCACAAACTACCTGTGACACAGTCTGTTGAGAAAATATGACAATAAATATTCATCTTTTCCCCATACCGAGGTGGGTAGACAAGCAGACGTTGCCCATCCTTTGAGACACATTGAATAAACTTAATATATACCACACTGGCCACTTCAGAGAATTTCTTCACAGAAAAATTCCTCTTCAACCTTATAATGAAACCTTCAGATATCTGACTCTGAAATGCCTCTTGATCCATATGTTCACAATTGTGTGTGTTTGTGTGCGCAGGCCTGGCATTTCCCGGCGCTGTAGTGATTACTTTTGGCTCTGTTGCTCTCTGTTCCCATTAGACAGTAAATTCTTCACACACAAACACACACTTTTATCCAGCTTCCACACATGTCATCGGACGTCAGTACCCAGGAGTCAGTGATCTGGACTGGGTTGATTTGTGGTCGTCTACCCCTCAGGCTGGTTCCATGATTTAAAGCCAAGCTTTGATAATTTGTTTTTCTGTTCTTTCTCTCTCTGCTTCTCTTCGTCTCCCTTTCCATCCTTCTTCTTCTCCTATATACATCTTCTTGACTTCCTCACATTTACCCTTCCTCTCTATACAAACTTTGTTTTCTTCCTTTCTTTCTTATGTTCGCCTCTCTTCTTTTCGTTTCATTTTTCTCATATTCTGACTCGTTTCTCCTGTTTTTTCTCTACCCATCACCCAACCTCCTCCTCCCACTGTAGAAAGGTTTGCGGACCTTGGTGGTAGCATGTCGCCACTTCAGCCCGGAGGAGTACATTGATGTGGACAGGCGTCTGAACGCTGCCCGCACCGCGCTGCAGCAGAGGGAGGAGAGACTGCAGGAGGCCTTCAGCTACATCGAGAGAGACCTGCAGCTGCTGGGAGCGACGGGGGTTGAGGACAAGTATGGAGACGAACGAATAAATATGAATATATTTGTGTTGTCCCTCCTGAAAACCAGTTCTCATCCCCTAATGCATATGTCTGTGATTTATAAGTCTTTCACTTCAAGAAGAATTCTTGTCAGTTTATCAGTACATTCCAAACAGAAAGCAGTAGCACAATGTAGTGTTGGCTGTGTTTAGGTAACCCTCTTTGCTCGCCTCTATTATAGTTGAGTATGTACAATGTATATTAACTGATGCATACATAGGAAGAAGTGGATTCTGAATCAAGAGTTGCTGCCTTAATTTAAAGCCCCTGAATGGAATGGTTGATCTCCTGACTTTTCCGTTAACACCGCTAGCAGGTTGACCTTTTAGTTTTTTTGTGAAATGTCTTGACAGCTATTGGATTGATTGCCATGAAATTTGGTACAGATAGTCAAGGTGCCCAGAAGATAAATCTTAATGACTTTGGTGATCCCAAAATCATCTAGTGCCATTCTCTGTTCAGATTTTTCTTTTCTCCAATACTTTTGTTCATGACCAAACCTGAAAAACTAATGACATCATGAGCTAGAGAAGTAAAGCATACATTATGTTACAGTAAATAAGTGTTAAAGCTATGTGAATTAAAAATAGTTTGACATCAAAGAAAAACTGGGGTATTATAAAACAGTGAGAAACACAGTGGGTGGGAGAATCTCCAACAAACAATGTATAGTCAGCCAATTAATGTTGATGTTATGTGTGTTTGCATCCGCTCACCATCTGCTCCTCACATAAGCCTCTCTCTCTCTCTCTCTCTCTCTCTCTCTCTCTCTCTCTCTCTCTCTCTCTCTCTCTCTCTCTCTCTCTCTCTCTCTCTCTCTCTCTCTCTCTTTTTCTCTCTTTTTCTCTCTCTTTCTCTCTCACTCTCTCTCTTTTTCTCTCTACTGCTCTGTTTCTGTATCTGGAATGAATTCCTCCTCAGGCACACATGGTCACAATCAAAGGATCTCCTCCTTTATGGAAGACGAGACTAAAGTTTCCCTCTGTTTTGAGTCTAATATGAATAGTGTGAAACGCTGATACCATGGTAATATTAGATCATATTCATTGTCTATTAACCTCTTTAGCAATATTAACTGTGGTCAGAAATAGGATAAATATTCTAAACAAAAATCAGTGCTGCCCAGTTTCAGAGCCAGTTTTCACCCTCCTCCTCCTCTCATCAGACATGGATAACATAACGGCAGCCATGGACACAAAGAGCCTTTAGTTTCATGTGTTGCTGTTGAAGCAGTCTGTACAAACTATGACTACCTATTTGTCTAACCATAATAAAATGTATGAGTTTTGCTTGTGTGTTTTGAAGCAGGTTAGTCGGTACTGGCAGGCTTTACCTCCCCGATAAAAGGAGCTTTAAGAAATGTAGAGTTATTGCCAGTCTCTAAATAGGTGTATTGAATTATGGACGCTCTCGTTTCTACTTCTTTAGGTTTATGTTACTTGGGGATTGACCTAATGTAATTAAAAATAGGAATCACTGGAAGCTTTGCATATACAGTGCATGTAACACGAGTAAATGGTATATATTCTTGCTCTCCTTTGTCTCTCTTAGACTCCAAGACAAAGTCCAGGAGACCATTGAGGCTCTGCGGCTGGCAGGGATCAAAGTATGGGTGCTGACAGGGGACAAACACGAGACGGCGGTCAGCGTCAGCCTGTCCTGTGGCCACTTCCACAGAACCATGAACATCCTGGAGCTTCTGCAACAACGCTCTGATAACGAGTGTGCTGAGCAACTCCGCATACTGGCCCGGAGGTGAGTGCGTGTGTGATTCTACTTTTAACACATAGTATACACAGAGCATCTTGAAGCCTTGTATTGTGATAACATTGGAGCTCCTTAAGATTAAGAGTTGCCTAAGATTTAGATTAAGAGTTTGGTTTTAATTGGATAGCGTTCATTTGATAGATGCCTTGTTGTTACTGTCTGCATCAGTGTAAAACTGTCTGGCCCTCAATCTTTTTCTGATGTGAAAAAGAAAAAAAAAAAATAGAATACTGGCCAGTTTTCTAGAGGGCAATTTCTGAAAGTAAAGTCTCAAAATCAAAAAGTAGGCTGGCTAAAAATGCTGCAGTTTCATAAGATGCAGCATAAAACTCAGAATTGGCTGACTTGATTGGTTAAATGCTTTGGTTACATTGATAAAGGCAGTGGGCAAAGGTAGTTTGCTTTTGCCCAGTGATTAATGTGGTGTTTGTTTGTATGTTTGTTTCCAATGTAGTCTAGGTCTGAAACTGAACCTAAATATTTAAATTACGTATTTGGGTCCTACAACATGTCAAAGTACAAAAGTCCTCCTAAGTGATGAAGACTCGCTATATAAAAGTAGAATGTATCTGGGACAAATACGTAGTAAACAAAACATCTGTGTAACAAGATAACGTGCTGGTGAATGGACTAACAGTAAAATCTGATATGGCATTAGTTGGTAGTGGTTCTTTCCATTCCTCTCCTTATCCATCTCCTCTCATATTCTGTTCTTTTCTGACTCTTTCTCTCCATTTACTTTTCCAGGATAAAGGAGGACCATGTCATACAGCACGGATTAGTCGTGGACGGGGCCAGTCTGTCTTTAGCGTTGAGGGAGCACGAGAAGCTCTTTATGGAAGTGTGTAAAAACTGTTCAGCTGTGCTGTGCTGCCGCATGGCCCCGCTGCAGAAAGCTAAGGTACCAGTCCTCTGCCACACACACACACACACACACACACACACACCCAGATACATTACCCTCATTTTTAAAATGACTTAATGGACGGTCCCACCATCATTTCAGTGGTGACAATTTCCTTTTGAGTATTAAACAATTTCTGAAATGAGCTGAAATAGGGAGTTATTGTGTTAATAATATAAAGCTCTTAGATTTATGCTGTTTTTGCTCATGGCGTGTTCACGTGTTCACATACTTAAACTCAGTCCAGATGTCAATGTGACTTTGTTCTGTCCAGGTGGTGCGTCTTTTTAAAACATCCCCAGAGAAACCCATCACCCTAGCTATTGGGGATGGAGCCAATGATGTCAGTATGATACAGGAAGCTCACGTGGGCATAGGTAAACACTCACCACACACACACACACACACACACACACACACACACACACACACACACACACACACACACACACACACAATATGGTCTCTAAGTCTTACATTTTATTCTGCAGTGTGTCCTCCAAAATATATGTGTGCGTGTGTGTGTGTGTGTGTGTGTGTGCGCATGTGTCTCCAGGTATCATGGGGAAGGAGGGTCGTCAGGCCGTGAGAAACAGTGACTATGCAATTGCCAGGTTTAAGTTCCTGGCTAAACTACTGCTGGTCCACGGTCACTTCTATTACATTCGAATAGCTACGCTTGTACAGTACTTTTTCTACAAGGTAAGACTTGGCTGTGATTACAACACTTTTTTAAACTTTATCTGCACAGGCTTTTATGAATAGCTGACTCATCATAATTTAAATGCATTCCCTAAGTCTTTAGGAGCTCAACGGGTTTTCAGTGATACACTATACTTGTTTTGAGCTTCTGCCTTTTTGGAATCTGCCTGTCGCACATTCAATTATGGAATACATTCTAAATTATGGAAATTGGATTTTACATCAGCTGTGATCGAGACTGTGTTCGGCCATGTCTCCTTTCACTGCAATGTTTTTAATGTTTCTTTCCTTCACTCTGTCTTTTCTAGAATGTGTGTTTTATCACGCCCCAGTTTTTATACCAGTTCTTCTGTCTGTTTTCACAACAAGTAAGTCTCTTTATCTCTCCATCCCTCCACTCTCTCATATGTCATTGTAGATTTGTTGTTTTGTGGTTTTAATGTTACACAGTCTGTCATTTACTTCATAGAATGCATTGTGAAATGTACTGAAGGTTTCTTTCCAAAACTCATCTTGGGATGAGGCAATTTGATTATCATTTATACGTTTCAACAGGCAAGAACCTCATTGAGATTTAGTCATGACTTTTATTTAATGCTTGGAGTCATTAAAAGTTGCTGTAACATTTAAACTGGATTGCACATTTTGCCTTTAAACTCATCAAATATTTAAGCAACACAGCTTTAGAACTTAAGTTAAATGATTTATCAAACTATTATTAAAGCATTTAGTCTGTTTCTAAAGCTTTAGTCTGTGTTATTACTTTGGACCACTTTAATCTTAGATGAAAATGATATCAGCCCTAAGAAATGATTTGTAAGATATTAGACTGTATACAGTGTAGAGATAGAGGGAAGCTATGCCACATTACAACCTGTAATATGTCTATAATAGATGATAAGATAAGCCTTTATTGATCCCAAAAGGGGAAATTCAGGTGTTGCAGCAGCACAAGGACAGAAACAAGTACAGAAAAATAAAGAGCATGTTTAAACAATTAGAAGTATATAAAATAAGAATATAAATAAAAATAGAAACTATACGAGAGCAATTAAACTCAAAATTACAAGGCAACTAATAGTGCAGTACTGTCTCAAGCAGGATTACATGGCGGTGTGTCTCATGTCACATTAGTTTACTGCCATTCTTTTCTACTTGTGTATCTGACACTGATTAAGCTCTTGGCCCGTTTTGTTTAAGTTAGGTTAGGTGAGTCAGGTATTTCAATTTAAGCTAATAGGTTGGTGTTAAATGAAATGCTGTCTCTGTCCATCCCAGACTCTGTATGACAGTGTTTATCTGACACTGTACAACATCTGCTTCACCTCGCTGCCCATCCTGGTGTACAGTCTGTTTGAACAGCTGGTCCATCCACACGTACTGCAGAATAAACCTGGCCTGTACAGGTAAGTTGACATGTACTCTGTAGGTGCACACTGCTTTGGTCAGTTTTCTGCCATAAATTGAAAACAGATATTTTTTTTAAGTAGCTTTGTTTTGTTTTATGCTACATACACCATCTACATGCACAATTTTGACCTGCTGCTGTTTCGCAAAGATGGTTAATAGGATTTTTTTTTCTTAACATTTTAAGTAAAATCAAGCAGTTTGAGTTTGTTGTCATTTGCATTTTATTTGGTCTATAATTCATTAAACATTTTTTCCTGAATCACTCTGTAAATGTCCAACTATTAACTTATTCATCACAATGAAAAATGAAAGTGCGCTTTGCTACAGTACATCCTTTAAGAAATAATAAAAACAAAAAATGTTTCTATCCTACAGGGACATCAGCAAGAACTCTCTGCTGTCTTTCCAGACGCTCTTGTACTGGACCCTGTTGGGCTTCTGTCACGCCTTTGTCTTCTTCTTCGGATCCTACATACTGATGGGAGAAGACACCACACTTATGGGCAATGGACAGGTGCGTCCTTGGCTGTGTGTTGTGAGTGTGTATGATGTACTGTATGTTTATACTCTATAGTAGAATCCCTAGAAAAGAAATTGGCCTGTTGAGAGGATCTTACATATTAGGAAAATGTTGCTTTAGGAAATGAATGGTAGGTTAGAAAGAAAAGCAGGACAATGAATGTGTGTGCATGTAATGATGAGTTATTTTTATTGATGGGGCTGGTTGTCTGCTGGTCTTTCTTCAATCACTCCTTCCATTAATCTTGCTCTCTTTTTTTTATCTGTCTCATCCTCATTCTGTCTTTTTGTTTAATTGTCTGTTTATCTCCATTACTGTGCCAGCATGTATGTCATTCACTTACTAATGAGTAAGTTCTAGTAATTTTACCTTTTCTTCTTATCATACCTTCTGTGTCTTTGGTCCTTCACCAAATCTCTTTCCTTCTCTTTTCTTTCCTGCTGCATATCTTTGCCATCTCTCTCTCTCTGTTTGAAGTTTGGTATTTCAGAAAGCACTCACTCTTATTGCTGGCTTGTCTTTTTCTTCTATCTTTTGTTGATTACCCTTTTTCCCTTCTGCCTTCATGCTGTGCATGTCTTCAGATCTTGCGAGCTAACAGGCAGCTGGTAAGAGTCTGCTCTACAGTTGAATGCATGTCTTCTCGGGGGGTTAATGAGAGGACTATCAGGATGATTCCTCAACATGTTTTTGTCTCGCTAATTATGATGTAGAAAAAGATGATTTTTAATACATATGCTCTATAGTATATTTACATGTTATCTATTTTTGTGTGCTATCCTGCACTATGCTGAATCACAAAACACAGATTTTGTTTTCCTATTTTAAACATTGAAATGAGCAGTATAATGGCAGTTATAAAACATGCAGTGGCTCATTGAACCCTGATGATTCTGGTAAATTGTAATCACTTTTGGTTCCTCCATTTTCTCTTGAAGTTAATAGTGCATTCAGTTCTCAGTTCCATGTCTCCCGCTTGAATACGGTATTAGTAACCCTCTGTTGAAAAACATATTAATTCCAATTTTAATTTATTTTCTAAAACACACTTACAGACCGTAACAGGCCATAGAAAATGAAAATCTGCACACAGATACACAACACAATACACAAGCTTCAAATGTGTGCTCATCTTGTGCACTTATATAGTGTAAAAATGTCTCATAGGCCAACAGATGCAGAGAATTTGTTTCCCACCCTGCTGCGTCCACTAACTTGATTATGGATTAATTCAAATATTTATGACTACTTAGAGTGAAGCTAAGGCCGCATTTTTCTGTCTGAACCTGACCCGAGTCCGAGAGACTAGTAACCGAGCCTGACCTGAACCTGACAGGCATTCTGTTTTTTTTGTCCAAACCTGACCCGAGCCCAACGCAGTTAATGTAAGCTGAAGCAAATCGAAATGCCTCCATACCGTCAGCTTTCCTGCATGGTTTTCGGTAGTTTTTTAAACTTCCTCAATGACAGATTTTGTTTGACGTCCTCCATTCTTAGCCAAGCTACATGAATATTTACCGCCTGTGTGTTGCCTTTATGTGTTGTCACGTAAATAACAGACCCCAGCACTGAACAGGAAGCACCATGTAAAGTATGATGTGATCAAACCTGAGCCGAACCCGAACGTTGGGTATACACCCTCTAGTCGGTTCGTACTTTGATTATGACAAACCTGGACAAGGTGCAAGGTTTATCAAAAGTGTCACCAGTTCCATCACTAGTGGGTTGAAAGGTGGTGATGGTTAAAGAAGCCATAACTGAAGATCATAAAAAGGCAACAGATTTTTTCAACAAAGTGGCCCCACAGAGCAGAGTTTGTAAAAGTCTTTGGTAAAAACTTTGTTGTTTTTTTAAATTAAGATATAATTAAACTAGAAATTGAACAATATTCCTGTAAGGGGTCCAGCATTGCTGTCTGCTCCCCTGATTGTTTCTGTGTATATGTTAGTCGTCTCACTATTGGTTTTCAGTGTTCAGACTCCAGCAGCGTCCTGAATTGGCTGGCAACAAAACAATGCCCCTCACTGCTCTCAACCTCTATAAGTAGAGTGATTCTCATAGCAAGTGGTGGAGCTGCCGACGGTAGTCACACAGTCGGAGGGCAAGGCCTCATTATTGGCACCGTAATACCACTCAAGTTGTTAACTGAGATCGGTGCCTTGTAGAAGTTTTATCTCCCTTCCATAACTCAAGCACAACACTGCTCACCTTGTCCCACCTGTCCTGACTCCCAGCTTTTATCCAAATTTGTGGTTCGACTTGGAACAGTTTATATTATTAGATTGTCCTAGCAGCATAATCAGTAAACATCAACTACAGCAACTGTCACTGGTGTGTTTGGTATCCATTATTCATTGTAGGGAAATGCCAACAAAATGTTATTGATTTATATTTGAATGATTTGCAACCTTGTACTTAACTAATAGTGCTGAGTCAAAGAGGTGTAACATTATGTTTATTAGTTCATTCTTGAGAGGAGGCAAAAGAAATGGCACGGTATCAAAGGTGCATTTAAACAGGTCGATTATACATTGATCTTACCATATTGTCATATTGATAGTAACTGGGTCCATGCATGTCAACATAGCCACTATTCCTCTGTTTTGTCATCGCAATGTAATACTGTGAACAGTGTCATGTCTGTTTTATAGATGTTTGGAAACTGGACGTTTGGAACGCTGGTCTTTACTGTCATGGTCATCACTGTCACATTAAAGGTAAATTACACCCAATCTTATGCTCTTTTATTGTTTTTTTGTTTTTTTTTCAGGATGATATTAGCCAGTATTTTAAGATACCACATTATCATTTTCATTCTACATATCCTTTAATGCCTACGGTATTTCTCATGACGTTACTATGGTAACTTGCTTTCTGTTATATTGAGCTGTAAATATGTATGATGTTGATGTATGGTTCTTTATATGGTAATATTAGGGAGTGTTTGGCTTTTATAGTAGCAGCCATTTCAGAAAACTGAATGTATGCTATCTGCCCAAACATCCAAATCAGCCAAAGAAAAATGAGTGGCTGCTGAAAAAAGTCAAGTTATAGGAATATTAGGCTTAAAATAATCAGGTGGGCACGAACGCGTCTTCAGTGGGATGCTCATGTTGTTCTGTGTCAGCTTGTTGTTTGAGAAGGCAAATTAATGAGCTGACCATATGTCAGCAATATATTTTTGTGAGTTTGTTTTCGATTCTTTGTGCCCTCTCCTGGTCACGAATGGCATAATGCAGCTTTAAGATGACGGTTACTGTGTGCATTACCTGAGAGCTGTGTAGCGTGTTTTGGTCCACAGGGACACACTTGTATTGCCACAGTCCCAATATGAAATACAGCATGTTGTGAAGTATTAGGATGATGTCAGTGGCCATTAACAGGAGAAGAATATTTGTCACAAGTTGGGGTCAAGCTCTTTTTTACAGCACCGAGGCAGATTGCTGTAGTTTATTGATGCCCTACCTGCCCCTCTCTGTGTTTTACACCTAGCTTTCTTTTCCTCTCCCTCCTGTGTGTGTGTGTGTGTGTATGACAGCTTGCTTTAGAGACTCATTTCTGGACGTGGATGAACCATTTTGTGACGTGGGGTTCGATTGCCTTCTACTTCATCTTCTCTCTCTTTTATGGAGGCATTATCTGGTAAGAAGAGCGTCTTACAAAGTTCATGTTTGTCCTTGTTTTTGTTCAAGACACTGCTTTCACACTCAGAAAATTATTTTCCATCATGTAAAATGGTCTCTCTGCTCAATCTAGTGTGTAGGCCTAACATAACACCTCTTAAATAATCCCTACATTGGGAAAATACAATATCAGTGGCCATGCAGCAGGTTTACAGAGAGAATAAATTGCAGTGGCTAAAACACTATGGCAGAACAAAGTGAAATTTAAAGTTAAAACGTCACATTTACATTGTTCTACATCCTTTTAAGGCTAGCAATAAATGACTACTTTGATAGTTAATGATGGAAAAGTGAAGTAAGTGGACAGTAAAGTATATAATGGGACATTATAAAGTCTAAGTTTCTCATTTGGAGTTTGATGTGACTTAAAATGCCTAGACAAGGAAGACAATATACTAATCCTTTTTACATCTAAGGATAAAAAGATCAAAAGACTGTTATCACTCTAAGCAAATCTCATATTCTGCATATTATACTGTATATATTGTATTCACATATTTTTGTCTGGCTCTCTGAAAACCTCTTTTCAACAGTCTGTGGTAGAGGAATTTTCAGCTCATTCAATCATTTCAGTTTCAGTAAAATCACATTAAGAGTTGCTGCTTTGAGAAAATCATCAAACACACTCACTGAAATCTATTTAAGCTCTTATTTACTTTGAATAATATGAATATATAATTCCTTTTGAAAGGGATTCACCTACACTAAGAGAGGTGTATAAACTGTGCACATACTTATTTGACTGATGCTGATGTTTGGGATGGAACAGGCTGATTTATCTAGATTTACCAATCTTGTCACTTGGCAGATAAAGCCAGAGGCTTTGTTAGAATCAGCTTTGATTATC
Organism: Macquaria ambigua; assembly: GCA_008360985.2. Lineage (NCBI taxonomy): Eukaryota > Metazoa > Chordata > Actinopteri > Centrarchiformes > Percichthyidae > Macquaria > Macquaria ambigua. The sequence continues at coordinate 158,635 of VMKM01000144.1, forward strand.
TGGTAGTGTGTTGGATTGATCAGATCAATCTTAACCACTTTACCCAGTGCGGTCAACTCACAGGCTCGTAGGAGCCATCCTGGTAATATTGGGCCGTAATTGATATTTGTGGTCTGACATCTGCACAGGTTATTAAATTATGTGGCACCAGGGTATAATAAAATAATTCTAAGAGCAAGACTCCAACTGCCAGTGAGACCTGAATATACAGTGAAGAGGGCCGAGGCTGACTGCCCACCTCTATGGTTGTTTTTAATGGCTTCAGTTGTGTCCCCAGCCTAAACATACTACCTCAGTCAGTTCTGATCATAGGCTGAATATAAAGATGGATGACGCGTCTCCACTTCCTCCCACTGTACAAAAATGAAGCCAAAATAACCCAGATACGGACGCTGCCATCTTGCTCTGGTGACGTCATTTGGAGCCAGAGTCAATCATGACGTCACACCTCCTTTTTATAGCATCAAATAACTGCCAGCCACCAGGAGGCGATCCAGATGGTTTGGCTTCACTTTTGGGGAGCTGTCTTGTCGTCCATTATTATATACAGTGTATGGTTCTGATACTAATTGAGCCAAAATGTTACTATCACTTTCAGACAAACTAACCCGATGCTTTCCACCACTGATAAAAGGCATAAAATCTTTCTCCTTTCTTCTGCTGTATGTAACCGTTGTGTCCCTTCCTCTCCCTCCAGGCCATTCCTCCACACCCAGGACATGTACTTTGTATTCGTGCAGCTACTGTCCAGCGGTTCGGCCTGGTTCGCCATCATCATCATCATCATAACATGCCTCTTTCCTGATGTGGTGAAGAAGGTCTTCTACCGGCACCTGCAGCCCACCAGCACACAGAAGAGTCAGGTAACATGGGGAGGAGGGGCAGAAAGACATCTACAGGTTGAGAAGACTTCTGCAGGTTGTTGTCTGGGAACCGCTGTAAAGAAGTCCAGCCATTCATCTTAAGTGGATTATTCTTTCTTTGGTAAAAAGTACAGTTTCTATTTCAAATTGGCTGGCACTTAAAGATGCTCTTCCTGCATTTATCGGTTTACTTCCCAGAGGTTTCCCTGCATTTCACCTGCCATGCACCCTGCTGGCCTGCCTCCATGGTTCAGTGTAGTCACTCTTGGTCACAGCAGTACTCAAATCACTGTTTTTTAGTGAAAAACTTTTTGTACTATCCTGCATGTCTCCTGAGCATCCACTCTGCCTGCTCTGGGAACGGAAGATGTTTTGTTCTTCTCCAAAGTTGTCTTGGATGTGTGAGAAGCATCTACTTACAGTAACTTGCATTATTTTAGCTAACTGTGGCTTAGTGACCAAAGCCAAGACTACATCCCTTTTGTCAAGGTGAAATCATTATTAAAAGAAGTCTGAAAGGCAGGATGAGAGAAAGACGTCCGACAAGACAGTGTAATATCAGGTATGGAAAAAGTCAAAGAAATCAGTCATCCGGCAAATGTTGCAGAGGAAAAAAAAACGTTGGCTGCGGCAGCATCTTCAGAAACATTTTGTTAGCTTTTTTAGAGGACCGATTGGACATTAGCTGGTTCATTACCACAGTTGTAAGCTAATCATCCCAGTTGTTTTAAGCGAAGAATGCTAAAAAGCAATATCTATTTTCCATGTTGGGTTTTTCTATAAGGTCTGCAGGCCCAGGCTCAAAAGTAAAACTCATTATAAATAACAAAATGGCACAGGGAGGGCCAAACACATTCCAGTAGTTAAACTGTCTCATGTGTGCAGTGTTAGATTTAATACTTATTCCTACTTGTATCACAAAAATGGAAATTATATTTCCTGTAATGTGACAAGAGCCTGGAGGGAGAAAATAAACCAAAATGTCACGGTAATTCAAATTCTAGAGAAAATGTTGTGTGTGTCACATTGTTTAAATAGTTCCATTATTTTCTCAGCCTCTGTGGTCATGAGTTTACCCACTTCTTTACAGGAACAGCATGGTGTTCGGTTGCATCCAACACACACACACACACATATGCACATACACAAACACACAGTGTGCATGGTCACCTCTCAGCAGACTCCCGCTGTTACTGTATTGATTTGTCCAGCTGGAGACTGTTTATGTTTCTACTTTTCCTCTTTTCAAAACTCTCCTCTTGTTTCTCAGAAAAAAAAGTGAACTGCCTTTTCCAATCTTATGTGGTGTTTGTTGTTTCTGCTCTAACCTTGGTCCCGTTTTGTCTGCGTGAGTGAGATTCTGAAAGTGGGTTCAGTGTGCTTGATGTCTAACGTGTGTGTGTGTGTGTGTGTGTGTGTGTGTGTGTGTGTGTGTGTGTGTTCTTCCTCCTGTCCTCTCTGTGTGTTCTCCTGGTGTAGATGTATTCCAACCGGGTGGCGATAGGTGATGACTTCATTGCTCTGCAGCCTCTGTCCAGAGCCAAGAGCCAGCTGGGCAAAATTAGGTAGAGGAGATGAGACTGATTCAGCCCTGGGCTTAAAATACATCTAAAGATCACTTCAGAGAAAACAAGTTATCCCAAGAGTGCTTTATTCAAAAGAAATATTTCTATATTAGTAGTTTTTGGGATGCATCTGTATATTTTTGTGAATAGTCAGCCATCTGTACTGGCTTGTCCTGTCTCCCTGTATTGATGCTGCTCCTTCCAAATTTAATTTCTCTTCCATTAGTTAGAAAATATGTATTTTAAATATTTTAGCACTTTTACAAACCACCACAGGGCCTATTTTTCTTTTCTTTAGGATTTCTCACCCTTTTGAGGAAACAGATATCCATTGCAACATTTTGCAGAAGTCTTACATTATCTCAAATTAAGGTGTTAAAATGTGTAAAATCAGTGATTCAATGAGGTTATTAGGGGTCTAAATTTTCACCATTCAGTGATAACAGAATCTGATTGGTACCACAAGAAGCATAATTTTCTTCATCACATCTACTTAAACAAACACAACTTTTGATGATGTCCCTTGAATATTAATTGGTCTTCTTTTTCAGACCTTAACACACATTAAATGTGTATGCTCAAAAATATACTTGCTTTGCAAGGTTTTATATCAGATAGTATTCCGAATGTCTTAAAAAGTCTTAAACTTCCTGAAGCATTTGCTTGTAGATTATTGATGCAGATGTTAAGATGAAGAAAATCAAATTTACAGCATGCCATGGACAAGCCTGTAGAAAGTAGAAACTTTGCTTTATGAAACAAGCACTCCTGTTTATGATCATTCATACAATACCGAAATGTTCTTTCTCCCAGGGCTGAACTTGACTTAGTCCCACTGAGGCCTGTTTCTAACACTGGCAGTACACTGACTGCAGAGATGTGTGCTGCTAATGTTGGAACAGCTTCTTTGTGTCATGTCTGTGACTGCATGCCCTGGACAAGCCAATCAGCATTCTCCGTGATTGAGATGGGGGGTGAATGGGGCAACATATTTTGGGGCTGTGTGTGGGGTAGGAGATGATGCAAAAGAATGTGACCTCAAGCATTTCGCCCACTGCATGTGTTGCATTTTAGTGAGAGGTTGACCCCCTCCTGCCTGTTACAGCATGGTGCTGTCGTTACTCCCCCCACTGCATGAACAAACTAATTAATGAATGAATGTCAGATCACCTGGGAATCCTCATTGACTTAATTTTTGCTCTTCCCCCTGCACTCAAAATAATGTGATAGCAGTGTTGACAAACAGGGACCCTATTTAAGTTGTAATTTATAAAGCACCGTTTTGACTGTGACGTCCTGCATCTGCATTTGTCCCAAAGCAGAGCACCTGGTCAGACCTGCCTCCTGACCATCAGCTAGTGGTCTTGTCATACAGCCACAGTCTGGCATGTCACGCTCATGTTAAAGTGATGCATGATGCAGCCCATCAAACCACCCCTTTTATCTATAGCATGGTCCGTCCTCTTGACATAATGCCCAGCCAAACACCCCCAAACTGGATTCACCACTTGAGACACCCTCCTCACCTCGGAGTTGTCCACCTGCATGGTTTTAGCAGACCCACAGAACAAGACGGATACCCCACTACAGCTGCATGACAGACTCTTGGACTGGGCTGGGCAGCCTTGCACAGCAGCATGATGCTGTCCTGTTAGAAGCATGACAGACTCCTGTGTTATTATGAAAGCCATTTTTGACTGATGACTTGAAGATCTTATGCTGTCATAGCAGATATCACTATAAACAGCCTGCAAGGGAAATGCTAACAATAGTGTGAGCCAAAAACCCCAAATAAATTCTTGATCTTGGACAGAGACAGAGGTCTTGACTAGTGAACATAAAAAACGGTTGTTTTGAGTTATATATAGTTAATATTCTTGGATCTGTATGTCGTGTATGGTTTAGAGGTGCAACAATTAGACAGAAAATTAATCAGAAACTGTTAGGACAATCAATTCATCGTTTCAGTCATTTTTCAAGCAAAAATGCCAAATATTTGATTTGGATTTGATGGTTTTCTTTGTCATATATGATAGTAAATTTAATTATCTTTGGGTTTTAGACTCCTGGCTGGATAAAACAAGCTATTTTAACACGTCACCTTGGGCTCTGTGACGTTGTAATGGGCATGTTTCACAATTTTCTGACATTTTATAGACCAAACATTTAATCAAGGAAATGATTGGCAGATTAATTGATAATGAAAACAATTGTTGGTTGCAGCCCTAGTATGGTAAATTTCTTTTCAATACTAATGTTTGCTGCATGCGTATCTTTATCCTTACAGCTATGTGGCATGTTAGTTCTGATGGTTCTGTTCTGTAGCACGCTGGGAAATGCTACTCCATATTTATAACAATAATAGCCTATGTTTTATGTTTATAGTTGTTTACATTACACTTAGCCGCCAGTATATACACATTGCTAAAACTAATGCAGTCCATTACAACAGCCCTCCAATAAATCCTACCTTTACAAAGGTTTTAATGCTCACTTTTTTTAAAAAACCTTAGAGAGGTGTTGATTCTGGTGCTGTTGAACTGTTTTGCGTTACACTGAAAGGTGTTTCTAATGTTTTGTCACCCCATTTTCTATAAATAAGAGTAGACTAGAAACACCTCTCAAAAACTGAACATTGTAACCTTCATAAAGGTAGGATTAATTGCAGTAGTTTGAGCTTGGTGTATCTAGAAAACTGGCAGCTGAGTGTATATTCCGAGTCAGTAATGATAGAGGCAATGCAGGTCCCATCCCACAAACTCAATGAGCAGAAACAAGCTGTAGACAAACTGATTATAAGTGTTGTGTGCACTATGGTAAGGGAGGGCACAAAGCATATTATGCAAAAGAGATCCTATTTTCTCAGTTTGAGTAATTTGTTTGTTGAATTGGTAGAACTACACAAGATGCTCTTACTGGGTTCAAAATCAAAGCGTGTATTTATGCTAATGTGCTGTATAATGCAATTTATTCACTTCTGTTGAATGAATTCCAGTATCTTTCAGAGTCCTTTTTTTTACTAATTAGATTAGAGGGAGGTAATCGCAAAAGAACCCTGGGGGCTCTCCTGGGTTTTCCGTTGATTGCCTACTCTGTAGCTCTGATAGATTCAGCAGCAGGTTAATTGGTTTGGATACTAATAGATTTGCTCTTATCTGCACTAGAAGGATCCTTTTCCCTCAAGACATCTTTCTCATGCCTGCAGCTTCTTTCTGCTCATTTGTTGCTCAATTTTACAGCTATTTCCGAGCTTACCGGCCTCCTCACCAATGTGTTCAATTGTCACTGCTTTTGTGAGAAATTAAAACCCTCCTTCGGTGACCTCATCAACCCACTCAAATGTTCTGAAGGACCTCTTCTCAAGCAGTGATTTATGATTATCTCCCAGTCCCAATTAAAATGAGGTTCAGATCTGTCGCAGGGGAATAAGATCTAGGATGCACATTGGCGTCTTCTTTGGAAAAGGCGGGAAGCAGCTGTTCTTATTTGCCTTGTAAGCCAAATATTTCCTCTCAATTCTGTTGCTATGTTGAAGATTGTTGGTGAGGTCACTTGGGAAGGGCTTTAAAAAGAGGACCACTATCAATTTGGTCTCTATACTGTATGTATTAGTGTATTAGAGCACACTGTAGAGTGAGGGTCAGAAATTTAATTAACTGCCCCCCTACAGTGCAGCCTGGACTGACTCGCTTACTGACTGCTTGCTTACTAACTGACTAATTAATCTGCTGGTTGGTAAATAAGCAGCACTGAAAAACATATCGGCTGTATCCACAGTCTTTTAGTCTTGTATTGAGTCCATAGATTTACGAAACAAAATGTCGAATAATTCAAAATGTGAATATGAGATGATTTCAAATTTCGCCCAAATGAAAATCACCTCAAAAATAACATTCTAAAAATCAAATATACATTTTTTGATACTTGCCTAAATTCCTAAAATGGTAAAAAGAAAAGTGAAACTGCATTTGAAACAAGGCGTTCTCTCTCTCTCCCATTACCTCAACTGTTTGCTCGTTTTAAGAAAAATGTAAAGACTTAATATGAGACAAAATGACTACTGTAGATATTTTTCCAGTGTGACTGGTTAGTTAACAGGCTGGCTTTACTGGTTATGTTGCTATGTTGATGTCTGACCTACCAACAGTCTACCTGGCTGACTGATGAGCTGTTTGACTAGCCAGCGGGGCTCACTGTAAGCATCTTGTGTCCTTCAGATGGAAGAGGGTGAGGGTTCAGTCGGCCCAGAATATGACCCTGTTAAAGCCCAACGGAGCCCAGGGGAGGACAATTGGCACCTGCTAGCTGCTTATCCTCCCCCTGCTGCCCCCAGCCCAGACCCCTGCTCCCCTAGGTAGTACCATACTTCACTCCCATTGTCCCCCTCGTACTGTCACTGCCCCAGCAACCAGCGCTGTGCACTCCCTGACAGCTGCAGTCAACCACATATGTCCTTATATTTGGTTAAAACAACCTGCACCTTCAGTCATTCACCCATGGCTGTATGTCACAGCTGCCCCTGCACTACCCTTTTATTTCATATGTAAAAAAAAAAAAAATACTATTCCCGTATGTCTCTCTCTGTTGGTCTCATTTCCTATATGAATGACCCCATCCTCTCCCACCCAACCATGATCAACCCCATCCATCCCTCCCCTTCCATGAATCACCTCATCCTTCCCTACTCAGATATGACCGACCCCATCCTCCCTGATCCAACCATGATTGTCCCCCATCCTTTCCTATTCCGGTCTCAAATCACCCCTCACTGTTATTGATCAGATCTGGGTTCAGGGTTTAGAAAGGGAGAATGCTGTTGGCATGCTGACTTCATTGTTGTATTTTTGTTCAACCATCTAAACCCACCATATTCTAATAATACTCCATATTGAAGCCTGAATTAAATATCATTGTCAGCTTGTAAGTATTTGGTATGTCATATAATCCCTTTTGCATTTCAAGAACGTTTGTAAGTTCTTTTCTCTTTTGTTCTATAATTTAAGACTTTCAGTGTTTTGTTTTCTCTGCATAGAGTGTGCTTTGTGAGCGCCATATATAATACTATAAACCAAAGATCATTACATTATCTTATGCAGACAGTCACCAGAATGATCTTGCCAAAGATACTCTGCTGTCTTAGTTGTGTAAACCATGATGATGATGATGATGTGCTAAATAAAAGAGACAGAGAACATGAACTTGAGCTGAACTCTGTAGCTAATATAGTAAATCAGTGAGGGGATGATGTCACCCTTATAGCTGTCACTGAGGCCTTGGTCATTTTATGACAAAACCTTCAATTCAGGCATCGTTTTCTCTGAAAACCAGGCCAAATCATATGATTCATAGTTCTCTTGTAAACTGTTACAAGTGAACTATGAATCATATGATTTGGCCTGGTTTTACATCATATTGCTGCTATCTCTAGAACTAAACAATGACTTGCACCAAGCAGTTCCTCAGAAACGGTGCAAAGGTGAAATAGGAAGTTCAGTTGATACGTCTTTGTTGTTCATCTCTCATCAACAGCATTAGAGAACAAGTTTTATTGTAACATGACTGCCCCTGAAAACTGCAGTTTCTCAACTCTGCCTTCCATTGCTTCTGATATCTAAGCCCTGTGATGACGGATTGTTGCTTCACAGATTGATACGATTGGTTACTAGTAGATTAATGGAAGCTATATCAGTCATGTTAGAGTTAATGAAAAGCTGACTGTGTTTATCACCCATATGGTGATACCAACAAAGATATGCCAAGGACAGTTCACCAGCAAATAAATACTAGTCTAGGATACATTACCATCCATGGCTACATCTGTGGCTTGGCTGCTGTCACTGTTTTTACTGTGGTTTGGACTGTGTGTGTTTTGAATAAACAACCTCCAATTTTCTCTTTGCTATGGCGGGGTTTAAGTGGTGACTGGTGTGTTACAGTAACAAGAACAAGACTTTTTCAAAGGAATAAAAAGCAATATGTCCTGATAGAGGAAGTGCAAAACCATGCATTTATTATCCAGGGACACCTGACACTGCCCGAATAAATCACATTCAGTTTGTCCTGTCTGTGTTTTGCTGTTGCGAGCCAAGAAGCAGAAGTTTGGTTTCATGCCAACAGTGTCTCCAATTTCTGCTGCAGAGAAATGTGACAATGGCAACATCACAGTCCAAAGCACTGTGGAATACATGGGTCATACATTCAGCTACAATAACTGTTTCAAGCATCTTAGTGTTTACTTAGCTCTCCATATGCTGAAAGAAACTGGAGGTTTTAAATCTTTACATAGTTGCTGTACACCAGAGTTAAACTTTTAATCTAAAAAAACACAAATAACACCTGTAACCTGTAATTGGTAATAGCAAAAAGTACAAATTGAAGCTGATTTATGAACCAGGTGGGTCACTAAAGTTAGTTTGAGGTTAATCTGTAATTCCTGTTATGCTGTAGAAAAGAAGGGTACAGGATGCAAACTACATGAGTGTAACCTCACACTGTTTCCTCTTCGTCTCTCTGCTCTTCGCTTTCTCTCTCCATCACACGCTGTCTCTCCCTCCCGGGTGCTGACTCAGGTTAACAGAGCCACCTGATCCTGCAGGTTTCTAGGCAGCAACTTCATTCAGCTTTGTCTACCAATGCATCACTGGCTCATTGAAATGTCTGATTAGTCATAAAATATATTTTCAGTCTTATTATTTAGACAGTGAGTGCATGTCAACTTCTACATTAATACAGATAATATTTCTGAACTGGTTTTCACAAATATGAAGTAAAATGATCTGGATAGATAACAACACTGTCCTGTTTCTTATCATAGCTCTGTAGCTTTGAAAACAGAAGTAGGCTGGATATCCCAGATCTTTGGTTGGACCAGTTAAAGGTTGATATAATCGTAGTCATGGTCTCAAGTTTAACATTCTTGGAAATGTTCAGCCAGACCTAAATAGTTGTTCAGCTCCTCAGCCTCATGTGATTTCCAAGAAAGGCCAAATGCAGATTTTACAACAATATACATCAGATAATTTTGATTGAACATTTTGAGCTTTTTTTGTCAATTTTTTCAATGATTTCTTTGTTTACAGGTTTTATGATTTGATTGTATTTATTTGCAACATCTCAGCCCCTTGTGTAGCATGTTTTGAATGTTTTCCCTGTACATCATTATTCCCGTGATAGCATGCAAAATGTCATCCTCCAGTTGCACTTTTCATCCTATCAGAATGTGACAGTGAACCTGTATTATGGTAATCATTTCTTCTTTTTTCTTCTCTTTCTCCACTCACTTCTCCCTCTGTTCTCTTCCAACTTGTCACGTCACCCTTTCCTTCTCCTTCTCTTTCTCTGCCCTTCTACCTTCTTTCTCCTCCCTCCAGTCTCTATCAGCCCCCCAGACGCAGACCCTCAGCTGTGTGGAGTCCCTGTGCTGCTACCAACATGGGCAGAGCGGCTGTTCCCGCCTGGCCCACCTCCTGGAGCAAATGACCGGGCCGTGCCAGGCCAGCGCCAACCATTGCCACGCATCCAGCCGCAGCAACAGGTGGGGAGGACGACGACGGCAAGAAACAATGATTATGAATCCTGATGAACCCTCAGCACCTCTTGGTGTCAAAAATTTGGGCTGCAGTCCTGACTGTTTTAGCCCTTAATGTGGCTCCGACTCTCCTTTAAGTCTTTCTTGTTCAGATCTGTAGTTGACCATACCGTTGTGGGGGAGCAGGGTTTCAGACGGTCAGAGAGACTGGGTTTAGGGTGCGGCTTAGCGTAACTTTGGGACAGCCAAACGAAGAGGCTGAAGATGTGTGACTTCAACACTATGAGTGCACTATTATGAGTTTCTTATTTCCCTCGAAGTGCGTGTTGGGAGAGCCTGGAGTCTGGACATTTTGATTAACCTGACAGAAAGGTGTGCTTACTCTCATATCCACAGTAGTGTACTATCAGAAATATATCAGTACACCTTGTAACCAAAATCATAGAGACCAATGACTGAGTAGGTTGTGATGGCCCTGCCTTCTACATAGCATGCAGATGTGGATGTTTGGCAGTCTAGCCAGGGAGAATTTGGATTCCAGTATTTTTATTAAGGCCCTTACAATGGAGGCACCTAACAGGTCTCAATATTTCACTATGTAACCTGTCTTGTCTGTGTAGCCCCTACATTAGGGCGGGCCTGTCTACTAGCCCATGTGTCTATGTCCTAATCATCTATGCTGTGATCTGTTGTTCTGTCTGTCTCTTCTGTTTCTGTTCAATACTCGCTTAAAATCAAAGGTTGGTGTCCAAATGGGAGTTGGCCTGTGTAATGCACTTTAACAGATGACACCAATGTCTATACGTCAGTTATTAAGTTGACTTGTTAGCTTTAGGTTGACTCCGATATTGTCCAGTAGGTCCTCTCATTAGAGGGCTTATCTACTTGAGATGAGGCCACATAATGGTTAGCTGGTGGAATCATATTTTATCCGGACACCACATTTGGGTGTGCACATCTCCAGTATTAACCTATGATTGAAGAGATGTGAAAGTGCTTCATAAGTGACAGGTTGTGGCGACTGAACTTTCAAGCTGCACTTGGCAATTTTGCATTTTGGTGGCTCTAAATGGCAGAGAGAGGTATAAATAAACAAAGTGAGCTCTCAGTAAGTGCAGATAAAACGTTCTTCTCTGCTGCAGCTCCACTTTGTGATGAAGGCAGATAAAACATCGACAACTTTGATTTTCTTTTTTCATAAAAGATTTTGCCTAGTGCAGCTTTAAAGACGAGTAAGCTGAGTTCACAGTTTGCTGGGCTGCCCCCAATCTGCAGTTTCAGTGTTATTGTGTCTTTTTACCTGAATCTCAGTGGGGTCATTGATTAATTGACCTGATCGGCCCTTTCTGCTGAGCAATCAATACTCCCCATACCAGCTTGGGACACTCAGTATTGATTACATCTGTAATGAAGATGTAGCATTCTTGTTCTTTGTGTGTGAGTCTTTTGCAGTGGACCTTGCACAGAGTCGGGTGGTGTGGGCACGCATGTTTTTCATGTTCTTCATGACTGTGTGTGTGTGTGTGTGTTTGTAAAGGTAATGACAGCATGCAGGTCAGATAAGTGATGCACTGTTCCTCCCCACCCACCCTTCAGCCCCTCTGGACAGTAACCTGCAGACTCTGTGTGGTCGAGTAGAGGACTGTGCCCTCCCAGTCAGTCAGACCTGAGGGATACAGCAGTCTTATGAGCAATCTCGAAGTAGAGACATATAATTGTGGCTGGATATAACAACATCTATTTGTAACTCATTTTATTCTGTGCCAGGCCTGTGTGCAAATATCTTAGGCATCATCTGATCATTTTAAACTTTGATTCAGCCACTCGGGAGCATGAAATGGGTCCCACATGTTAATATTTATACCTTTCATAATTCCTCAGAGAGTGGTGGGTGGGATGTGCACCATGAAATAATCTATTTCAATTGTTGGTCATTTCACTGGAAGAAAGGAAACTATTCCCATTGCTTTGGGTTAAGTTACCACTAAATGCTTGATTCAATTTAGATGAATTTCTTCCTGTGGGAATGATTGATTTGTTTTCTGACCTTGGCACGAAGCAGCCAATTGGATTCTTCCAACTGAGCAAACAGCAGCCAATTTGTGCTCCCAGTAGCATACACATAAACAATAAACATGAGTAAAATGCTCTGCTTAGCTGTGCTTTATGCTGTAAATACAAAAAGAACAATCCACTAACAGAATTAGGGCTGAATATGCAGATTTTGTTTTTATCCCTCATCTTCTTCCCTTAATCTATTCTCCTTTCCTTCTCTCCTCATCCTCTTCTCACCCCTTCCCACCACCTCACCCCTCTTCTGCTTTCAACATACCTTCGTCTGTCCCTCCCCTCCCTCCTCTTCACCTTCTTAGTTTGAGGAAATAAACCAGAAAACCACAAAGAACGAATGAAAGACTAGTAAGATTCAGGCCACATTTGGCCTTAATGCTACAATACTGCCATAGGGGAAAGGAAATATATCCACACAGTCCTATATAACATGCTTAATGACTGGAAGTGACATATAGTAAGCATATTTACAAACTTATATAATACATAAAGTATTTATCTGTTATATATTGGAAGCCCAACTGTAGCTGGCTGCTTGACTTGGCCTGTTGTTGCTGAATCGTGGCGAGGGGCGACAAATCAGGAACGAACACGGATGTCAGGAGTCGAAGATGCTTTTCGTAATAAACGAAATACGCACCGGTGTGTAGTTGTCAAATCCTGGCAGCTGCGTCTCCATCCAAATGTCGAAACAAATTGTACTCAGACCTTTTAAATGTGGAAAAAGAGAGTGCAGATTAGGAAGGCTTTTCTATTGGCATTTCCAAAAAATATTCAAAAATATTTTTGCAGTTGAAATTATAAAGAAATGTATTGAAATGTGAACAGGCATATATACACCAAAAATCTAAACACACAAAACCACTTATTAGCTGTTGTGCAACAAAATTAAACCATCCTACATGATTATTTCGTCAACGAACTTAATTGATAAGTCTGCTTTAAAAAACAGTTTGTTGAAAATTTGATTAAAAGTTGCAACATCTGTTCATCTCTAACTTAATGCATTATATTTTGAAAAAAACATCCTTGGATGGAAACTCAGCTGCTGTCCGACACCCCTTGCTCCTCCTACTTTTCTCCTAGAACAAGGGGACCACACCCTAAACCAGAGAGGCTGCTGGGAAATGTAGTCTCAGAGAGTCTTTAACTTTTCTTTTTGCTACTTCCTGTACCTATTAGTCTTTTTCTACTGGATCCTGAAGCCTTATATGTGCTTCTGAGAAGAGGCCAACTTTGGGTGCATGCTTGTTTTATAACCAGGGGTGTTCCCGGTGGGTGGAGTTGACCTTCTCACACAGGTTTATATTACAGGTATATAACTCCACCTGTCTCGTCCACTACAGGCTACAAAACAAGAATGTCCAGACTGTTGTGTTGCATGGGGGCTGCTGTTGCCTTTGGTACTTTGTATACAATGTAAACCTGTATGTATTTGTGCCCCCTCACACACTCTTCCTCTTGCACTTGTCTTTCTGTGTCCTTCTGTGTCTGAAATCTACATAATGTTGTTTGACCTTCCAGATTAATTATTCATGTGCTGTTAACGTCCCCCGTGAGCTTCGTCTTGTCAGAAATCTGCCTGTTCTGTTCTTTTCTTGGGTTCACGTTCCCACCGGCTCATCACAAAAGTGTTTCGGTGCTAAAGTCCTCTTTGTTCTGCCGTAACCCGGAGAGCAAAGATGGTTTTAGCACTGAGATGTTTCAGTTTGGCCCCAGCCCCGGTAGACAGCCGAGCTGGTGATGTAGCACGCGAGGGTGCCTCCAGTCAAACCACCATTTGAGTCATCAGCCTATTTAAAGTCCCTGGGTGGCCCTGTTTTCCTGTTTACCAGGTCTTAAAACGGTTGTCTTCATCTCAGAGAGCAGCGTTAAATTAAAGGTCATGAGAATTGTGCAGAGTAGAGCAACTGATATTTAGAAATCAAAAGAATATATGTAGATGTGGATGGACGGGTGCAGAAATTTGCAGTCATATATTCAGCTAGAAAACTATTTAGCATGTAAAAGCTGCACACTCAGTTCATGCTTAACTCGTGCAGTCATGTGAAGATCAGGTGTAGCAGCCAGAATGAAGGTGCTGTTTGAACTGGAAGGATGTTGCACCACAGTCTCTCTGCTCCTCCCTGCTGGCGCTTTGAGGTAGAAGCTCTGATCATTGGCTCTACTTTGGCTCTGCTTTGATGTGAGTCAGCATGGTGATGGTTGGTTTGTTGTGACCTTTACGATTCCAACAGTGGCAAGCTGTGACTTTCATGATGGATCCACGTTGTATTTTTTTCTTCTCCAGCCCAGTCACTGGACATTTAGTTTGAATATGTTTTGAGTGGTCTACAAATGGATGAGATTGTGTACTAGATGAGTCTTTGTTAGAATTTCCAAAGGAGATCCAGCTTGCTAAGCTAATAACAGAAAGGGACTGTGCCTCTGTCATGTCTCTAAATAAGAATATAAAGTATATCATAGATTTGACACTATATGTTTAATGTTGTGGAAGATAGTGTGATACCTATTTTTCTAGTAGAAAATAAATTTAATAGCCAGCTGAACTTAGGGATGTATATTTTACCTGCAGAAATCCAGATACTAGTCCTGGTTATCTTGAGAGTGGATATATGAGGCAAGAATGTTGTTGATGCTTTATCATGATTTTTTTTTTTCCTCTTTATGATGATTGTGTTGATTTTTCTTATCCATGAGTTGAGTAGCTCAAGTCTCATCTCACCTGCTCCCTCCTCGCACTCGAAAAAACTGAAATCTTTTATGTCAAATAACCAAAACTGTACCAACTTTGGCAAATAATTGCGTGTTCTGGTAGGACTCTATCGCTGTTAAAAAATAAGTCTCTGGGATCTTTAAGTTGAATTCTACCCTGATAGACCTGGATTAGTGTGAGTGAATGAGGAGAGACTTTTGATACTCATCACTAACATCATCCCATTACTAACTCTTCACTCTTTCATCCCTCACTCTTCTCTGCTTCTTCCAGCCCGGTTGTGTAGATTGTAATCCAAAAACCTCTGGACAAGAGTGTGTTAGTTAGTGACAGCCGAGCCCACTGTCCCCCCAGCACACACACAAACACACACACATTCACTCCGTCAGTCTCCTAACCCTCCGTCACTGCTGCCTGTTTTCAGATCTTGGAGCGACACGGAGAACTTCTACTCCAACGATCGCAGCATCCTGACGCTGTCACCCATCGAGTCCACCCACTGCTGACTCCCAGGGCCACTGACTGTAACATGCAGAGCTGGGGGAGAGCTACTCTCCGCTATGAGTCACAATCACACCCCCACCCCCTGCTGCCACCATTTTATAAACCTACTTCAATTTAAAGTCAATGCATTCTCAGCTGGATGCAAAGCAGACACAGATGGGAGCTGTCGCATTATGTGAAACCAAAGGACAGGCAGCCTGCTTTATCCTTCACCAATTTGTTTCCCCGAGTGAGTCAATTCTTAGTAGAAAGGTGGAGAAGGACGTCCGATGGGAGCTGCAGTATGGAAGGAAATGAAACACGAGGTGTGGAGCAAGTCAGCGTGGCATGAAGCAGACATCTGTGGAGCTACTCCTGTAGAAAGATCCAGTCAACATCGGAGCAGCAACAATTATCTGATTTCCTGCTAAAGTATCTGAAAACACCATATTTAAATTCAGTACCTTTTTAAAAGTTGAGACATGTCAGCTCACAGGTGCTGCCCTCTGAGATCAGGTACATGGACTCATGCAGCTATTCATTTTTGTACAGTTGCCAAACTTATTTTTTCTTGCAACTGGCGTAAAAATGACCTTGTACTGTTAAGTCTTACATATTTGTAGACACAGAATGGAGACTCCTGCCGATCTGGACTCTTTGCTACAAACTATAGCTAATGTCAGGCATCAGTCGTGCTCGAAGCATTGCAGCCTGAGGACTGTAACCTAATCGAGCTGGTTTGGACATGCTGACTAACCTCAACACAGGATTGAGGTGGCTTGTAGACACCACCTACCAGGATCATCCATGTAGCACCAGGACAGAAGCTCCGCAAAGTCCGACTACATTAATTTCAGAGGTGTCGGCTAGCAGCTAAGGCCCAACATCATGTTGCTTCCATAAACTGCTACACAAACTTCCTCTCCGAGCTTTCGGCCCCGCTGCACCTTCGTCTCTTATTCAGATGGAAAGGGAAAAACCTGGACCACCATGTAGCTTTCAGAGCCATGCTGGTTCTGTTAATGTCTAGACTTGTTTCCTTTGGACCTACAGTACTCACTTGATACTGTACAAGCAGATTCATCTCTACCGTGGAACCAAAGACCAAAGGATTCAGACTGGAATTTAAAAGACAAAGTGTTTATTTTTGTGCCTGATTGTACAGAAGCTTATATTGTTAAGAAGACTATTCTTGTTGTTCATGCTGCTTTCTCGTCTGACTGTTCAGGCCTCTCGTTGCTCTGAAGGAGGCCGGATGGGGTCTGTTTAAAAAGCCATACATTTTCAAGAGGTTATATTATGGATAGATTATTGAAGTTACTGCAGATAGAAGCTGTTTGAGCCTGTTGTTACTTTGTGTTTGGAAACTTGTTCCCCTTGAATGCCTTTTCTCATTCAGCCCGGTTAGCAAAGGCATCTTAGCATTGAAGACCACGATGCTCAGGGAATATTTTCAGGAACATTTTTATAACTGGAGGTAGAGTCATCCCTCTCAGTTGCTTAAAAATATTTCCTGAGTGTCGGATCAGATAATGGTACCATTTTTATTTCAGTGAGACAAAAATGGCTTTAATGGCGAGATGCTTTTCCAAATCACGGCTGATGCTTGTCGACCCAGACAGCAGAATGTCTCGACCTCTACAGAGATAGATATATCAGATGAATATAATTCAGCTTCAGTAGAGATGAAAAGAAAAGCAGAGTGTTTGCACAAGTCACATTTTTCTTGTTTCTCAAATCATTACTCGTCTCTCACCATTGAAATCATCTGAAACATATTTTTGCTGTTACGCTGTTCTTGCCATGTGTGTTTCTATCCACATGTTGGTGAACTGTGTGTGTGTGTGTGGAAGTGTTGTTGTGTTTCTTGTATGGCAGCCATGTTGGTTGAAGGAAGTACAGTACGTAGCCTTGTTGTAAGCTCTTGTACGTATCTCAGTGGCCACATGCTGCCCGCGGGTCAAAGGTCAAATGTTTCTCTTTGATGCTCGGTTTGCCCTCTCTTCTTCCAAAAAAAGGTGAAATGAGGAAAAGTTCTTATTTTAAGGAGTTGACTCCAGAAGGTGACTGACAGAAGTGTAACGTAGAAACCTTTCAAGACAACCGTTTTAAACTTGACATCAACAACCACACAACAATGACCAGTACATGCCTCAGCTCACACAGGGAACATACAGAGTCATAGGCTGTTTCTGTTACTACGGTTACTGTTTAAAGACATGTAGGTGTTCCTCAGCAGCTCAAAATCAGAGAGGCAATAATGTTCTTGTCAGTCAATTCATTGTTTGGTACACGTTGTTGGATGCATACCTGGGCCTGTTACATCCTTTCTGTTCATACAGGTGACAATGAAAGGGTCTATTTATTATTGCAGTACTTTTTTTTCTGTTTGTGTTGAACTTTTCTTACATATCAATATATATGTGTGTCTTCTTGTACATGGCCTGAATGCAGCAACCATTTAGATGTTTTCCTTGATCTTAGACGTGTAATCAGGAGGTTGAACCTCCATCGAAGCTCTTTTTTTGTTTGACCTGAACGGTGACCGTGCAGCTGGGAGCTGTCAGCTGCAAGCCTGGATGTCAGTTTGTTACAGGACCTTTAAAAGAGCAGAAGGACACTTGGAAACATCCAATGAGATCACTCCATCCAACAACGCAACAGTTCTTTTTAACTATTTGAGCTCTATTAAAATGTCTACCTGCATACACCTGTAATTTGTTCCTGGATTAGGAAAAATATGTTAAAGCTGTTTAAAAGGGGCACTTTACCAATGTTACACATAAAGGTCAGTTTACTCGTCATGGAGAGCACTACTCAGCCTGTGAAAACAGTTGTATAATGTCCTCTGTGGCTCTGAAGGGAGCTGTGAAATCGACCCTGAGGATGTCATCTTGAGTTAGGCTCGAGACTTCAAAAACATGACAGAAAACCTTCGTTATAAACCGGGGGCATGGAGTTTGAAAGGTGAGAGCATGTAAGAGGCGGGAGTGCCTGTTAAGATGCCATTGAGTTGCATTATAGGAATTGTAGGATCCAGTGTTTCTCAGGATATCTTGGTCTCTGCTGCATTCATTTTGACTATTCTTTTTTTATGGAACTTTATGGAAATGTAATACTAAATCAAAGGGTACCGCTTTAACACCTTTAAAAAAAGGTCAGATTTGATGCAGCAGAGGCAGAGATAGCCAGACTTAAACACTGGAGCCTGCCCTCCCTGCCTGCCTCCAGAGCCACAGAAAAACTATACAACTGTTTACACAGACTGAGTAGTACTTTGCTGTGACAAGTAAAATGTTTCCAATATTGATACATATGATACAGCAAACACCTGCAGTACTGATGCCCCCTTGTGCTCACCTACGGAGACCCAAAGTGTTCAAAATTAAATAAGACATTATGACGTCAATTATCATATATATAGGTGTGTCCTATTTACAGGGATATACAAAAAAGTGACAAGTAGTAGTTACATGATTAAAAAAAACAATACTTCTACCAATAGTTACAAATAAAACAAAGATAGCTACAAGATACAAATAAATTATAGTGAGGACAAAAATATCAAGATCTTATTTCAAACTGTTATTTTTCCAAAGTCTGTTGCAAGCAACATAACTGGCTCTGCCCTGTTTGTCTTGATTGATAGGCAGAGTTCGTGATTTTAAAAAAAGCAGTATTGTGAAATTAAATGCTGTTGTGAAATTAAAAATAAACTTCCAATAAAAACGTATAGAATGAAATAAAAATGACCTGAAATAAACTCTTATTGTGAAAAGCAGGATGAAGTAGCAGTTTAAAAAATCAATGGGACTATTTCACAATTTCTTGGTTATATATTTATCATTGTGAACACTTTGGGTCTCTGTATTCACCTGTGTTGAGAGTGAAAACAAAAGCAACGCCCATACTTTTAAGTGCAGTTATGTAATTGCAGTTTTATCACAACTGTATATCCATCCAGGTACAGATTGATTTATTTTTTTTACATATCAAATGTAACTGGAGCCCAAGTGGCACTCGAGTGATATCTTTACTGCTGTTTATACAGAAAACAGATGCTGTATTTTTTTAAAGATCAGATGCGACATTAGTAACAACCAAGACCTGATTCTCCAAAGTATCACAGCACTGACGTCATCTAGGCTTCACTACAAGAGAGCAGCAGGGTTTAGATACAAGGCCTCTGGGGTGTTTCTAGAAGCAGGAGATTACTCAGCCATGTAATTAAAAAAAACGTCATTTAATATTTTATCAAGCCTCGACTACAGATGATGATCATGTCATCCATCAGAAGCACCATCCAAGTTTTAATTGGATACCTTATTAAAGACACCAAGAGCTGTTCAATTCTGTCTACAGGCGTGGTTTTAAACCAAGTACTCCTGCTTCTGGAAATACTGGCTACATATTGATTATGTGTAAAGACCAGCATCAGCAGTACAGTCATCTGTGTTCAGTCTTTATACATGCTAATAACATCATCATCATCATCATCCAGTGATATTTGTCTTGAAGAATGATCCTGAACTATTCAATTAACAAATTCATGGTCATTGTTACCATAAATTATACTAAAGATCAAACTAAATCTTCAAGTAATGTCAGGAACTTTTTGTAGAAAAGAAACTGAAAAACATGTAGAAATGCTGACAGATGACGTCACTGCAGAGATGCTCTTGGAAAACTCAGCCACGGTTTGCAGACTTGAATCAAATTAAGGTTTCCTTGATCAAATCAGCAAAAAAAAAAAAAGAAGAGGAATCAACGATCAGTTTTTTTCTGCAGCAGAGTCCTGTGACTCAGCATCAGCCAGTCCGACACGAGGCTGCAGATCATGTCGGTGCTGAACGGTTTGTTGAAGTCATTTTTATTCTCTCCTCATCAGTAAATCATGCTGCACCAGACGATTAACAAACCACTGTCATCACTCTTCTGTTCACTGATATCTGTCTGTCCCCCTCCTCCTGTCTGTAAATCTGTCTTATAGCTGATGTTTATGAAGATACGGTTCTATTTACGAAATAAATACATTTTTAAGAAACGGGTCTTTGGAGTGTGATTTTATTAATTTTAATGCTCTTATATAACGTGATAAGTAGACACTAACTGACCAGAACCAAACAAAACAATAGCAGAGCAGCTCACAACTGATAAACAACGCAGGAGAAATCTCCATGTAGTTAATTAAGGAGAGAAAACACAATTAACACTTTCTATCAGGCAGATAGCAGCAATTAATGCAATAGATTCACTCTCAGAGCTGTTCAATGACGTAGAGTAAAAAGTTTACATGTTGACTCAACAGCTGGCAGGTTTTCTTAATTTTATTTTACTATTTCAACCCTTGAATTTTTTGATGTAGCATTGAAACAGTTTAATCAACAGAAAATTGATTATTTTGGCTATCAATTAATCTTTCACCCATCAAGCTAAACTGCCAAACATTCTCTGGTTTCAGCTTCTCAAATTTGAGGATTTATTTATTTTTTCTCTTTTAATTGAATATCTTTGGGTTTGGACTGTTGGTCAGTTAAAACAAGCAGTTTGACACCTTGGACCCAAAGTGTTCAGTAATAAACATATGATATTATGAAATTAACCATATGAATAAAGAGACAAATTATATATAACCATCAAATGTAATGTTGACCGTGCAATAAATAATCCCATCATTTTTAATTGCTTGGGTTTGAGTGAGCAGACAGCCAGTCACATAACTTATTTAATAATTTAATGGTTATAGATTTTGTCTGTACTTATTCATATGATTACTTTTTCTTTTTTTAAATAATTTTATTAGTTTTTTATATTGAACTCTTTGGGTGTGATGGGCATTTACATTTACTATTTTATGACATTTTATGGACTAAACTGGTTCATTTAAGAATGATCATTTATTTAATAATAAAAATAGTTGCAGCCGTAAAAAAGATCTTGCAAGATCACAGACAACTGTCAGAGCTGACATTTCCATATTACATACTAGTTGTATACAGAATATACCATGTACGAATCTTTATAGTATACTTTTTTGCAGCTACTATACAAGAAATTAACACAACTTTGTTTTATACTAACAGGAAATGATGATAATACTTATAATTATATATACTGCCACCGCAATTAAACTTAAAGAGAAAGCTGTTTCACCACAATCTACAATTAGTGTTACTTATTTCCAGCTGTTGTGCAACAACCCACTTTTTTTAGTGTAACTTTATTGTGTCACTTTTGGATCAAACACACTACAAACAAAAAACCTGCTTAGAATTAGTATGTATTTTGGATTTGGGACACAGCTGCTGCAGTGATCTCATTGAACTGCAGCCACAGGTCACTACGAGGCCGCCTAATTTCTGTCAGAAACATTTATTAAAAGGTCAGAGAAGCGACTGTGCGCAGCTCTTTAACGGAGGTGGGGCAGTTAGCCAGACGTACATTTGCCAAAACACCCAGTTAGTTCTCATCCTTCAAGTCTTTTCTCATGAAAAACCGAAAAATGCTGTTTGAAAACACATATGATAAAGCATTGAACTCACCTGTGCGTCGCCTAACGAGGTTTTCCAATGAAACGCCTTCTTCGTCGTCGTCTCAGTGTGGCGCGCTAAGACGTAGTGGGCTCATTTCTGCCCCCCTGTGGACGAATGGCGGAAAACACCTATTGGTGCTTGACGGTTGGTGAGAGCCGCGGTGCTTTCCCACCAACGGCCACGAGGGAGAAACAATGAGCCGATTCCACACTCGAAAACAAACTTCGACGAGCGAAATAAAGATGAGATTTGTGCTTAATCGGAAGTGTTTCCAAACCTAATTTCTTGGTTTTACAAGGTGCACAAACATGGTTGTCCCTATTTTGCCGCCATTTACTCATATTTGTTGTGTTGCAGGTATTTTAACATGTGACACGACATTAATGGCGCTACACAGCCACAGAGCTGTTTTCAGTTATTCTGATTGATTAGACCTCATCCAAATTGAGGCTAGGTGGAGCTCAATACATGTCAATTCATGACATGTATTGACATGTATTGTATTGTAGTGTTAAGAGGGGGAGGGAGATGTCAAATCAGTATAAATAAAATAAAATAAATTTAAGTGTTAGTCTACACTAAGCAACCCACCTTCAAACACTTGGGAGTACATCAAGAATGACATGGGGCTGTGCATACTTTGAAATATTTTATTACAGTATCTGACCAGTCCAATATCATTTTTTTTTTTTAAACCATCTGTCATACATCTACAAAATGAACACAGGTGTTTATCAGTTTTAGTCTACAAGGCCTCATAACACAGCAGTTAGTAAGAAGAGAGTGATCAGCAGAAACAGGTCAGGTTCACGTCGTCTGTGAGGTAAATCACTTGGACTGATGGCGGATTTAGAAACAAACCATCTGTCTGTCTAAAGCCCTCTGTGACCGACATTTCATCTTTTAAGGGTTATTTTCAAATCAGAGCCAAATCTGGTCGCCAAAGTTGGGAATCATTTGATAATTCTGGAGTGTTTTTCTGCCTCCCAGTTTTTGAAGGCCTTTCTCCTGTGACAATGTATTTTTAAATACTGGCAAGGTTTATGATATTTACAAGTGGTAGGGCAGTTTCCTAAACTTATAAAAGGAGCGTGTGATCCTATCAGGAAATGTAAAAATTGATTGAATTTCAGATACATGGTTCTTACCGGACAGTGGGGCCTTTTTTCACCCAGACAAACCCGTTTTTAAAGCATTACAAGTTGATGAAGATGAATGGTATTCACTCAGTAAATATTTTAAGGTCATGTAAATGAGTCATCAGTAACTATTCCTATAGCCCACTACGGCATAATTCTGCAAGTATTTTGTCTGATTTCTCAATTGCCATCTCACCTATTTATTATCTTCTGCCTCAGATATGCTTACAAGCAACTATTGAGTTTTAAAGATAAAGACGTCCACAGTGTGTGCGTAGAGAGGACACTCTGCTGTCTACCTCATCAGTACCAAAGTGCAATAAACTGTACTGAACAAGAGAATACCCAACTCTTCATCTAACACTACACCACTGACAGAAACCAACACAGAGACAGAAAAATGTAAAATTTGCAAACACAGAAGTTGCCAGAGATTCACGGATTACTGCAAAGATATAAACAAACAGAAAAGAAAAGCAGAAACAAACAAAATAATCAACATAAAACGTAATATTCTGATGTGTAAAAGGCAACTGTACATTAGAGATTTTTGTGGCGTTTACCCACAGTATGAGCCTTTTCACTGCCGTCACACAAGTCAAACCGAGTAACATTTCAGGTCACCGTAACTGTTTTTGACCTTTCTAAATGCAGTTTGGGTCCCCAGGGTGAAAGTTTTTGTCTCATCCAATCCCGACTGAACCAAACTGATGATTCAGGTCCCGACTTTAAGAAATATCAATCAAGTGCTGGACACCGACCCCGTTCAGACTGACCCACTTTCCCTCCAGCTGTCACAGTAACTAGTTCTAGCTCTCTCCTACCTGTCAGCGTGTATTTGTGGGTGTGTTGTTGTGTGTCTGTTTACTGGCTGCTCGCCTCCCCCTCCCCCTCCTCCACCTCCTCTTCCAGTTCGACCAGAGGAGCGTGGCGATTGGCCTGAGAGCCCTCGCTGAAGAAAACCTTCTTGATCACACCTGACTTGGGCGCCCGGATCGTGTGCTGCGGAGGCAAAAACAAACAACTTTATTACAAGCGCAGCAGAGTGTGTGTGTGTGCCTGCGAGAGACCAGGTGAAGGTGAGGATGTGCAGGACTCAGCTTCTCACCTCCATCTTCATGGCGATCATGACCATCAGCGCGTCTCCTACAGCCACTTTGTCTCCGGCCTTCACCAGCACCTGAAACACAATAAAACAGATTATTTGTTTGTATTTGTTTGGACATTCAGTCTTTGTTCATCTCAACAATAAAGATCAGACCCATAATGTCACTCAAGGATAATGAGAAAGTATTTTATGTCTTTATTACTTCTTGTTTAGATTGCTGTAATTCTCTTTTTTAAATTTGTGGTTCAGTCATCTTTAAATTATTCTCAGTTGTTCAATATATAGCAGTCGGTCTGCTCTTATCACTATTGCCTTCAGTCTCATTACACTGGCTGCCAGTACATTTTAGGTAAACAATAATACACTCAGAGGTGTCCCCATATATAAAAATAATAGACAAGGTGGAGGCAAAGAATAGCATTTCTTTCACAGAGTCAATTATTTTCTATATCAGCAGGAGTGTATGACAGTGCTTATACTACGGCCACTTACCACAACAAAAAGAGTTGTGTTAAAATCATCATTTCCTCTATGAAGTTTGTAATTGTTAAGAGTTGTTTCACCAGTGAGTTAACTGAAGGCATGGTGTGAAGTAAAAGTATTGTTGCAATGGTTACCTGCAGTTTTAATATACCTTGTTTGCAGATTTAGAGCAGTGGTTAAACAAACTGACAAAAAAAACACTAAAATATATATAAATATATAAAACAGTTCAACATTTTGGGAAATAAACGTACAGTATTTGCTTTCTTGTAGTTAGATGAGAAGATTGATACCACTCTCGTGCCTGTACGCTAAGAATGAAGCTGGAGTCAGGAGGCGGTTAGCTTAGCTTAGCATAAACACTCACCAATCAACATATTAGTTAGCTTTAACAGTGCTGCTACAGTAGGTGTATGTATGCTATGCTAAGCTAACCGCCTGCTGGCTATAGCTTCGTATTTAGTGCACACACACGAGAGCGGCATCAATTTTCTCCTCTAACTCTCAGCAAGAAAGTGAATCAGCGTATTCCCAAAAATGTCCACTCATAATTGTTGCCATTTAACTGACTGTCAAAAAAAACTGCTGATAGCTAAAGTTTTTTTTTGGTAAGTGGCATTAACATAAGTCTCATAATGCGCTTTGAGGTGTCCTGATATAGTAAATAATGGACTTATAGAACAAAACAATAACTGTGCTTTGTGTTATGGTGTTTTATTTTTAGGACATCTTGTGTAATATTGGTTACACATCAGGACACCTTCGAGTATATTGTCCCTTACTTTGTAGAGTCTACGATTATCTGTCCAACGTCCTTTAGCTGTTCCACCAGCTAAATCCAAAATTGATCAAGACTGCATTTTAAGCCGTGGTCCCAAAACTCTGGCATAAATTACCCACTTTTATAAATTGATTTTGTCTATTTTTTATTCTACCTTCTGTAGAGCATTTTGTAGACTTCTGTTTTTTGATGTAATAATGTATTTATTTCAACATAATGTTAAGTTAATAGCTCTTTACTGTTGTATCTTGAAATGGAGTGATGTGAAAGGCTTATACAAAAATATGATGATGAAAATATGATGACTTTAGTCGTCCAAACCTCTAGAAAGACAGAAATGAAATTCACTGCCAATTATGATCCACATGCTAATATAGCCAAACTCACCTTCTCTATGGTTCCAGTCATGGGGGCCACGGCTCCACCCTGAGCCCCAGAGCCGCTCACACCGGCCAGATACTTGGGCACTGGAACAGACACTTCGGCGCTTCCCTCCTGCAGAAAAGATGTAAAGATGTCAGAAAGAGAAGTGACAGGTAACTGGCAGCTGAGGTAAGAGGATTCGAACAGTCTTTAATTTCCCCTGCTGTCAGACGTCGAGCGTTTGTCCCCAGCCACCAGTCTCAGAAGATGACAGATGCTAAAGACAGGAAATAGAGGCAGTTCCTGCAGTGACAGCTGAAGTGTAGTTCTCGTTAGATTGACTGGGGAAAGAGTGGATTTACAGCTTTTACAAAATCTCTTATTTGGGAAAACGAACCTGTAATAAATCAACTGTGAACATGTTGTATCAACAAATTCGTTTAAGGGAGTTACTGCACTTTACTTGAGGAATGAAGAACTTCTTATTTGAGTTTAGGACAACATGTTTTCATGCTTGCATAAGCCCACAGTACTATACTAATATATATATATATATATATATATATATATATATATATATATATATATATATATATATCATATATATAAAAATACTGAAATGTTTAGGTTTAAGAAACGTGGCAAATATTCTCTGGTTCCAGCTTTTGAAATTTGTGCATTTACGGTTTTGTTTTGTCTTATGTGATGCTAAATTTAATATTTTGGGGTTTGGGACTGATTTGATGATGGTTTCCAGGATATTCTGATGACCATTTTTCACAATTTTCTGCATTTTATGGACCAAACAATAAATCTTTTAACCAAGAAAATAATCAGTAGATGAATCAATGTGAAAATAATCATTAGTTGCAGCCCTAAAATAAATACTGCTTCATCATATAACTAACACAATCACTTGAATTTACATCATTTGCATCGAAAAAAGTTAAAAAGCAAATTTACACCATCAACAAATCACACGTTTCTTTTTCTTGTTACTTTAAATGAACATAAATGACAGATGACTTCACTGATTTAGGGAATATATGTCAAATGCAAATCTGCCCACACACCATAAATAGAAAAAGTATCAACAGTGGTGGGAGGAACATACCGTGGAGAACAGGTGCACCGTGTTGTCCAGGATCACCAGTTTGGGACGAGACTTCACGCCATTGACGGAACAGTGCAGGAATGACGCTCCACCTTCCATCTCCACCTCCCCGGTCACATGGTACACCTCCTCGCCAATCTGGAAGTGATGATAAATGTGAAGGAGGCAGATCTACTATTACAGATTTACCTACTAATAGTGTTACTTTTCAATAACCATCACTTTGTAATTCTTGACCATAGGAACAGACGTTTAACAAAATAATGTTAACTCAAAGGTCTTACTAACTATTTTTGGATTTTGCAAGCGTATCTCACACTTCGTCAGTGATTGGAGTTCAATTTGCTGATAAAGGCAGTGAGATGTGGTGTAAAGCTAGTAAGTGGACCTTGAGTTAAGATTACTTCAAACTGTCAAACTACTGTTGTATAAGTATAAGGGAATTAATTGGGGTTTATTTTAAACATTAAAAATTGGATTATAGAAAAAAGAAACACTATCATACAATAATGTGGGCTACAATCAGTATTTAAAAATACCAAAAACTGATCTGCTCCTTTTTAAAAATCCGGTTACTTTTCTGTGAAAAACACAAACACATGAGAACAGTGATTAATGATGTCGGACGCAGGACCTTTTCCAGCTCACCTGCATTGTGTAGCTTCCATCTTTGTTGTACACGACGACCACATCAACTTCTAAAAGACACAAACACACGAGACGAAATGTTTTGTAATTCTAAAAAGGCCAAACAGGTAAGCAAAGGAGGAGACGATGGAGTGACTTAATGCAGAGGCTTTAGTCACACTGACGCAGCAGCAGCAGCAGCAGCAGCAGCAACCAGGGGATTTATTTTTGGCCTTGCAGTGACATTTATAATAGAAACATTGACTAATGAATAGGACTTCATTAACAAACTGTCACAGAGCAGACCAGCTCTTAACTTAATTATTCAAACACTCATTAAATAAATCAGATCCAGATTATGAGTCGACCCTAACTGTACTGATCTGCTTATTAAAACTAACACACTATACCGTTTCTTCACTTTATTTAACACATGATTTAACTGCCATCCCAATCATTATATACCTCTAAAGCATCCAAAACATTTCATGAATGCACCAAGTTTTTGATTGACAGGCCTAATGATCCTGTTACTAGACACCATAATAATCCATGTATATATATGTATTATTTCTATTTGCTGTATATTGTTTTCCCCCATAACTAACTTTACGTAGGTGGGTGAGTGCGTGTCAACGTGTATATATGACTGACTGTGTTTGCGCATATGTGTTATACATATGTATACATATATACATAGTTGCCAGTTTATTAGGTACACCTAGCTGAAGCATTCTAATACAACAGTACAACTGTTTTAGAGAGGTGTTGATTCAACTTTATGATCATTTTGGAGGCTGTAGTTTATGCTGCTGCTGAACTGTATTGCATTATACAGAGATGTGTTTCTGTTATTTAGCCTACCCTCAATGATATAAAGGGGGTGGACAAAATAACACAAACACCTGTCAGAGTGTTGAACAGGATTTCCAAATGATCCTGGTGTCTTAACTGACAGCTAGAAAAGAATAGAAGGAATTTCCCATCTTGTCATCACTGAAATTAGCGCTGCAGTCCATCAAAAGAAAATGAATTGACAACCATCTTGATAATGGATTAACCATTTAAGTCATTTATTTAAAGAAAATGCCAAATATTTGCTGGTTCCAGTGTCACAAATGTGAGGATTTGTTGCTTTTCTCTGTTTGTATCATTGTAAATTGAATATCTCTGATTTTGGTCTGTTGGTGGGAAAAAAACAAGAAATTTGAATGTGATTTTGGCAAATCTTAACTATTTTCTGGTATTTTAAAGACCAACGGATTAATCAAAAAAATAGTTGAAATTAATTGATACAAATTAAAGTTTGTTTCAGTATTATCTGAACTGGGATCTACAGTCTCTGGTTAAAGGCTGCAAGTCTGTGGTGCATTTAGTAGGCAAGAACCCAAAATGGTTCTTGCCATGGAAAAAAAGCTTCTCTGCAGTCCCACCACCTTTGATCCTGTTGAGCAAAATATTTATATATCCCTTCCTATCAACTAGGGGGCAGTAAAGGCTCACCATATGTCTGTTACTTACTTTTGTCTCCCAGCTGAAGCGTCATGTTTCTGTTAAACTGAATGTTGCTTCTCCAGCCGCTGCTGGAGCCAAATGGGGAGAAGGGGTCTGAAAATCACACACACACCATGTACACTTAGTACACTAATACTATTTCAGGTCAAATGTGCTTTAAATCATTTGTCCTGCAAAGTGTTATCCCCTCACCAGTGGAGGTCTGTGTGAACTCCTGTGTGCATTTCCTCTCCTGCAGCACCAGGCCCAGGGCTGCCTGGCAGATCGTTTCCCCAGTAGGAGTTCTCGGAGCGGGGAAGAGGTCGGCGTAGTGCTGAGGGATGAAGCTGGTGGTCACATTTCCAGCCTCAAACTCCGGGTGGCCCGAAAGACTCAGCAAAAAGTCAATGTTAGTGTTCAGTCCCACGATCTGGGGCAGCAGAGAGGACAGAAAGACGCAAAGAAAGTTAAAACACAGAACCATCAATTATAGGTATTTCTGCATGTATCTGCTGTATAAATTAAATTAAATCCTACACGTGGGGGCTTTGGGTTTAGAAAATACTGTATTTATCTTACAAGTTCAGTTGCATGACATGCAGCGCATCTCATTTGACTGTGTGTCTTACATTGTACTGCCGTAAGCAGTACCGCAGCTTCTTTAAGGCAGCACACCGGTCTTCTCCCCACACCACAAGCTTGGCGATCATTGGGTCATAATGTGCCGACACCTCGTCCCCTGAAAACAAACACACACACAGACACTATGTCAGTTGCAAAGCTCCCAGTGTTTTTGCATTAGCTTTATTTGTCCCTCGCTCATCCTTCATTATCTACACAGACTGAAGCAGTCGCATGGATCTTTCTGTCTACTTTCTTTATACCAGTGTCGTCAAGTGTGATTGGATAATCAATGATCAAGAATTTCTCAAAAAGCACAGACAAAGATTAACAAATGGATGGAGACCTGTGCTGTACAAGCTCTCATTGCTGTTGTTTCTGCACTGCATTTCCCAGAGATCCCTTTGTGCTTGGTCTTTTTTCTTAATATCTTTCTTGATCTTTGTTATGTGTGTAATGAACTAGTACAGCTATTGTGATATAAGCTATGACAGAAGGTAGCAAATTGGACATTAACTCTGTAAAAAACATTGAGTGCTGTTACATAAAGAATGGAAAACTATCCATGCAAACACAACCGGAGAGTTAGATCTAGACTCCCCTACCATCCCTGACTCCAGTCTCTATGCGTGTGTGTTGGTCTGGTGGAGGGGTGGAGAGATGCAGCAGAGGCCCTGCCCCTGGAAGGAAGTCGTTGTTTGGGTCCTCGGCGTAGATACGAGCCTCAAAAGAGTGCCCCCTTAAAATGATGTCATCCTGGAGGAGAGGCAGGCGCTCACCTGCCGCCACCTGGAGGAGATTTACACCGAGAGCAATTAGTGTGACTGAAATCAAAACTTTTTGTTGACATGGTACTTTCTGTTGATTAAAAAACTCCTTTTTTTCAGCTGGTTGTCAGCATTTCCTCCCTCCTTCCTCTCTCACCCGGAGCTGCCACTCCACCAGGTCAGTTCCAGTGATCATCTCAGAGACGGGATGTTCCACCTGCAGCCTGGTGTTCATCTCCATGAAGTAAAAGTTATGCTGGGCGTCCATTATAAACTCCACCGTACCTACACAGGAAGACAAACAATATGATGTCAATATCCTGTGTGTTCTGGGTCGGAGGCACTGTGATGAGGAGTGTGTAGGTGAGTGTTTGTGTGTCTCACCTGCCCCTACATAGTCGACAGCCTTGGCTGCTCTGACTGCTGCCTCTCCAAGTTTCCTCCGAACCTCAGGACTAATACCAGGCTGGAAAAATACAGTCAACAGTTGACACAAACAAATTCAAGTCATCATAGCCCTAATATCCAGTTTCACACCATAGATCCACATACTCTATCCTTTCTTCTAATGAGATGTTCACACTATAGTGGCCATTGGTAGCCGGAGAAGGAGTGTGTCCTCATTTAATACAAAACTCTACCAACACAGGTGGACTGAACTTTGTGAGGAAAGTTTTTCCAGCTTTTGTCACCATGTTAGTGAAGCAAAGAGCTTTTATTGACTGTACATTTATGGGTTTGGGAGAAACAGGTTTCCACTTCCTTGTTTGACCTCGTTCATAATGGGAACAGTTTGATAACCAGGGTTGCCAATGTTTTAAATTAGACATTTTATAAGACATTTTCAATTACCTACGAACTAATTGGAAATAAGAGAAACAGTTCCTCTACGGCAACAATAAGACCGGTGGATTATTCCAGAATAGTGACTCAACATATCCTGAACTTAAACCTCAATTCAGGCTCCCATTAGCTGGATGTGGGAAATCCAAATGTATCTTTGCAAGAGAAACTGATTTAAATGTCAGAATTTTAATTCACTCAAAGTTCCATATCAGTCAACATTAATTCAACGATACATCTATGTCACCACCATTGCTCACTCACCCCTGGTGCTTCCTCTATGATCTTCTGATGTCTCCTTTGGACGCTGCAGTCTCTCTCAAACAGATAGACAGCGTTACCGTGCATGTCCCCGAAGACCTGAACCTCCACATGTCTACATGAGACACACAGACAGAGGAATACCAGGACAAATTAATATTTTCAAGTGAACATAAATAAACGTAACAAGGTGGGAGAACTGGCTGGTACCTGGGATCCTCTACAAACTTCTCAACCAGCATGACGTCATCGTTGAAGGATTTTCTGGCTTCTCGTCTCGCCGACTCCAACTGTTCCAAGAAGTCTGAGTCTGACCGTGCAATACGCATCCCCTAAACACACACA
Source organism: Macquaria ambigua (assembly GCA_008360985.2). NCBI lineage: Eukaryota > Metazoa > Chordata > Actinopteri > Centrarchiformes > Percichthyidae > Macquaria > Macquaria ambigua. Next base: position 190,339 of record VMKM01000144.1, read on the forward strand.
CACACACACACACACACACACATCGTTATTTCATGTTTCCTGAAGTTACTCTGTCAAAGTTATTTAGGCTTTTTCCATGTCCTCTCACCTTCCCTCCTCCTCCACGGACTGCCTTAATCATCACAGGGTATCCTATCTGGGCAGCCTCTGCTTGCAGCCTCTCATTTGATTGGTCCTCTCCATGGTAACCACCGATGATTGGCACCCCAGCAGCTGACATGATGTGTTTGGATGTGCTGAAAAAGGACACAGAGCAATACAGGTCATTGGCACATATTGCTATTATTATTCTTTCTTGAAAGTTAGTCCTTTAAGGTACCAAAAAATATAAAACAATTATTACATATTTGTTAGAGATACCTGGAGAGAGCGTGTTACCTTTTAATGCCCATGTCTCGGATGGCAGAGGAAGGTGGCCCAATGAAGATGATGCCTTCCTGTTTACACGCCTCTGCAAACTCAGTGTTTTCTGACAGAAAGCCATAACCAGGGTGGACCGCCTACATACACAAACACATTATCTAAAACATCACATTGAACAATGTCCAAGCCCTTTGATGATTCACTGTCAAAGAAGAACATCATAATCTACACTTTCTTTAGTGGATCCTTTAAGCAGGACTAAAGGAAAATGATAGCATCACTTCTAAACATCGCCAAGTAGAGGATTACTCACATGTGATCCAGACTTCTTGGCCACTTCCAAAACTTTCTCCATAGAGAGGTAACTCTGCTGGGAGGGTGGAGGGCCGATGTGGTAGGCTTCATCTGCCTACAAAGAAACAAAGCAAAAACAGACAGTTTCCAACTGAACATATCTAAGGCAAGTTTGAAAACTATTAATGGGCAGTGTAAAAAAACACGTTAGCAACATGCTGTCTCATTGTGTTTGTTAAAGCAGCTGCAGAAAGCGTAGAAGGATGCAGAGAAGCAAATGACTACAAATACTAAAGGACACAGCTCTTTGCAAGACAGAGCTATCCAGCATCTCACCATGGCCACATGCATGGAGTGTCTGTCTGCATCACTGTACACAGCCACAGAGCGGACGCCCATCTTCTTGGCCGTGCGCATCACACGACACGCGATCTCTCCTCGATTGGCAATCAGCACCTTCTCTATCCTTCCCACCCCTGGAGAGGACACAGCAGACACTTTAGAGTTTTTTCCAAAATGATGACAAAAATGAACTATACAATAGTCGTCACCTCACTAATTAAATCAAAAGCGCAAAAACATTTAAAGGGCTTGCAACCATCATTCTCATCATTACTTGTTTAAGTCATTTATCAAGCAAAAATACCAAATATTCTCTGCTTCCGACTTTTCAAATGTGAGGATGTTGCTTTTCTCTGTTTTATGTAATTGAAAACTTAATATCTTTGGGTTAATTTGGACTGTTGGTTGGACAAAACAAGCAATATGGATTTGTCATGTTGGGCTCCAAAAAGCCTGTGCTGGGCATTTTTCATTTCTTTTCATTATTTTCTGATATTTTATAGAGTATATGATTAACAAATACATCATTATATAATAGTTAGTTGCTGCACTGAAGTTTTACTTTGCCTACATCACCATATCACTGGTATGTATGTTTTAATGAGCCTGGCTCTCAGGAGGAGAGACAACAGTTTGAATCTCAAACAAGTAAACATCTCTTGCACTGCAACTGGAACACGAATGTCACCCAACTGAGCTATAAAAGACAACCTCTAACGCGTTTTCAATTAGAGTTTCAAATAAAACAGAGCAATTTATGTTATATTTGCTTATGATATTGCAAGGAGCATTTCCTTCACTCACCTCCTGAAACAAGCCTCACGCCTCTTTTGGTCCATGACAGTTTTCTGAGGAGAGGAGAGGACAACATCTTCAGTACCATTCAAACTTCTACATGGCTGTGAAGGGCAGAGCAGATGCTAGATGGACGAAATACTGGTGGCTAATTAATTAAATACCACGTACAGTAACTATAAAGCAAAACCCAGCATAAATAACTGAGTGAAGGCTGGTCGCACAGGTAAATCCACAACAGTGTGCATGTTGTACCAGCAACATTAGCCATGCTAGCTGACAGCTTGCTACCTTTATTTAACCTTGCTCAGCTCTTATCAGATTCATTAGCTCGCGTGATGAAAAACATTTTATCAACACGTTGATGTTGAGGGGAGAAATAACGTGATTTTGGGGTCCAGGTCAGCAATCATGAGAACCAGCATATTATTTACAATGTGATGTGTGGCAATGGTAGCTACACAAGTGCCAACTGTCAGGTTAGCTCAGACGTAATGTAGCGGTAACATTGGCCGGCTTTCAAACTTGATAGCTGTAAGCTAACGTTAAAAGATGCTTTAAAAAAACTGGTTGGTGGGAGATAACGTTTGCAGGGGCAGCCTGTTTTCAGACAATATCATAGCAGCCATGTAACGCTTTGATGTACTCACTGTGTAAATATCCTCAGACCCTTCAGAGTTGGGAAACTCAGAATAACTGCAGCCATAGCTACCAGCTGCTGAGGCTAGCTGCTAGCTAGGTAAATGACTGACCAGCTGAGGAGGAAAAGGCGAAGTGGTAAATACTAAACAGCTCATACACGGTTTGGTTCTATTTTAACTGCAGCAAACAACTCAACTTAAACCGGAGAGAAATATTTGGGACCTTAAAATGTTACACTCGCACTAATAAACACTGCCATTCGCTTGTAAATTCCTGTATTATCATTTATGACCTTTCCAAGGACTCGTAGTGTCCACAGCCAATCAGAAAGAGAGATATGGAGGCGGGAGAAAGCTGCAGTTACCAGAAACCACCAGCAGATGGCAGCGTTTCTCTGCCAGACAGGTGGTGAATTAAATAAAAATCACTCAATAATAAAATAAAACTTTATTTTATAAACAAGAATAATTGCTTGTGAAGTAATAGAGATATTCTGAAACAGAAATTAGTTGAATAATCAAACATTCAATAACTATACTAGCTACATTACAATAGTTTTGAGTTATGTATTACTTTTGAAGTTAAAAAACAAAACATATTTTATTCAAAAACCATGTTATTGCTCACTATAGCCAACATACTGCAGTAGGATAAAGGGTAATTAAGCTGCAAAACTTGAAGTAATTATCTGTGATGTTCATTCAGCAGTATCTCTGCCATTTAGGTTCAAGATTATATTATGATAAATCATATTATACAATAGTCTGGTTCATTTATATTGCTAGTGCAATTAAGGGCTCTATAACTAATTTTCAGCCCACCTCCCTTTTATTAAATATATATATTTATTACAACAAACATCAGTGAACAAAAGTCATCACTGAAAGCAGAATGAAAGTGAAATGAAATGCAAAATGTAATTCATTGATGGTACATAGTAGTTCAAACAGAATGGAAGATAGAAAATAATAATACAAAAATCAAAGAAAGAATAGTCAAATAAATAAATGTTACAACACTGTTTGCATTTATGGTTTGAATATTAGACATCAGACCTCTTTTTTATTATTAGAAGAATTCCAGGAGCAAAAAGTTACATTCAAGTTAAAAAGAGCAATTTTTTAGGAACCTTTTGTAACAGTTTGAAATATTCTTTTAGCAAAATCTCCATCCAGTTTCACAACAAGTTCAGATCCTGTCGTATCCTTGTCTGCGGCGGTCTTTGATGAACAGGAAGCTCAGCACAGCGATCAGGATGAGACACACCACTGTGGCCCCGACGATGATGGGAATAACCCGCTTGTTAAAGTCGGCCCAACACTCCACCTCTGAGACGTAAGACAGGAGGAGAGCAAAATGCAGGAAGAAGACGGAGGAGAAATGGACAATAAGGACCTTGATTTAAGTAGAAATATGAAGAAAACATGTCAAAAGAAATTCTATATAACGCCATTAATTTATATAGAATCTGAAATGTTTTTATGGCATTAGTCTACATTTTGGTCTCACTCAGGTATCCTGTTCCAAGAAAGCTGCAGTGCAGTGATATTTCCACTAGATCAAGGCCATTGTCGCCAATCATTTATGACTGTGCACATACAGCTTCACTAAACCATTAGCTTTAGTTTCAGGAGACTCACCAAGTCCAGTGGGACCAATTATCACACCGTCCAAAACCATGTCTGATTCTCAGAAATCTCATCCTCAAAAATGGGAAGCTCCACAGTATATCCAGACAGGCCCATCTTCCCAATCAATAAACAGGCTTTCTGTCAGATTTTATGTATTTCATCCGGCACAACTTCCTGCTTCTGGCCCAGACATGTGAGAAATAAAGACAATAAAACCTGATAGAAAGCATGGATTGGAAACTGATCACAGCTTTTGATTCCCTAAATGACTGCCCTATTGGACTGTGTTGAAGCTAAACAGAGTGGTAAGTTCCTCAAAACTATATCTATAGCTATAGTTTTTGTAGATGTTTTTAAAAGTGTTCTAAAAGCATAAACATAACCTGATACAGCTGTAGAAAACGAGCCCAAAACACACAGAGGTTTATAGATATGAAATGTATTTTTATGCATGAAAAATGTGCAAAACTGGTGCTCATATTCATGTCCATTTGTCCATGTGTTTTATTTGGTATGCATAGACTAGACCATTATGCTTAGCTGAAGGTGTAGGCAGTTATCTGTCCAGTGAAGAGAATTATAAGTCAAGTGTTGATTTACTTTTAACTGAGCATTGTGAATTTCTTCCCAAAACAATCATATTTATTAGAGTTTCAGCAGCTTCTAAATATGGTTATAGTTCAGATACTAGTATAAAACCACCTACACTCATTTAAATTTGTGGAGCAGACTTAATTTACCCCTGCATCACTGATCCCAAGTGTTCGGCTCAGTCACCTTTTCCGTACTGTCCCTTGGGCAGAGTGAAGGCCTGCATCTGCAGAGGAACCAGCTTGATCCGCAGCTCCGACGACGTCAGGAGCAGATTCTCAGATTTGCACTTGAAGCTCTGTCCATCAGCTGTTGGGAACAGCTTGTCATGGGCCACCAAACCCGAGTAAGTCTTATCTGGGAGGAAGAGGATGTGAGACAGGGACAATTACATTCCCAGTGCAGGTTATTGTTCCAAATCAGAAATCTCTATCTGGTCTTACTGGCACATCCTTGGCAGACAGGCAGAGGAGACACGTGGACAGTCAGCTTGGTGACGTAGAAAAGATTCTTTTCCTGGAGACAAAAATACAGAGATTGAAGCTGATTCAGAAACACCTGAATTCTGAACAGAAGCACACATTTTTCCAAGTAAACAAACATGATTTCATCATTTGATCTACATTGATCAACATTTTGATCTAGATATGAACTTGGAAGACTCACTGATGCTCTGTGTAAATGGATTATGTTCCTATTACATATAAGTCTGAATATTATTTATGTTATCATTCTATTTCTTTAATTTTTGTCTTCCATTAAGAGCAAAGGACATAGTTAAACTTTTTCTTAAAACTGAAATGTCACTGCTTTTCTTGACATAGCTGAATGTCCCATCATGTGATGATCTTTTTTTGTTGCACTTTTGCAGACAAATGTTCAAAGCCCTTTTTCTAATAGCAATAGCAATAGTATGTCTCATCTCTATTATTTTCATAATGGCTGCATTTCTGAACATTTGGGGTGCATCAAACTGGACATGTGCATGTAAATCTGAACTTTTGACAGAGCTGTTATTCCTGAACTATTTGTGTGTTTTCTGCACTGCACCTTAACTTTCCAGTTTAATCTAGTAATAGTCTGATATTGTATAAAATGTCCACATGTTACCTTTGTACCCTCAAAATGAGAGCAGATGTTAATAAAATGACAGATGGTTGTTAAACTAGAAAAAAAACATGAACTACAGATTATTTTGCATTACAGGAATATGTGCAGTATGTTGTTAAATGTCTCTGGACACCCTGAACTCACACACAGTATAGTCAGACCATTCAGAGTCATAATGACACCTACAATGGATTTACAGTTGCCAGTTAACCTAGCCTGCATGCAGTGGTGGAAGAAGTATTCAGATCCTTTACTTAAGTAAAAGTAGCAATACCACACTGTGGAAATACTGCACTACAAGTAAAAGTCCTGCATTCAAAACTTTACTAAAGTATCAACATTTACTTAAAGTATCAAAAGTAAAAGTACTTATTCTGCAGAAAAATGGTCCCTGTCGGTGTTTTGCTATCATATCTGATGTTTCTGGATTAATATTGCTGCTGCATTAATGTGTATGTTGCATTTTACTGCTGTAGATGTTTAAGGTTGAGCTGATGTTAACTACTTTATATACTGTTGGGTAGTTTAATCTAAAACAGTGCATCATATTCTATAAGATCATCATGTGTCCCTGTTTTCAGCTTTGTGATGATGCATTTTCAAATAGTTTATTTCACTTAATAAGTAGGAGAATTTCAAGCCATCAAGGAACACTTAATCCTTTGGTTTATCAGAAAAATTCTAATTCATAATCTCCAAATTTGGAGATACATGGTTTTTACTGGACAGGAAGGGTATAAAAAATAGTAAACTGAAAAGTAATAAGTAACTAAAGCTGTCAGACAAATGTAGTGGAGTAAAAAGTATAATATTTGCCTCTGAAATGTAGTGGAGTAGAAGTAGAAAGTTGCATAAAATGGAAAAGCTCAAGCACAGTACAAGTACCTCAAATTTTTGCTTAAGTACAGTAATTGAGTAAAAGTACTTAGTTACATTCCACCACTGCCTGCATGTCTTTGGCCTGTGGGAGAAAACTCAGAACATGCAAACGTCACACAGAGAGGAATATGTGAGTTTTGTTGTTAAACGTGTCGTACCTTTCTGAAGGTGAGCTGCAGACTGGCAGCATTGTCTGGCAGTGTGAGAGAGAGAAGAGCCGATTCTTTGCCACAGTAGCCACTGGTCCTGACCCTGGAGGGGTCCAGGCTGAAATACCAAGTCTTCTGAAAGCACACAGGAGACAAATATTACTTTATATCACTCGACGACTCAGTGTTTCTTCTCTATTTAGTTTTTAACGTTTGCCAAACTTTATTGGAGATATATGAAGGTATGAATTTACATGTAAATATGTCAGTTGAATCAGCCAGAGTACACACACGTCTTCTTTTATTTAAAAAGAGCTGATGGTCGTTTTAGGTTTTTACAGTTACACCAACTTATAACACCTCACAAAGAGATGCTGACACAAACACACACACTGTCTGCAAAAAGTGCTGAAAGTTACACAGATGCACACTGAGGCAAACACACAGCACACTATTCACAAATTAACAACCCTGACACACACACACACACACAGTGCTGAGCCAGTCACAGCCTCTAACCTTCTTTTCGATGACAATGTACTCGACTCCCATGGTGGCTTTGATGCAGGGTTTCCCAACAAGGTTTTTCAGCATGTAGGTCCCTGTGCACAAAACACACACACACACACATTAACACACACAGACAAATACCAAATGTAATGTAAGTTTTACATTGAACACAATTACGTAATATCATCTATAACTTCTTTATCAACTGTCAGACCTGAAGTTGTTCTCCATGAGTCGTGAGGAAAAGTTGTGTTGTTGCAGCCAACAGAGCCCCTCCACATTTTTTACTTTACTCATTTTTTACTTTCCTTTTACATATTTAAAGTTTTACAGAAAAACTGAACTGTAAACCCAGTGGAGTTTACATTAAAATGCAAGTAAACTAACTGGTGCAGATAGTTAATATATTATCTCAAAGGAATACAACTAGCTTTATGTCCTAGTAATGCTGTAGATGTAGGGCTTTACACTGCATGTATTTGTTTCTGACGTTGTTGGTGTATGTCAAATATGCCAAAATGTAAATAGTTAATGATCAATTGCAAAAGAAAAAATGTATATTGTATCTCACAGCTTTTTCGCTAACAAGATGTTAAAGCACGGTAATGAGTTTTCATATGCTCAGAGTGGCAACCATCTTCAAAAAGCTACACAAAAATCAAGCCAGTCAGCATGACAGCTGACAGCAACCACGGGCATGTTCTCCAGAAAATGCTTTAATACGTTTCGTTTTCATCTGTTTCATACTGCTTTTACGCTCCTGTACTGCAGCCTGCCTTGTTTCCATCATGACATTTTTTCAACATGTTTGTGATTCTTTGGGCTACAGAAACTGATGCTTTTGTTTATGTGTTTGTAATAAATCTGGTCTTGTGTTGGTGTGTACCTATTGGAGGAATGGCCTCAGAGGGCTGCAAGACCGGCTGGTAGATCTGAACCTCGGAGGGCAGCTCAGAGTCTGAGGCAGGCTGGACGGAGCTGCCATTTCTCTGCAGGTGGACACCTGGTGGAGGAAGAGACATGTCTCTCTCAATGACTGTTTATCACTTGTGTTTTTTTATATATATATTATAAAAAGGTAGCATTTCAAAATCAATAAATCATTACCACTGGAAATTCTTTGGTAGTTTGGTAGAAAAGTGCTGCATCGAAGAAGGTTCTGTTCTTCCAGTGCAAATACAACTATGGCCAGATTAACCTGTTAGGGGGCCCTGGGGAAAAACTCGGGGTGGGACCAATATATTGACCCCCTTACATGTCACCAAGTTCCCATTAAGTCCAGTGCACACAGCAGACTACACATAGAAATTTATTTTCCCAGAGAGCCAGTCTGATATGCTGCAACAGTACCACATGGCTCCAGGTTGAGGAGTGTATTTTGACATAGGACCCCTCTAAAAAAAAACAGGGTCACAAGATTAGGTAATAATGCAGGACGAGCCTTAGTTCATATTGCACTTTAGTGTCGCAAATTCCTATAGAAATTTGCAATTAATCAAATTATGTGCAATTAGTTAACACCCAGTGAACCTGGTGCTTTCCAGCCAACGTTTTAACAAAATCTTGGAACATGATTGCAAAAAGTGTAAAGCCAATGGGGAAAATCACATGTAACAGCTTTGTCTACTTTTTAACAAGACACGACTGAAAATGGGTTTTTGGGATACGTAGTTATAAAGTAAAAATGAGGCTGTCTCAACCTTTTTTTCTACAGTTCACAGTAATTACACCAAGGTATCACAATTACTGCTAGCTCTCTGGCTCTGATCATTGTCATATGTCATCTGTTTGCTTAAACCACAGACGGAAAGACAGAAAGTGTGGGACCACTGAATACCACCAAACCAACGATGAGTGTGTGAGCATGGAAACTACAACAGCCTTATTTATGACACAGAACAGAGAGCGCTCACACCACGCAGGTACAAGGAAATATCACTCTTTAAAGACAAGTTAAAACAGCATTAAGAAGACCACCATTTAATTTTTAATTTCAAAGATAAATGAAATGTCCCAATCACAGATTCACTCCCATCATTATTGACCTCCTTGCATGTGTGCACATAATTACAGAACGGAGGTCTTAATAAAACATTAGTTGGTGCTATATGGCATCATGGAAGGTTATTTGTAGATCTGTGACATAGACGTCTTGGTTTGGGAGTTCAAAGTGAAGTAAAATCTTTTCATGTTGCTGAACAGAAGATGGTTTTGAAAAGCTGCATCACCCACTGCAGTTTGTTTCATTTTTGGGACAAAATGCTGGGTGGTAAAGGTGTGGAAACTTTCGTTATTCCTCTGTCAAAAGTAACTTAAATTAAATACACAATTTTTTGAGTTACAGAGACAAAGAACAGTCTGCCGAGAGAGTTTAGAGTCCATTATCTGAGGCTGAAATGAGATTTGAATATTATCAAACTTACCTGGAATAATAGCAGCCAGGAAGAAGAGAGACCATCCGCCTGTGTGACCCCTTAGCATCATAGTTAGTAAAGAAAAGAATAGAATAGAGTAGAATAATGCTATAGTACTAGATGATCAGGGCAGTACGAGTGCTGCAGCTGTGGTTTGACTTGTAAATGTGAAACTGTTCAACACCTAAACACCTAAATGAACAGAGGAAGTGAAGTGTCAAATGAGGCGGTGTAGAGAGACCACTGCTTCTTTATGCACTGAACTCACACCTCTGATGGTTAACGTCATGTCAGTTAAACAGACAAACTGTGGAGCGTCTCAGCCTGCGGGAAAAGCTGCTGAGTCAAAGACTACAGTCCACACATAACTCTAACTTTACAAAACATACTACAATAATACAAAAAAACTACAAATTAAGTTCCCCAGAATCAAAAGTAATCTCAGAGAAGAAAAACATCAAGACATCATGCTCTTCTTAAGGTCAAGTTAAAGGAGAGATGCTAGTAAATGTTCATGTTATATTATTAAATATTATATGAGGTTTTCTTATAATTAGCAGTCAGCAGAACACCGCAGATCAGGGTCAAAAGTGTTTTGCTGGATGGTGTCAGAAAAATTCTCAATCACAACAAGATTAAAGGTGAAATGGTTTAAATGTTTAAAATGTTGTCCTTTAGAGGCAGGGTGGTTGACAGTGTTGTTTGTTCTTGTAATTTATTTATCATAATCTCTCTTGTTGCTGTATGCACTTCAACACACTGAGTGTACCTGTAATGAAATATGCTATATACATTAAATTGCCTTGCTTTATTCAACCCACCTGAAACTCCTAGTAACTTAAAATAAAGGCTGAGAATTTCTCACAAATTACTTTGTCCGAGGTCTGGAGGTTTACATTGATATTGTTAAATGTATTTTACAGTTCAATATATTTTCCTCCCTTCTCATTTTGTCTTTTCCTCTTCTTCAATGCTCATGTCCACCTTTGAAGGGTCAGTTCACCCAAGTTTCAAACAAGAATTTCACTTCTAACCTCTAATTGTATCTAGCCATGCAGAATCATTGGTACTACTTTCTGATGAAGAAATAGTATCTATGAAAACTATTGGCAGCATGTTCTGGATTATCAAGAGTAACAAGGTTGCTGTTACATTTTTAAAATGTCATGTTTCTGTGCTGTGACCTCCACAAACCAAAGTCTACTCAGCTCCATTGTGTTGGGGTGTAATCTCAGAGACAGACGTCTCAAAACCTGGACAAATAAAACCAAAACTATTTGCATGGATAAATTCCACTAGACGTAAGTGAGAATATGTCTATATTTTGTATCATTTTGGTGAAACCACCCTTTAAAGAAAGGACGTAATTGTTGTTTATGCATGACAGTTCAGCTCCTCTCACTACAGTGTAATGGTTTGGCTAGTTTTGATAGTGAGCCCTTGTCACGGGTTGCGTATGTATGTTTACCATATGTGACCATTTAAAAGGAACAATTTGACACTTAGGGAAATACTTTCTCACTTTTTTTCTCAGATTGAGATGAGGAGATTGATACCACTTTCATGTCTGTACGGTAAATATGAAGCTACAGCCAGCAGCCGATTAGCTTAGCTTAGCACACAAACTGAAAACAGGGAGATACAGCTAGCCTGGCTCTGCCCAAATATAACAAAATGCACCTACCAACTCCTCTAAAGCTGGCTAACTTCCCCGAGTATTGTCATCACGGTGAGTGACAAACAACTGGCTCCAGGAGTCACTACGCCCGGCCAAGAAACAGTCCCGCACTTTACCACCTGTGAATCCACAACATGTAGATTTTACACTTTTTTCATGCATATTAAACAAACCAGATATAATGTGTTAATTAGTGAGCTTTAGAGTTGCTGGAAGGTGGATTTTGTTACTGAACAGAGCCAGGCTAGCTGTTTCCCCCCATTCCCATGTATGCTAAGCTAAGCTAAGCTAAGCTAACCGATTGCTGGCTGTAATGTAGCTTTATATTTACCGGACATAAGATATGAGAGCAGCATCGATCTTCTCATCTAGCTCTCAGCAAGAAAAGTGAATATAGTATATTTCCAAAAATATTGAACTATTCCTTGAAACAAAGAGTTATGTGTTTTACTTGATTTATTTGAAAATCCAAAAGAAAGCAAAGATTAGAGGAAAGTTTTTTTTTTTTTTTTTTTTTAAAATATGCATCTTTTTGTACTAGAAATTAGTTTTTTCCACTCTCCTCTCCTGCCTCTCATGGCCCCTCACATTTAACTTACCACGTCTTGAGGAGGTCTCGACCCCCATGTTGGGAACCACTGGCTGATGTGTGCATGTGTAACCACAAGAGGGCAGAATTATGCTCTTATAAATCTGCTCGTCTAGATTTTTTTACACAATCACAATATTTTTTTTCTTCACAGTCTCAAAATAAAATACACGTAAGGACTTACTTTGTATATAGTATTATTAAAGAGCCGTACATGATGGAGCTAAAGTGGTTCCTTGGGTGCAACAGGGCCAATGATCAGCCGGGCACACATGGAAGATTTTGGCATGTTGTCATCAGTTGGCAGGTGAGTTGACCTTGTTGTACTTGGTGAACGCAGACAAGGCAAACACAATGTCTGTAATGATACATCTATAATATGAGTGTAACGTCTGAGCACATTTCGCCTCATTTCACAGAGGAGCAGTGGGGAAATCAGAGTGGTAAAGGGCTAAAGGTTGAGAGGGACAAAGTACCAGCTAAAACACACAAAACACACACCGAGCACACACACACACACACACACTCACATAGTGGCTCCTAAATACGTACAGTTAAGGGTTTTTTTTGCTACTATATAGTCAGAACCAATCAACTCTATGTGGTTTAATCAGTGAGAATATGTGTGTTGAGGAGGGAGAGAGTTTACTCTTTCAAAGTCACTAATAAAGTTACATGCTCTCTTCTCTCTCTGATACTGACTGTTGTATTGACTCGACAGGTAGGAGGGCAAACAAAAGAGCAAACATTTACTCTCCTTTTACCGACTGAGCGTTTTGAGCATTAATGTGTGTGTGTGTGTCCTCTGTGCCCTCCTGTCCTCTGTGTGTATGTCTATCAGTGTGTCATCATTTTTCTCAGGATTCACGCCTACAGTTTCAGGAGAACTTCACTCAGTCGTCCATCCCTGTGTGGAGAGGAGTCGAGTTTTTCCTCTTCAAGCCCGGCAGGATCAACAGCAGGCCTCCACCTGCAGAAACTGTAAGTTGTGTATCAATAAGTCTTTCCATTAAAGAATTGTTTGGAAAGCTTGACATTTTTTTTAAAACTTGCTTATTTTTCAGCCACAAATGAGATATTTGATATCAATCCAGCTAACACGGCCGGGGTTTGGACATGAAATGCACTCACATTACATTGATAAACTGTGTTCATCAGCTGCTGTGATATTATTTCTTTTCCTTGTAGCAGAGCAGAGCCAAACATCAATCAGGATCAGACGATGAGGAGCGGAGTGGGGCTGTGTGTGCTGGGCCTGCTGTGCCTCCACAGCTCAGTCTTTGGGCAGGTAAGGAGAAAGAAATCAGAAATCATAACTTCTAACTGTTTTTCTGGCATTAAACTCTAGATTACACTGTGAGAACAGATGAGCTATGAGGCTGCAAAGGGTTACAGCAGCGATGGAAGAAGTATTCAGGTCCTTTACTTCAGTAAAAGTAGTAACACCACACTGTGAAAATACTCCACTGCAAGTAATTCAAAACTTTACTGTCAGCAAATGTAGTTAAAGTATCAAAAGTAAGCCACTGTCAGATTATAATAAAAATGCATCATATTTTGTAAGCTAATCATATTTATTGTGTATAAAATGGTAATCAGATCATGAAAAGTAACCAGTAACTGTAGCTCTCGAGTAAATATAGCTGAGTAAAAAGGTAAATATTTTCCCTCAGAGTAGAGGAAGATAAGTATAAAGTAGCATAAAATGAGAATACTACGTAAATTAAGTTTCTCAAAATTGTACCTAAGTATAGTACTTGAGTAAATGTACTGAGTTACTTATTTCTACCACTGGATTACAAGCATGATTTATCTGACATTGAATCAATGTCAGCTTGCTCGTACACAGTGGTGGAAGAAGTGTTCAACATACTCCATTACAAGTCCTTCATGCTAAGTCTTATTTAAGTAAAAGTAGCTAATTATTGTCAGCACAAATGTACTTAAAGTATCAAAAGTAAAAGTGGTCATCATGCAGCAAAATTGCCCCTTTTGAAGCTATATTTTATATATATTATTGAATTCGTAATGCATTAACATGTAAGAAGCATTTTAATGTTGTAGTTGAGTTTAACTACCTCAGCAGTTTATCTACATGGCAAAGCATCATATTTCATAAGATGATCATATGTTCTGCATGTAAAATGTAATCTGAAAAGTAACTAGTAACTATAGCTGTCAGATAAATGTAGTAAAAAGTGTGGTGGAAGTATAAAGTAGCAGAAGATGGAAATACTCAAATAATAAAGTACAAATAGCACAAAGCTTTCTTGAGTGAATGTACTTTGTTACTTTCCATCACTGCTTGTCACAGGCTGTATATGTTTATGAGCTGCCAGCATTTTGACCAAAGAGCATTTTTCCATTCTCATATGGTTTCATAAAAAAAAAAAAGAAAAGAACATTTAAAGATTTGATTGGAGAAAAGTCAGATCTAGTTTTGTGCGGCAGAAATGCATTTTCTTCTGTGTCAGTTTTGGTCATAATTCTCCTCCTCCAGGAGGCGATGGCGGTCCAGCCTGGCGTCCTGATCTTCTGTGACGACCCGTCTGTAGAGAAGGCCGTCAACAGCGCTGTGCACAAGTTCAACAAGAGGTTGAGTTCCGGACACAAGCTGGCCCTCTTTCAGATACTAACAGCCAGCAAGGTACAATGATTGCAAAAAGGATGCGGCTCTCTGCACAGTCAGGGTACAGTCATCAAGACCCCTCATAAGGTCTAAAAATACTGCAACCTGATTTTCCTATAATATATAAAAGTGCAGAGTGGCTGTAGGCGTACTGTAGGGCAATGGTTGCTTTTACAGTGTTGCATTGATTCACTGTTGTAGCTGTTTTAGCTGCTCCTATACACCCATTGTCGTACCTGAAAAAGGGGGAAATAATAGATGGAGAAAGTACACAGGAACACAGTGCTTCTTTTCACTGTCAGTGCTCTGTATGAGGAAGTTAGTAAGGTTCCTCTTAATGGAAGTACTATCAATCAAGGGAGACTCAAAGAGTCACTACAAATGAAACAGAAATAAGGGTTTAATGCACAAAACTAACTAACTAATTCATGATTACTGCTTATAGAAACTATGAACAAAAAAAATTATCTTCTACCAATTCTACCTTTCTGTCTCACTGCTTTTAACTACGACAATGCATACGATTTTATGAGCTTGTTGCATGTTTTTCATGGAAAACCTTAATAATAATAATAATAATAATAATAACTTAACAGCTACAGAAACGGTCAGACAAATTTGGTGTAAAAATGTAGTGTGTAAAAAGTACAATATTTCCATCTGAAATTAAGTATAAAGTTGCACATAATTGATGTAATGGGCCAATACTTTGAACATTAGTTTATTGAATTCAGATATCCAGATGTGAATAGATCTGATGGTTGTTACCTCCATTAAAAATCCACACATCACATTTCAGAGCTGAAACTGGAAGGCGATGAAACAAGAGGAACAAAAGCTGTGGGATGATTACCACGAAATTCTAGGAAAATGTGTTTAGACACTTTGACCTCTGGTACACACTGACTGTGTGTGTGTGTGTATGTGTGTGTGTGTGTGTGTGTCTACAGTCAGAGAATGGCTCAGACTCAGTGTACTCACTGCAGTTCACCAGCAGGAGGAGTGACTGTCCAGCTGGGAGCAACAAACCCTGGACGGACTGCGACTACTTTCCTTATGGACGCATGGTAATTCTTCACACATGTAAACTTAGCTGTGACACACAACCTTTCCAAAACTGTCCTCCATTCATCTCTGCGGAGAAAAAACTGCTAATAATCTCTAATGTAGATACCTAAACTTAAACAAAGCTGCAGATTTCCTGTGTACTCAAACGCTGAGATTGTATTGCTTGAAGTTGGTAGCAATAGTTAATGTAAAAGTCTGGATTATACAGTGTTGATAACATAAATCATGATCCAGACATTATCTATCCTGTTATTTCTCCAGGAGCCGATTTCATGCAATGCCACAGTCTTCATGACAGAGACCGAAGCAGACACTAGACAGGTGGACTGCCTGCTCGGTGAGTGAATGAATGAACAGGATTATCTCATCAGGATTTGGGTGGATAAACCCAGCATCTGATTATTAGTACAAGCAGAAAAATCTTACTTAAAGAAATAGTTCAACATTTTGGGAAATATATGCTAAGAGAAGTTAGATGAGAAGATTGATACCCCTCTCACGTCTCTAGGTTAGATATGAAGCTGGAGCCAGAAGACAGTTAGCTTAGCTTAGCATAAAGACTGGAAACAGGGGGAAACAGCTAGCCTGGCTCCATTCAAAGTAAGTTGTTGTTTTACAGGGGGTTATATGCTGCACTATTTCTTGACCTGGAGCAGTGACTTCCTGGAGTTTCTGCTGGTTGCCTGGCAACTATTCCAGGCCAAACCCAATACTCCTATATGCATATAACCTCCAGTAAAACCACAATTTGACGCTTTTACGCTTCGGCTTTTGTACGAGTCAAACAAAAGAGACATAACATGATGATTAATGAGCTTTAGTAAGCTTTTGTTGCCTTTGGAGAGAGCTAGGCTAGCTGTTTCCTCTTTTTTTCCAGTCTTCATGCTAAGCTAAGCTAGACGGCCGCTGGTTCTAGCTTCATATTTGCCGTAGAGACGTGAGAATGGTATCAATCTTTTCATCTTACTCTCAGCAAGAAAGCGAAATAGCATATTGACCAAAACGACAAACTATTACTAAAAATATTACCAAAAATACGGAAAGTCTGAGTACAAGATAAAGCCTTTTGCTTGCCTTGTCTCATGTTTTCTACAGTGTGAAGTAATCTGGGACACTTAAGGGAGAAGTAATTTTGCTTCGCCAGAAACGTTAACAGAATTTAAAGTGAAGAAAAAACCTTTTCAACTTAAGACCTCATTTTAGACATTAACCGCAGAACCGGTGGCTCATTAATACTTATTACTTCTCTTGTCATGTGATGCTTACAACAAGGGGATTTTCAAGTCTCATCCCATATAATGAGAAAAACTGAAACCAGCAATATCCGCAGTTTTTCAGATCTTCCAAGCATAATTTGATCATATATGGAGAGTGTTCTGACAGCAGCAGTGTCTGGTGTATTGATTCAGTCCACCATGACTCTGTTTATCAGAGGAGAGCATATTTCTCATTAAGAAAAACAGTGAGTCATTAAGGAAAATGTACACTGGTGGGCGCAGGGGATGCAAAGAGGGCCTGATTGTGTAATATATCAACATTATCTGCAGAGAGGGAGAGCACGATATCAACTTATCACACCATAAAAGGCAGTGACAGTCTAGACTTTAATCTGTTTGCCTAACCGGCTCGCTGTCAGCCTACAGTAAACAGATTCTGTGTTTTCTCTATCCAGCCTCCAAAATGTTTTGCAACATTTTAAAGGCTCAGCTTGGAAAATTCCTTTGTGCATTGATTTGCCTGCTTCAGTGAAGTCTGGCCTGAAAGAAATAAAAGCTGTGTGGTTTGAAGCCTGTGGTGTTAAAATAAGTAAACAGGCTACATGCTATAAATAAAGCTAGTCTTTCCCTAGATTTCTCCCCATATGAATAATTATATAATATTATTTGACACGACAACATACAGTAACATCAATTATCGTATATACTGTATGCTGATGATACTCATTTTTACATTTCAATCAAGCCTGATGACCCTAACGCTTTAAACGTATCTATCTTATTTATCTGCCATGTTTTTATAAGGAAGAAGAACTCATGGAATAAAAAAGACAATATCTCTGTTTCTGCTGCATCGATTTTGAACCTTTTTTTTTAAACTGTCCATCGTGAGTCTGACAATATTATAGGAGTGCTTTGCTAAATTGGTGGAGTACTCTTTTAAATTAGGGTACTAACTGGACATTACTGTACTAGACCCTTAAAGCAAGCAAGACACATTTCCCATAAATTGTTGGACATAGTACATGTAAGTGACAGGTTTTATGGTTTTAGCTTAAACCCACGCAAATTTCGTCAAAACTTGCTGCATTTAATAAAATAGGAAAAGTCATTTTTATGCTCATGTTACTTGGAGTGGGGGATTTCCTGCTTCATGTTTGTGTATGTCCAGCCACATGTAGCTTCATGTTTTTACTCATTGCATCATGCTGTCTCTGCATTGGACATTAAGCTCCCATTTATTTTTTCCAAAGACAATAAAAACATTTTTTGTAGACAATATGTTTTCTTCCGTTGACAGTTTGGTTGCCTGGAAGTAAACTGAAGTAAGGTCATTAGAGGTTATTGGACTCTAAACCATGGCAGCAGATTTACTAAAACATTATTCTTCCTACTGAGAAACATTGTCAAAGTGCGGTAAAAGTTATATCCTGCATTCATCTCTAACATTGTGGACTATTGTAAGACGCTTCGCAGGTCGTCCCAAAAAAATCTATGAGCTTCAGTTCATTCAGAACAAGCTGCACCGGTTTTCTATTATTTCATTATTTTCTTGTAAAAAAAAAAAACTGTGCTGAAAGAGTGTGAGAACTCAACACTTTCTTTTGCCTGATTTCATTTTCCTATGCACTGTCTATCAGATTGCATTTTAAAGTTGTTTTCTTGCACACAGAGAGCTGTGAATTCACTTGAGCCACATTTAATTGCAGAATTTGAACAATTTCTATTTTCCGTCATGTACATTCAGCTCATCCTTTGCTAATCTATTAGAAATCACTCACAGGAAAGCTGGGAATGTGGCTTTCTTTAACCAATTTACCTCAAGATGTTAGAAAAGCAAACTCAGTGGCAAACACTTTTAAAGACTTAATTCAACCTTGCATACAACTTGTGTCTCTCCATCACACGTCTTATTTTGTTACATCTGGTGAACCTTTTAAATTCTATTTAAATATCATTTTCATTAATTGATTTGATTGTGCTGGTTTTAACCTCATTTACTGCCCTCTTATGTTAACGTTTATTTTAATCTTGAGTGCTATTTGTATCCGTTTATTATGTTTTACCTATTTCTTAATGCAAAGCACTTTATAAATCAATGCTAATCCGTATCCTAGCAGCAACGTTAACAGTATCATGCAGTAGCAGTGATGGGAAATGAGGGCTAATGTTTTCTTGTATTGCCTGTAACATCAGTTGATTTAGTATTAGTAGTCCCTGCATGGATTAAGGCTAATATAAAAATAATTTTTAAAAAGCATCCTGAGCCACAAACCATCTGCTGCCTCATTGCTTTTGCCTTCTTACTTTTTCTCTCCTCTCCAGATACTTACATCGTTCCAGAGAAAGCTCCCTGTTTGGGCTGCCCTGAGGAGATTGACGAGGAGTCAGAGGACCTCAATGGTCCTCTTTCTGTCTCCATCTCCAAGTATAACTCCATCTCCAACTCTGCTCACCTGTTCACCCTTCACAGTGTCGGCCACGCCACCAGACAGGTAGAGACTGGGTGATATGAAGGGAGAGGAAGTGGGAGGAAAACTTCTGTTTCTTTTCTACCTGCTTTCTGTATGTTTCCCTGTAGGTGGTCGCTGGTTTCAGGTTCAAGCTGAGGTTTGATATGAGGAAGACCACCTGCTCCAAGGCCGAACACAAAGACCTCAACGATCTGTGTGTCCCTGATGAGCAGGATTTGGTAAACGTGAAAACAAAACACATATCACCACTGACATAATGTGATCTTTTCCAGGCTTATTTGACCTGAAGTGTCTGTGTGTGTGTTTATGTGTGCAGGAGTTTGCTAACTGTAACTCTACAGTGGATGTAGCACCGTGGAGACTTGTGCCCCCAGAGGCCCAGATAGAGTGTGAACCAGGTGCACTGCCTCCCATGGTGAGACCCACTTTTCACAAAACAGTCAAACATGAGACAGCTGTTTTGCCTCTTTTAGAAATCCAATAAAGGGCAGCCATTGACAGCCACTAATGTCACCCTAAACTCTGAGCTCTGATGTTTCCTTGCCCTGGTTTGTTCTTATTTCTTACACAATTTATGCTTGTGTTTATTGTAATTATTTATTCAAATGCTTTTATCATCTTTTCTGTACCTGTGAAGCACTTTGTAACCCTGGTTTTGACTATATAAATAAAAGTTGTACTTACTTATTTACTGTATAGTAGCATCTGGAACCAGTGTTACACAGGTTCCTACTCAGTGGATGTTCAAGTCCTGACTGAGGCATTTTCTAACGTCCCCTTAAACCCCACATAATAATATAGTAATGCTTAAGCTACTAATATAAGTAGTAAGCTAGTTAGCCAGGCATGCTAACGTCAGTGGTTTACTTTAGAGCAGACAAACACAGTTTAATGCTTCCATTAGATTAGTGTGTTTGGTGTGTGTGTATGTGTGTGTATGTGTGTGTGAGTGTGTGTGTTGGTTTTAGAAAAGGCAACAGACACCACGCTCCAAACTCTTTGGTTACTGAACCAACTAGAGTCCTGTGCACACACAGCTTTGGCACGTTGACAAACCCTCCACAGACCTGCTGGGCTTAGTTATGCTTAGCTCTGATTGGACAATAGCTGTTTGATGGAGACGTTTAGTAAAAGGTAAAATGCAATGTTTGATTTGTTTTTGGCCGTTCGGGGGGCAGAAGAACTCAACAGCAAGCGGACGAAGCCACGGCTCTAACATATTGTCAGCTATCTAGGTTGTTATGGTGAACAAGTTAAACATCCAACATACAGTGAGCAACATTAGCGTTAAGTTGGAGTTTCTGGTCATCTGTCCAATATTCACTTTTATTTTGGCCTTGTTTTGCTCTTAATATCTGGGTCTTTAGTCGACTTCACCAGCTAGTTGTTAACTTTTAAACAAGTCAGTTGCTAACTTTCCTTCTCTGACTTAAATGCCACTGCAACTCTTCTACATGCTGACGAGAAAAAATAGTTTACTACTTCCTCTGTGTTATTCCATACTTGGAGTTAATAACCAATAACCAATTAGATGAGAGTTTGAATATGAGCTGTATGTTCTATGCTGAAAGGTCAGCTCTGAGTAACAATACTGTACACGATGTAATAAAGTATCAAGAAAATGAAAGTGTTAACAGCCAGATCCAGATTCAGCAAAAAATATAGTTCTTTGAGTTTTGGAAATTGAAATTATATGCAAGTAAAGATTCTGACAAAAATGTGTGATTTTACAAAAGCGTTATGTTGAACAATTTTGTATAGCGTTGAAGAAAAAGTACTGATTACAAGGAACAGCCAACAAAGTTAAATGCTACTTTTGACATAGGAGACTAAGAAAGGCAGATGCACTGAGTGACTTACCAATTAGAGGTCCTGATGCACTTCAGAAGACAGCAACGCCAACGAGGAAGGTCAGGTCATTTATCAATCCTCCCATTCATCCACATGTTGTTCACTGTATTCTCCTCCTCAGCTGTTCACCAGGCGCCGTCCTCCTGGCTGGTCTCCACTCAGGAACATTCTGTATAATGTTCGCTCCTCCGCCTCGCCTCCATCCACAGCATCTCTCTCCAAGGCTGCAGCCAAAGATGACTCTTCAGAGGAGGACACCACGGCCTCCAAACCGTCCGTCTCCCCTGATGTGGCCTCGGACGCTGTGAATGACAGCCCCTTCCACTGTCCGTCCAAGCCCTGGAAACCTTTCAATCCAGTCCAACACGCGATCCCTGCAGCTCCTACGATGGCGACCATGGAGGCGGCCTCCCCACAGCCTTCAGCAGACGGAGCCTTCAGTGATACAGACCTGCTGGGATAAACCTTTTCCTCAAGGGAACCACATTTATATTCAAAATGATCTCACTTGTCACACTCTGCCAAAAGATATTTTTTGTTTATTTTGTAGACTAGTCCTCAATTATACTGGGGTGCATTGCAGGGATTTTTTTGGAAGGAGCATCTTCAGGGATGCAGATTCAAAACTATAAAAGCAAAAGGGTTAAGTTAATAAAATAACCAGTTTAGGTGAGAAAAAACAAGAGGCCCTGTAACTCCTCAGAAAGCACTGGAAAAAAGGACTGAAATGATGACGGAGCTCGATGCTGTTATCATATTAATTGCTGGTTAAGGGAGGAAAACAGTGTCAGTTTCCTTTAAAATAAAGTAATGAGTGATTAAGTGCCCTCATTTATTAGAGATGTGAGAAAATGTAAAAAAGCACATTGGAAATCTTCTCAAAAGGAAGAAAATCTCCAAATAAATAAAATAAAATTTGTTCTGTGTGCTGGTTTTATGTGTCAATATACACCGATCAGCCTGAATGGAGGAACATTGATTATCTCGTTACAATGGCACCTGTCAGATATATATACATACTGTGTTTATATGTATGTATATATATATATATGTGTGTGTGTGTGTATATGTGTGTGCGTATACACATACAGTATATATATACGTATGTGTGAATCTATATATACATATATATGTATATACAGTATATATGTATGTATATGTATACACACACATATATATATATACTGTATATATATATCTGACAGGTGCCATTGTAACGAGATAATCAATGTTCCTCTATTATGACCAGTCAGTGGTCATAATGTTATGGCTGATGGGTGTAAATGCAGCTCATCAGTAACTCCTTTCAATGCTTTTCCTCCTGTAAACCTGTAATCACCTCCTTCCACAAACAATATTAAAAAGCTGTTTTATCACACTGTGTTTTTCCCCTGACACGGTGACACAAATGATCTTTCCGGTCTTTTAATGTTCTTGTTGCTTTTTAAAAGGAATAAACAATCAGATTTACTTAACAGTTGGGCTGAAAAAAATGCATCAAATGTGTGAAACAATTTAGAAAACACTAAGCTATTTTCCTGTGAACGAACATTAGCAGTAGTCTTTGAAGGTCCTCGTCTTCTCCACGAAAAATAACAAATTCCCTGAAATTCCCTTTTCAGGAATCCACCTTTTAAACAGTTAAACAGTGGGAACCCTGGAAATAGAACAAAAATCAAGAATTTAAGTCGTTATGGTTGAACATGGCAGACCAAACTTTACAAAATGCATAATATAATTTCACATTACATTATTTGATAAAGTAAGATTTTGTAAAGAGGCCTGCTGTACAGTCAAATTGCAAGAGAGGACAGTGCAAGAGCAAACACAGCCGGGTGAATGTTTAACAAATTTATTTGTACATCTTCACAGAACACTCAGATGACCAGTCAGTCAGTCAGGGTACAAACCTTTACTCTGTGACCTGGGAGCCAAAATGAAACACAATACACATTTATAAATAAAAACGCAGGTTATTGTGAGGATGAACTTGTCCTAGAAACTGTCTCTACACGGAGCAAACTTAAGGCATTCATTTATAAAAACATCTGTATGGCTGCTTAGCAGACTAAATAAAAAATACAACAAACAAACAATGTAGCAAGAAGAATATTCATCTTTACCCAATCTCATGCAGGTAGGCTGTGAAAAACAATACATTGGCCCGTTGTACATTCATTCATAGTATAGGTTAAGGTTCTGACAGCGTGGTGTGTGGGAAATATATTAGTGATACATGTACTTTAGAGCACTGCATACAGAAAAGAACACGAAACCACAGACCGTCAATATTTCTCCCTCAAGTGAGAATTTGGGACATCTCAGAAGCCTCAAAAATTATCACAAATGATCAATAATTAGTCATATTTGCTCTTTGATCCAATGCTGATTTTTACCCCCGCAAGTATAAAGTTTCAAACCCTGGACATTCAGTCTGTTTAAAGCCCATTTAAAGGCTTTCTAAAAACACAATTTGGGTTAAAACAAGGACAGTCCGTAACTGTGGGATTGACAATGTTTTTAACTGCTTCGCAGAAAGAAACACAGACAAAGATCTGTGGCCGTATTCACTAAATATCATACAGGTGGTGGACACAATAACGTGAACACCGGTCCAACAGCAACAGAAAACACCTTACAATACAGAGTTGTCCAACACTCATCAAAAACGGAACACAATAAGCTTCACAAAAGTAGTATTTACTGCATTGGATTGCATTATATGTTGTGGGTGTTCATGTTATTATGTCCATCATAGCTCAGATCATGTGATTGTAATAGTAGGTGCAAACTGAAGAGCTGATGAGAATAGGATTTCCCTCCTCTCTCTCTGTTAAACTTCACAGACTATCTCTGCACACATGAGGTGCTTAAATTAGATCATTTTCAACTTCACCTAACTTGGTAAAATAGCAGGTGCAATGATGTATGTATCATTATGTGACACTCAGTCAGACAAGCTGGCTTAGCAACACAAATAGACAAAGCCAGTTTACCTGATCCTGTGATAAGCAGATAAATACGGGCCTGTGTTTTCACTTTTTGACAGTTAAAAGGGAAAGTCTCCACTTAAGGGAGGAGAAACTAGTGCAACAATTATTGCAGAATTCCTGCACCAATTCAGTGCCAAAGTCGGGGACCAGGAGGACTTTAAGACAAACATGCTCTGAGAAGACGTGAGAACTATCACTTGGGTGCTGGACGTCATTCTTGTGATTTTGAAGCTGAAGATGAAAATCTAAGATTATTAAATCTGAAAAAATACTTGCATCACAGTTCTCACTGCACCTGATCTTAGAAGTTTGAACTCGAGCACAACTTTTGTCCTTCATCAGTTCAAGAAGTAGTTGTGTCTTGACTCTGAAATTCAGGACTGTGGTGTCAATAACATTCACAAACAACCTGTACATAATGCTTCAACCTTCGGTGCTTATGTACACACACACACACACACACACACACACAATCAGAACTAAACAGACACTGCACACCCACCCAGCTCAACTTTAAACCAACAAAATACAGCTGCGGTTCTGATTTGTGACATTTCAAGTAAAACATTTACAACTTATGTATGAAAAAAGTTCCTCTCTTTCCCCTCGTTTGTTTCCTTACAAACAATGCTAAAACATTTTTTTTTGTTTTTCTGCTCTGGCACAGACCAGCAAGTTGGGAGAAAAAAAAAGGCTTACAAAACATTTAGAGACACCGTCACTTCAACAGTTAAGTGTCATCATCACACACAGACACATGGACATGTACATACATACATACATAGTGTGGGTTTTCATTGGGGCCTGCCAATGAAGCTCTGCAACCTGTACAGAAAGACAGTATGGGCACTCACACTCACACATTATCAGTTTGGAGGATACATGGGAAAGGATATTGAAGATAACAACACTACAGGTTTGTCACACATGAAGCCTCCCATAGAAAAAAGGGGTTAGACTGTAACTGTACACACATACTGCTTAATGCTGCTTCAACGTGTACATCATACACGCTGGTTATGCTGCTTGAGAAACATGCATACTAGGCTAACTTTCTTCTTACACAGTCCTTTTGGACAAAAAGGCATTGAGAACTAGAATTTCTAAGTGCATACCCCAACCTCTTTCTTTTTTTCTGTAACTGATATATGCCTTACTGCATGATGCAATTCTAGCATTAGCGTTCACAGGCCTTGGTGATGCCTGATTTGGCACGTTGAGAAAAAAGAAGGAATAGTGAACAAGAGAAGAAGAGCTCTCTGCTGATGACCTACTGTATGTTTAGTGGCACTGCATCTGGCTTTAGAAAGGAAACATGAATGATATGTCAACATAAGAAGATGAGTGCACATAAGGTCCATGTTAGCAATCAAATACATTCTGGCCGTTAATGCTGCAATAATATGACAACAAACATGTGCGCCACATCAGAACAAACCACAACTTTGGCTTTTCAATACAATCAACAGTTGAACTGGCAGATTGAGTTTCACACTGTAGGGTTACTACGATAATAATTTAGCTGTGCGCACATCCAAATGTCTTTCTAGGTGCATTGTGAGGGCGTCGGGGGGCTTGTGAGTCTGCTCTGAGGCACCTTTTCTTATAAAATACTGCATTCTCTCCTCAGCAAAGCACACCATATGAGAGGCTCTCAATTCAACTGAAAAAAGTAGTTAGGTTTACTGCCACTCAGGGTTCTGCATTTTTCTTTAAAAACACCTTTTTTAACAATAACTTTTGAGAAAATTCCAAAATGACCCAGAGACAAGCCGGCTATGGTCTACTTTAAAGACACAGTGAAACAAAAATGCATTTTCAAGTATTTCTATATCAAAATCCCTTTTCTCTTTCTGTAAAACACTGAAATATTTTTGATGACTAATCTTAAACTTACAAATGAATCCCATGAAATGTGATTGTGACGATTAGCTAACCGCGCCCATTGTATAAAACCGCACTTAACCGTTATCTAGCGGCCCCATTGGATGTATAAAGAGAGAACTGGATACAGCGTCGGAGGTGGGACCCCGTTCATTCCTATGAAAGTTGCTCAGTGGCCCATGAAGGCAAAAAAGTTTGACTTCAAATTGGCTTCAAAGCCCGGCGCACGTACTGGGGGCTTGAGTGGCTCATAGCTAGCAGGATGATACAATAGTAGAAGGAGTGTGTTTGGATATCAGTTGGCCAAAGCTTTGTTTACATCTCCAAAGAATGTAGCTGAGGTCTCATGTATTCATTCCACCCTCATCCTCTGCCTCCTGACGCAACAAAGCAGGTGTGGGAGGTGTGGGTGGAGACCAACAGTCCTCTACAGCTCCGTATCGCTCTGTATTTGCTAATCCATACCCACTTTTGCGCGACCCAATTCAATTTAATAGATTTGTTCAGATCCCTCTTGAAGACACCGTGACTGCCATTTCACTGTGACTTTAAAATGTTGAAAAAGCTACACGCTCAAATGTTTCTGTTGGGAAGATATGTAAAATATAAGCTTCTAACAAAGACGTGTAGAGCATGGCTTTAAGAGTGCCTGGCAACAGAAATCATGGCTCAAGTACTGCCAGGGTTATGGGCTCAGTGAAAGGTGTCCTGGATAACAATATCCACCAAATGTTAAGGTAAAATGCACTCCGTCCATGAGTCAACATTTTAAAGACACTCTAATGGGGAACATGCTACAGACCATCAACCTAACATGGTTAGAAATACAAAGGGTTTGTAGGGCTTAGCGGTGTGCAGTGTTGTGGAGTGTTGTGCTGTGACGCCAAGGCATTTTATCAACAGGAAGACATTCTCCTGGGCCTCTGCTCGCCATCAAAACAGACAGCCAGAGGCTTAAAATAGGTCCCATTATTCATAAAATATGAGACTGGCACTTTGACTCTTTTGCCATTTTGCATTCCCAAACAAATTAATCTTTTCTGCAAACTAGCCACAATAAAACAAATTGGGCTACTGCTGATAAGGTCAAATGAGATGTTTAACTTGTGACGGAGGCAAAAAAAAAAAAAAAAGAAAAATAGGCATCAGCAGTAATCATTTACAAACATGAGCAAAACTCTATAAATTGAGAAAATGGGGAGAGCTGTTGCACTCGTGGTCAGAAGAAGGTAGAAGGAAGCAAGTAGGTAAACACAAATACAAAAAAACTCTATTTACACAAACAATGGTGTGTTCCTGGAGAGTTAAGTTAGGGCGTGGCCTGTGTAGAAACTGAAAGAAACATAAATAAATTTAAAAAGTCATAATAAATCTGTATATTATTCTGGTATTTCTAAGTGCTGTTTTTTTGATAGAGAGGCATCATCACCCTGAAATTTATGCAAGAGTCTAAAGCTGCACCACCAACAAATGTTCCCAAGGGCGGAGTGCTTTTTCATTGAGGCGGTGGGAGAAAGTAGAGCTGTGCAAAACAACCCAGAGACTCTTCTGCAGTTTTTGAGCTTTGAGGGTTAAAAGCTGACACCGAATCAGCTCAGAGGGGTAACTCCACCACAGAGATGGCAGAAGACTGTGCCAGGGTAGTCATTATAGAAGCCCCCACACTCCAGTAATCCTGCACTGTACAACAAATGTGAGCAACGCTTATATAATGTAAGATAATTTAGACAGTTCCTTGTGCCTGCTATCTTCTCAGCAGTGATAAGATAAAAAAAAAAAAAAAGTTTCTCAAGCACCTCCTTCCTGGGGTGGAGCTACAGTGCAGCACTAATACAGCAGATGGGCAGCGAGTTGAACTTACTTTGTGGCTACATTTTTAAATTGGCAGATACGTCTTCTTTACGCCATTTTGTCCAATTTGTGTTTTCCCTGCTGGAGCAGCAGGGGAAGGAATCCAATTTCCTTGCTTACCCAGTTTGTTCCTGTTGGAGGAAAAAAAAAACAAGCATAGAAGCCAAGGATACAAGCATCGGCCAGGTAGGACACATCTTCACCAGGACATGAGGACAACGCTCGCTTGTAGACACAGAACAAGCAGAGGGTAGTGTGAGGGCATCATCACGAACACAAAACGACAGATGATCATGACGAGAAAAATGCAGAAAAACAGGAACCTCGTTTAAATAAACAGAAATGGTGCTGGTGTTTTAAAAAAAAAAAAAAAAATCAAGCTGCAAACTTCCATCATGAGTGAGCTGAAGTGTCTGAAATTCCTTGAAAGATTAATGCTGCTCGGTTCAGACTTGAACAGCTGGCTGACGGAAGTAAATACTCCATGGTGGGACTGGTGGTTTATGTTTTTGTGTGCGGGAGATCAGTTTAATGCATGCTGTCGAATTGTGTGGAATATCCAGTCCATCTTGGTGGTCCACCCTCCATGGTGAGCATCGTTCATCTGTTTCATGAAGTAGTCCAACGCCTCCTGGACAAAGCATAAGAAAATAAAAGAGATGCATAAGTAGGTGCAATAATCTTGCAGAGGTTTCAGAAAGCAAATGTGAGACAATTTAAATACCCTAAAATAAGAAAAGAACAGAGTTATACAA
This sequence comes from Macquaria ambigua, assembly GCA_008360985.2. Classification (NCBI taxonomy): domain Eukaryota; kingdom Metazoa; phylum Chordata; class Actinopteri; order Centrarchiformes; family Percichthyidae; genus Macquaria; species Macquaria ambigua. The sequence continues at coordinate 219,048 of VMKM01000144.1, forward strand.
GCACAAAGAAAAGGCTTTTTACCTGTTCGCTTTTCTCAAGGGCCAGCGTCTTCCTGATGTAGGCAATGTCATCAAATGACTGCAGCTCAGGCATGCCGGAGCCCAGCATCATGGAGAACAGGTTGATGAAGAGGTTAGCATGCTGCCGGATGGCCAGGTAGGCTTTGTAACACATCTCCTGGAACCTGGAGGGAGATGGAAAAGGGAATGAGAGAAAGATTCAATTTAAGGGCTGTGATGATTTCCGCAAATGGTGATAGCAAGCCGTTTCACAAACTGTCTAGGTCCTGCAGGGCAAGTATAGAGTTTGCTTTGATTAGAAAAAAATGTCAAAAATAAAGTGAGAGGAAATTATCTCATGTTGCAAATCGCAGCTTGCATGTTGCAAATTTTTGTGAAATAGGCCCCAGACCTGCTTCCCAGCCAGGAAGGATGCTAGCCAGTTGCTATGTTTCTTATGTAATTAGGCAGTGATGCAAAATTATCCCACAGAGTTCTCAAAGAGTTTATCATGGTTGAGTCAGTTGGGCAAGTTGAGTGGAAACTTACAAAACTGAGGGAAGTGAGGCAAGAAAAATGCACTGTGCTGCTTGAAGTAAAAGAAAAAAGTCTGTACTGTGACTAAATGAATTCAAACCTCTGTTCTATTCCAATATGTTTCCAAAATAAAAACCATTGTGTGTGTGCCCTCCCGTTAAAGAAAAACACACCTATAACAAACCTTTGTTGTGGCAGTATGTCATGATCAGCCAACAAACCAACAGACTGACTGATACTAGTTGCAGGTAGCAGATAAAAAAAGAAGTTGAGAGAAACAATGATGAGAGAAAAGAAGAGGTACGATACTGCAGTACCTCTCAAACTCTTTGGTCTTTGCGCACTCCTGAGAACCCTTGCTGATGACGATGAGGAAGTCTTGTGTCAGTACAAAGGGCACTCGCTCTCTCTTGTAGCCAAATTTCTTCTTCTTATGATCCAGGAAATGGCCAAAATCTATATGAAACAACTGGCAGAGAGCAGAACAAATAGGTAAGCAGGAAGTCAAAGTTTAGTAACTCTCTCTAACAAGTAAACCTCCCCTAAAGTCAAACCTATGTGTTGTATACCCACAGGAAAACACAAGGCATCAACAGCAATCTTTCACCACCAATATCAAGTTATTTTACAGAAATTAGTATAGCCATTCAGTCTGCTTAGTATTGGCTTAAACGTATTCATTTTATCAAATATGTAGTGGACAAAAAGGAAAATAACCTACATAAAGCTGGCTAGACACAGAAGCTTTCTCCTTTAAAATGTTACTCTAACTATAGTTATTTTACTCCAACTGCTTCTGGCTGTCTGTCTTCTATACTCCGAACTACAGTGACATTGTGAACTGCCACATCACTGACATTTTTCCTACAAGTAATTTACTGGGAGCTGGAGTTATAATGAGTCCACAGAGAGTAATTTCTGGATTTCTGAAACAGAGAAAAGCACAAGGAAAACAAGAAAAGGAGGAATATTTTTGGAACAACTGAAAATTCAAAACTTCATCAATACCCAAGAATAGGATTTTTGAGGTAAATGGCAATGTAGAAGCATAGTTATTACACACATCACGTGTAGGTGCAAAGCTATTGGAAATCAGCATCAATGAAAAGAGTAATGCCTGCACACTGACTCCAAACCACAAATGTATTTAAATGAACAACGTTTGAATCCCAGTCAGATCTTCATTTAACCTTACTAAGATCTGACTAGGATTGAAACACTGTGCAGGTTAGTCACTGAGTGTGAACTCTGCATGTACGTGGTTAAATGTCAATCATATCTGAAACTGTGTAATGTATAGCATGTGTGAAAATTGTAACCTGTCCAGCTTGACCAAAATTGTGTAGTGTGTAGTTTATGTGTGCATATACAAGTTACCTGTCCATCATCTTTGACCATAATGTTGCTGTTGTGCCTGTCTCCTATCCCAAGGATAAATGTAGCTACACAGTAGCCAGCGCAGGACCTCGTAAACAGATCCACAGCCATGTCATACCTGCAAAGACAGAAGTAAATGGAAAAAGCTTAACAATACAATAGAGTCCCACAGATACTGTACTGTACTCTAATGGACTTTGTTCTATACTGTGTAATGATGCAAAGACGCTGTAAAAAATAATATCAGGAGAGAAGAACTCACATCTCGCCCTTGTTCTTGTCCTTGAGCCACTGATGCAGAGTGTTTGAGTTGAACTGCAGGGCTCCTTTCAAGCCTCCTTTACACTGAATCTGCATGATGGTGTGGGAGCTGCGAACCACCTCAATGAGACCCACACAGTCTCCTAATGACAGACAGCCATAGGGAAGCATCCTGGGGACACACAAAACAGCTTTTCTTAGCCCTGTGCACTGAGGCAGGAGAGAGTTAGAGAATAAAGAAATGGAAGCAGAAAGATACAGAAAGAGAAATATAGATTGAGATAGTACCGCAGGTCCAGTCCCTGATTCTGCCAAATATTCTCCATGATTTTAATAATCTGCAACGTCAGCATATCCTGCCGCAAGTCTACAACACAAACACACACAATGAAGTCAGTTACAGTTAATAACATCCTGGGATACTGACAGATTCTACACATACACAACATGAAGGACGAGTTAGTATGATTATAGCAGACAACAATTACCAAGAAGCTCTGCAGCCTTTACACAGCACTTTACAGTTTGTGTCAACATTTAGGACTGGGACTGGAAAATATGCTGCATCGCTTTATAGCACAAATCAGGAAGAGTGAACTGGTGTTCCCGTGCAAACCGAGCTAAAGCTTTCAGAGTTTCTTTCAATGGCATATGGTGGTAGGAGTGAGAGAAAAAATGTTGCTGTCCAAATCTTTGCAACAGTTTTCACATAACAGGTTTATGGGAAATTATGGTGGTCATGTTTTGAGAGTCATAAGCGCTAACAATACCACATGCTTCAGGCTTCCCATAATCCTCAGTATTCAAACTTATCATTAAAGGAAAGTATCACAATGTATTACACATTTATGTTAAATGCCAAAACATCAATTTAAGCACATATTGTTTTAGATTTGACGTTATGGGCTGATTTCTAGCAGGTGTGTTGAGAGGACAGAAAAGTTTTAGAACAGTTTCTGGTACGCCCAGGAGTGTGTGTGTGTGTGTGTGTGTGTCTGTGTGTGTTACCATCGCCATTTTTGAAGATTATCTCATTGTTCTGAAACAGCAGCTCGGACATGATGTCAGGATTCTCCCAGTTCAGCCACAACGGTCTCTTTGCTGATGACATGATCCTGCATTCGTCTAACCTGTGCACAAATTAATTCAAGTCATTAAACAATATATATATATATATATATATATATATAATAAAAAACTTATGCATATACAGCCAACTTATGCATATACACCACCGTGCACACACACACACACACACACACACACACACACACACAATAGCTCATTCACTATTGCTTCCAACCTCAGGTTTCCCAGTTGGTGTGCAGGGTTGAGAGGAGAGGTGAAGTTCTGCAGAGCATCCATGTAGTCCGGTCTCTTCATCTGGTCCACAAGAAAACGCATCTGGACCTCCACAAGACACACACACACACAACCACAACAACATACACATAAATGTATATGCACGCACCCACACACACACACACACACAAAAAAATCTTCTAAAAACGGCTGCATTTGTGTGCTGTTACGACTCGGAGGGGAAAATATGAATTAAACAAAGCCACAAATAGTTGAATGAATGATGGCCAAACTGTTCCTGTTCATTCTAATATGTTATTTTAAGAATGAGTAACACAACACAGATCCTACATAGCATCTGGGTGTTTAATAGTGTTTTATAATAATGGCTGATAATTCAAATGTTATGTGTGGTGGCAGTTGTTGAGAAATGTACTTTTAGGATGGGGTCAATTAACTGGAGAATCCACTGATGAAACCTGGCTTGACTGATAAAAGCACCAAATCGACTGATGAACAACACAAGAGTGACGTGTATGTTACACAATATGAGTTGTGACAAAAATATAAATGAATAAAATCCTGTTCTGTTATGTGGGCATGCATATTCTGTGCTGTGTTGTTGTACTTCAGTACTTGATACTATAAGCGACAGCAACACAGCTAAGTGAGGTCTGTGTGCCCCTTAGCATGTCGACTGGATTCTAAAGCCAAACTAGCCAAAATAAACCCACATGATGTCTGTGGAGCGCTGCAGTGCAGGACATCAGTGAATGAAGCCTTTTATTGCTGGTTCTATCACAACCACAGATTGTGCCCAAATTGGCATTTTACAAACTTTGAATGGTGATGATGCGCTTATGATCAAGATAAATGCCAACATCACCACAATTTGTCCCACATATTATATTCCACAGTTTTGAGATGTAAAAGACAAAAATTTTAACATTAAAATCATATTTTCCTCTATGTGTGTGTGTGTGTGTGTGTGTGTGTGTGTGCTGCCGCCATCCTTACTTTCTGCGTCTCATCCTTCTTCTCCTGTTTAAGGATGTCAGTGAGGTTAATGAGCTTCTCCATGGCCTCTACCTGCCTGCTCAGGTGTTTGAGGTACATGCCGCAAGCCCTGCAGTAAGCCTCTAACAGCAGCCCAAACCTCTGGCTCACTGTCTTATTGTGCATTTCTGATCTGAGAGGAAGCCACAAAGAGAGGAGGGAGACAGAGAGTGAGAAGCAGAGAGGCAAGATGAGTTTCTAGCTTTCTAGAAAGGAAGGTACATAAACATGAAGAAAAAAGCAATCTGGGTGGCAACTCACTTGAGATGCCAGAAGAAGAAATGTCCTATCCTTTGATTGGTCAGGGCCTTTTTGAGGAGGAAACGGGCCAGGGGATTGTCAAGATACTGCTCATATTTTAATACCTAGAACAGGAAGAGAAGATTGGAAGGAAAGATTGGAGGAGATGCAGAGAGGAGGTTCGGATTAGTAATTTCAGACTCGGTGTTGTCTCCCGACCATGGAGTCTCTGCACACCAAGCATCAAATACAACCTAAGGCATCACAGACCGGAAAGTCGTGAACACACAAGAACAGGCCAAACAAAAGCTGCTTTTCAACAGATACAACACTGGCTGTCAAGGACACTCAGGCTGGAGAAAGATACTCCACAGTCCACTTGAGTCATACTCTTTGTTCCTCAGAGTCTTTCTTTTTACCCCATTCATTCGTTAATCACTTCCTTGAACTCAATAGCCCCGACTCTCTGTTAGACCTACCTGTACAAGCTGGATGAGGTACTGCGATAGTTTGTCATCAGTCAGGTATTTTTCAAGGCAGCGTACAGCAAAGTGCCTGACCATGGGGTCTGGATAGTTACAGTCCAACAGCTCCATGGCTTGCTCAGGACGGGTAGACGGCCATTCCTTTAACAGACAGTACATCTGGGAAACATACAAACCAAGAAATATGAATTAATACTCCTTATACACTCATACATATGTATAATCTTTCAACTCAGGCGTTACATTTTATATTACTATTTTATGATGTTTTATTTTAATTGTATTCTTTTTACATATTTTAATTGTGCTTGTTTCAGCATCATCATTTTAGTGTTTTTATATGCTTTTCATATATTTTTTCACTTGTATCTGTTTAAATTCAAGAGTTTGTTCTTTTTTTGGCAATTTATCTACTTTAAATGAGATCATTATATATCTGCCTTATATGAGATCATCTCTTATATTTGATTTTTTAATTGTAAATCCTTTAATCTGGAAAGCACTTTGTGCCTTTGCTTGAAAAGTACTATATAAATAAAACTATTATTATTACAGAATTACAATTAAGCAGACACATTTAATCAACAAATGACAAATATGCAAAGAAACAAAACAGACAAAATTATATTCTCATTAGGGTAAGAACCTTTTATGGAAGTATACATTCAAACTTAAAAACAAAAAAGAAAAAAACAAGCCAGAAAAACAACAGTTTTTTCTATTTTCATTTTTTTCATTTAAAAATACTTTGTGGAACAGCTGAGCTGTGTAAATCTTTCTTTAACTCTGTTCCTTCTTGTTTATCAGACACAGAGCAAGTATGTAAGAGTGTTTATATCACAAGCAGGAATGAAATGGCCTGGCATTACCTGTGCTACTTCATCTCTGGAGTTCCATTTGACGGCGAGAAGGATCTTGGGAAGGATCTCAGGGATGTTCATGCAGTAGTGCCTGGTAGAGAAGGAGAAAGGGGATAACTACTGTGTGTTGCATCCCAGTTTGAGTCTCAATCAGTTGTTTTTACATACAAGGTGAAAACAAAATTGTGTTACCACATGTATTCACATGCAGAGTATTCAGCATGCAGAATTTGGTTACGGTTAATCCAAGAACTGTCTCAGCCATTAACCTACAAGAATAAGCTGGTATTGAATCTGGTTGGGGGGCTATGCAAGTAACATACAGTAAATGTACATACAGCTACATATGAGTCAGACCTATGAAATCCATAGCCCTACATTAAGAAGTACTTTAAGTGCTATATTGTAAAGTAGTATAGTGTTATATTTGCTGGTTGGGAGGTTACCTGTGTCTCCAGAGGAAGTCTTTCTCCTGCTCAGTGATTTCTGAAAGAGGGTCTCTGTTACTCAGCTGTCTCAGCTGCTCAGTGTCGCTCTCGGTCAGGGCGTGATCTCTGGCCGAACGGTTGCTCTGAAACACAACAGAAAGAAAATACTTAAAACTCTGCATTATTACATCACTAACACTACCATAACTAGTTATTATACTAGTTACATAACTAGACCCTGATTCCTCCCCATATTTACTCTGTAATAAAACACAGCGTGACACAGTAAAACGCAAGTGCTTTATTACTAACCTCTTTTATCAGAAGTAAATACATTAACCAGCAGCGTTACGTACTTTGTCACTTATTGTTCCATTCCATTTGTTACCTTCTTTTCTCGCATCACAGTATCTTTATAAAGATTTGCCTCTCTGGACATTCAGCCATGCAGTCATTATGAGCAACAAATACATCTTGGAACATTATCAGCTGTGATCTATTAAGACCCATTACTGTTAGGGAAGCTTCTCAAACAACTCAAGTTACAGATTAAAGGAATTATTTAATACACCACATTACGCTATCCTCATGAATAAATCAACACTGAACGGTCCAGCTCTCTTGCATCGCACAGTATCTGATGGACATGTAACAACATGCTACATTAAAGATACGCATGTCTATTGGCTGTAAATCCTGACATTTACAAGGTTCCAACTCTAGTACTAAAATTGTATTTATTCAAACAAGTCCACCATAGTTCTGGTCAAAGGTTTGAACTGAGATAACCACAGCAGCAGTGTGCTGCATTACCAGTTAACTCTCGCATTGTATTAGTGCAGCATTTCCTTTACAGTCCATTGTTTTCCACAACAGGACACCTTGGAGTACAAAATCACGTTTATAGTCGGCAAAATGAGAAGCTGTGTTCAAACTGTGTTCAAATCATCATCTGGGTCTGTTTTTGCCGTAGCTGCTGGCATCTCTGAAGCGTGAAATTCACTTGGGAGTGTATTCAAATGCCTGTATTTACCGGCAGTTGACTTTAAATTAATTCTTAATGATCTGACTTAATCTCATAGATACACAGCAAAGCATTTTTTGTGTGTTTGTTGTTGAGTGAGAGAGAAAGGAGAAAAGCCAGAGTTCTCATTTACATATTTTTTTCTGTTGTCAGACAACGAAATGAGCATGAAATTTGGTCACGGCTCATAAATACTATGTTGACCAGGAGTCATTACCAAGCTGAGGAGCTGCAGATAAAATCATGATTTTACGATCACATCGGCAGACAAAATAAACAAAAATACAGGTAATGACAAGAGTTGTACTGTGAGATTGGCTATATTGACATTTAAACTGAGTGCTGACAGAGAAGGTGTAGAACGAATATTCAATACAGGCAAAAAGCATCTGTTACCACATCTAAATAAGCTGCAAACGTGTATTTATGCTTGTAAAACACGAAAAATGTGGCTGTAGAATAACAGACGCTCCACTTCTGAAACGTTTCCAGTGGACATTGAAACTGCGACGGAGCCAGATGCACCAGATGTGCAGCCCTGACAATGCCCTCCAATCCTGAATTTGAGCTGATTTACCTTTTGGCCATCACTTTGCCAAGAGCCAAGAGAACAAAATCTGTAGAAAAACTCTATTGTTCCCTTCCTCCTTAACAAAACCAAGTCCAATATAAATATGATGTTAATTTAGATTTTAATTGAGACAAGATCAAACTATTTCCTGGTCAAGATCAAGCCGGATGATATTCTCATCACACCACGTATTGAGTCGGGCACACCTCACATTTAACACACACACCATGAATAACTTAACACATCGTCTCACACCGTTCACATCCTCTCACATGGCGGAGTAACTCCAACCACATGTCACATAATCACATCAGAAGTCATGGTTCTCACGCCACACATCATCCAGAAATCTGATAAGACAGCATCACCAACACCATCATGAATAACTGAACGCAATAGCTCACAGTGGCACTACTGAGTCACATGGAAAGTGCTGGGACTTACTCAATTAACAAAGTAAAAGTCAACATGACTTAATTGTTGGGCTGAAAATTAACCACGTTTATCAAATCACTTACTGACCTAAATTTACTCATAGCAAAATTTTCAATAAATAAAATGCATTTTATTATGTTTCTTAATGCAACTAATGTATTTGCCTTAATTGCGTTATTTGACAGTCACATGTCTGTCACCATCGCAGTAGTGTTTAATTTATTTGGTTCTCCAAAAGTGCATACCCCTCCCACTCATGTGTGCTACCCCTGGTCATCTGTGTGGCCCAGGCCTCTTATGCTCATGCAATCTCTCACCTGCAAGCTCCCTTCTGATCTTTGATATGTCACTTAAACAGACATTTATTTACTGGTGTTTGAGTTAGCTTGGGTGAAAACACAGGGTTCTGGGGTCCCTGCAATGCAATCAAGGTGTGTAGGTAAACATTACCTTTCCAGCCCACTGGTTAGTGGCTGGTAAGCAGGTTATTACCTGTCCAGAGAGGTTGTAGTTGAACCCCAGTTCCCTCGAGATGGTCCAGTTTGCATGATCCTCTACTGCATTCATATCAGGGTATTTGACTGGACTACTAAAGTGGTCAAACTCCAGCTCCAGACATGGGGTTTCCTGGACAACAGAGATTAAAAGAATATTATCACAGTGTGTAAATTACAATCTCAAAAACAAAACAAAACAAACAAAAACACAGTCAAACTCTCAATGAAATACGGAAACCTGTTACTTTCTTATGCCCCATTTCTGGCATAGTCCCCATATGAAACAGAGGATGTACAGTGCAAAACAACTGAATTTTAAGACCTTGTTAGGGTTGGATCCAGTGACTCCTATGGGGTTGAGGAGGTCTTCAAGGCCATGAGGGACAGGCCAGAGGTTCAGAGCCATCTTGTTGGCCACCAGAGTGTGAGTGTAGTCAAACAAGTTGATATTACCCCAAGCCAGTGGACAGTGCTCCTAAAGGGAGAGAGAAAAATAGTTTGGATATGAGAAGCTCATGGGTAAAAGGCTTTTAACACCAACATATTCTGTGACTCAAGGTTTTATGTCAAGGACACATTAAAAGCACTCTATCAAATACAACGTGATGAATACATTTGTACAATATTCAGTGGTTATAATACACAAAAAAGTACTTCAGCCAAGTGAAAGCACAGACAACACATCCACAGGTTAACATTTAGAGCTCAGTTTTGGTTCTGCTCAGCCCAGCCAAACTCATTTCATGTCTTTAAACCTGTTGAGATGCAACTTTCCCAATGACTTAGTAGACTTATCAAAACTGATCATGCACCGCTCATTCTGATGAAACTCTCTATTGGGCAGATAGAGGGGATGCTCTTTGGTGGATGCTGTTTATTTGACTTCAGTGTGTTGGTTTGCAGCACGCTGGTACACTAACAGAGATGAGTTTCAATTATGAGTCTTAAAAGGATATTAAAATGATGTTGGGACATTTTAACAACTTCTAATTGATTTTGATTGATTTAAAAGGCTTTTAACAAAGTTTAAGAAGAAGCCCAGTTACAGTAATAGTTAGAATGCCACGCCTACACTCATTCATCCTGAAAGGTAAAGCAGGTAAGCTAAGATTGGAGCTGTCTAGGATGGCACAGCCTGTTATTTGCCATTTTACTAGCAGAAACTCTGCATATGACCTTTCTATGTGTGATTGATTATGAGGTTATTGATTATGGGGGACTGTAAATTTATGAGGTCTTGGAAATATGTACAACTGTTTCATATTTTGATATAAAGGTTATCAAACTATCTTTAAACTGCAGTACTCCTTCAGAAAGGCTGAGGAAATGTTTAAGATAACATCTTGATCTTCGGAGTGAGTCTTTGCTAAGGGGCAGTGATGGAACCAGGTGACAAAGGGCAACATGGTGAGGCAGACAGAGTTACATGCAGACAGCCAGTCAAAATGCACCTATTAATAGTAAGTGCTGGAACAAAAGACTGCGGTAGAGAAGTGTTTATCTTTAATTCAGGCAGGGCATGAAAGAGCATCCGCTAACCTGACCTCAACCTAGCGTGGCACAGTACGGGACAGGACTCACCCCAGGTGTCTGTTACAATATCCATGTCTGGCACACACTGATACACTCCACACTCACACACACACACCTCTCTCTCTCTTTGTTCCAGCTTTTCCACCAGAGAGAGACGGTAGAAAAATCAATCAGTGTGGGTGTCTCTTACACGTATCAGACCCAATGCACAAAAACACTGACACACTCCCAACAGTTCTACTACACATAGTTTCTAAATATAGAGTAAAATGTACAGACATTTTTTTCTAGAATATGTTATTATGCTAGACAATTGATTTTTTTTATATTACAAAAGCATGGCACTTTTAAAGTTTTAAATGTAATGTATTTGCAAACTTTACTGCTATAATTTTGATTTTGCATTATCTGTATTCTGTTTTTCTTTAAGTTATCTTTAAGTACCTTTTATATGAGTTTGAGAGGGAACAATTAGCCACTTTCACAGCAGGCCATCAGTGTGGCTTGCACAGGTGAAAGATATTCTAACATGAATGGAAACGTCCCTTCTGCTGATTATGTTTCTGTTGATGTTTTCTGCCACTACAGTGACCATGGCTGATTAGTAATTAAACAGAACCAAAGACGATACCACAGCTCCCATTCACCTTGGACACATATACTCGAGACAGACTGGTACGTAGAGCAGGGTGGGTTCATGTGCCAATACCAGCACATGCTAACAGACACACACACACACACAAAAGGTACCTATACCATATAAGTACCTCCAGGATGGGTTAGCACGCCAGTGTTAAATGAAAGCTTTAGACACATGAAGGTCATCTGCTCTCTGCTATCTTTAGACAGTGACAACTGTTGCACTGTCTGCCTATCTGTAATATAGCATATACTGCTATTGGTATTTGTATGATCAGGTATAAGCTTTCTTCGGCTAACATGAGTTCATATTTGGTTCGTTGTGCACCGTTTTAGATTTTTTTGTGTGTTTTAAATCATAAAATGCCATTTTCTACTGACATGCTATTGCTTTTTCCTCCAGTGAAACTGCAGGGAAAAGTATTTTACCTTCCATAATTATTCCTAACTGTTAAAAAATGGAACAGCGATTTCCAAATGGCCTAGTAAAACCCTTCCTGTTTTGCATGTCCACTTCCTGTCAATTTAAGTTGCATTGTGGAGTCATTTCCTTCACTGTTTTCTATCCTACCTCCTTGGCTCCCTTCCTGCCCTTGACAGAGCAGATGGAGAGGCAGAGTCTGGCAGCACGGGGTATGTCTGGGATGTACATATCATAGGTGAGCCACTCATTCCACCTGTAGATAAAGAATGAAAAAAGACAGAGATCATTTATGAGACTGGGGCCAACAAAAAGAGCCAGAAACAATCTCAAATATAGATTCAAGATTCAAGAGTCTTTATTGTCATTATGTTCACACATAACAAAATTTTGTATGAGACTCTCAGCTTTAAAAAGGTACAAGCAAGGCAATAAACTGCAATTAACACCGTCAAGAGCAGAATATAAACACAAGTCAATTATATACACAAACTTTTAATAGAAATATGAAATAAAAAAAATAAATAAATAAATTTAAAAAAAAAATATATATATATATATATACACACATAGGCCTGCAGGGTAAGCTACACCCACCAAAAAGAGGACCTAAAGACAGCTGTGCCACTTAATTCTCTGAGGTACACCAAAGTGCTTCCAATGATAGAAAACTCAATGCTCAGAAACCTTACACTGCTATTACACAGGGCTGAGTTGAGCCTACTTTCAGCAACAAAATTTAGAAACTGACACACAGCAAAAGATACATCAATGCCAAAATTATTTTAATATGAAGACTGTTCTATCAGGCATTCGTAGTCTAGACAGTATCCCTTTTACCTCTCCAGAGCTACAGGAGTGGAACATGGCTTAGGTTTAACAGTAATGTAATACGGCAGTTTAGTGTTACTAGCCAGCACTAAACTGTTAACTTTACCCTCCTGCCTCAGATTGCTTAAAGTAAATTAGCTGTGTAAATTGTCTAAAGCATTATTTCAGTGAAATAAAGAGAAAGTAGAATTAAAGTGATAGCTATTTCCATTGTTGGGTACCATATTTGATTTATCGCATTTTATCTAATTACATTTTTTCTGGTTTTGTGTATAATTACTGGCTCTCACAATGTTTAAGCAATTTGTTACTATATTAAGAAAAGCTCTTCACAAATAAAGTTATTATAATAATTAAAAGGGTCCTGCATTTAAGGGTCATTATAGTGAATTAAAAGGTATCGTAATGAGTTACCTGGGGTTAGAGCAGGGTACTCTCTGTGTGTTCACATTGTCACACATTTGTTCACCTCCATGGTAAATACCTGTTCTCACATATATCTATAAAAGTACAAGACAAACAAAAAAAAGATTAATAAAAAATGCAATATATATCACTATAACATTAAGAGATTGGCCTGTTGGACAACTTATCTCAGAAGTACACAATTAATTGTGTGTAACAGCTGTCATGTTAAATGGTCATTTCACTTAAGTGGCATGCAGTCTGGCAGTTTGCAAAGACTGGTTACATTTACACAAATGATTCATGACAGCATGCCAACATGAGCCACCAGAGCTACTTTCCCTCGGTAAAGGTCTCTGTTCACATGAGACCTGGACAATGAGTGTTTGTTTCCACAGGAAGTGAGGGGGGTTGGAGGATGGGACAATGTGCACAACTGAAAAAATACTCAACTGATATTGCTAAAAACAAAAAACAAATCTTAATTAAATCTAATACATTGATTTTTCTTCACAAAACTGAAAAAATACAATAAATACCATTCACAATAATTACTAGGAGATAATTCCTCTCACTTTGGCCAATTCTAGTCTTCTCCTACCATCCTGAGTATTAAGAGTCAAGGATCTGTTGTTTCATTTGACTGATCAATACAGACAGTGGTAAGCACTGTGCGTCCCCACCTTGTCTATGTCCCGTATATTGACGTTAACATAGGTGGCACAGAGGATTCGTATTCGCAGGGTTCCGTTGATGGTCCACAGCGTCTTGGCAGCTGCCTCACCATTCATATAGGATGTTGCCGTGGAGATGCGTCGAGAGTATGACGGCATGACAAAGTTATCTGTAGGCAACTGGGTGTACAGGCTGTCCTTAGCCATTAGCATCAGGTTAGGCATCCTGCCCAGCATGATGCAACTACGGATATACTAGAGAGAGAGACAGAGAGAGGGAATGACACAGAGGAGGGCAGTTAGAACAAAAGTACACAGAGCTGCTAGAGTTACACCGTGCGTAAGTGTAATCAAAGATGTCAATTGGTCATTTTCCAGCAGCTGCTACCGAGTGACGGTAGAGCAAACAGTGACGCTTTGTGCATCTTCTACTGTGATGTGGCTCACATGGAATTTCTCCAGACTCTGAGCATGGGCTCACATCGCCGTGCAGGAGGAAGTGGTTCCAGTGTTTCAATGAAAGTTGTAAATGCAATGTTGTTTTGCCACATCCACAATGGTTACAATAAATAAAGGATCTGACATGGATCAGGCTTTAGCTGCATCCTGATACAGATTTATCAAAAAGTCTGGATCGGCCCTGAGCCTGATCCAGCAGATTAGCTGAAGACAAAAATGCAATGTTGCGTGGAAAATGCATGGACAATTTTTCATACCCTTTTTCCATCTTAGAAAATAGTTTGATGGGTTTCTATACAGACAGCCCCCAACTATGCCTGCTATTTTGTCCTCTTTGAGCCATTAAACTAAGTCTTTCCAACTCTTCATTCATGTAAGCCAGCAATGTTGTGTTTTGGTAAACAAATCTTTGGTATAAATCACTGACATTATAAAGAAAATATTTACTACCTGTTGAAATTTTAATGCAATTTAAGGTCTAAAGTTTCACAAATGTAATGTTTTATCTTATATTTTTTCATGAACTGCCCAAAAAGATGTCTCTTACCTTATACTGGCTGATGGGGTACTTTTCCAGCAGGTACTCATCACAGCCACAAACTTTGAGGATGTATTTACCCTGATATTCCTGAACACACATCTTTAGCTGTTCTGGGGACAGCAGCATGCTGCGTGTCTTCTTACGAATGGCCTCTGCAATCACCTTTAGAACAAGATACATGCAGACAGCCTACATCAGACTATAGTAAGGTCTATGATGACATCCTTCAATTTCTTTACGTTGAAATTAAAAATTAAGGCACTATACAATGTGGTTCATGACCTGATTGATTGTCTTTTCATTCACCTCACCTGTTCAGGCACACAGTCGTGGTTGATCTTCAATGTATACTTTTGTTTGTCGTTATTTGGAGAAACAATCACCCAAATCACAACAATAATCTGACCTACAAAAAGAGACAGACAGAAAAACAGATTGACATGACACCTTTGTTCATTCTGAGGTCTGAGGGTATTGTATTGAGTACTGTGCTTCTTTTCCAGGTACTGTTTTAATACAATAGCATCACACTAATAGCACTTCAATCAATTCATTGATTGCCCTGCTCATTACTGTAGTTGCTATCCATTGTAAAGGCTGGCTAGTAGCAATTAAGTATTAATAGGAGGCTAAAATGTTCACTTCTTGCTCCCTGTTGGTCTCCTGTCTTTAAGTGCTTTCTCTGTGCTGTATGTTCTCAAAAATAATAATCATAGGATTGATCAGACAACCAAAAAAGAAAAAGATCAGTTTCTATTTCTGTAGTTTCTTATTTTTCTCTTTTCCTGTGATACTGGTTATATTTGATGCTGAAAAAAAAAAAAAGAAGACTAAAGCTGTTGCCTACCTTTGTCCAGTTTGCTATAGATGTGTTTGGGAAGTTCCTGTGTGGATTCCACGTTGGGTGGGTAAACATACAGCGCTCTACTGTGGGGCCCGCTGGCGTCTCTCAGCTCCACAGAGTCTTTACAAACATTCAGGATGTTTCTCCTGAAGTCCTGAACCTCGGGATCCTTCACAAGGTCAAACTCACACACAGGCATACCAATGGCAAAACCTGACAGAATAGAAAGCAGAGCCATTGTCTTTTAAGGCAATTTTGGCTAGATTGGTCTGTTTATAGACACAGTAAAAAAAAATGTTTTCCTCCTATATCTATGGTAGTTTCCTAAAATATCCAAAACAATAATCCAAAACAAATATAGAGTAGCTTTAGAACATCAGTTCTGCGTCAAATAAGCCTAATAACATGCTTCAGCTAAACTGCTACTAATTTACAGAAACTTTTTTGCATCTTTTGTCTTTTCCATTTAATGAAAAACAGCAACTATTCAGATTAACTCTAAATAAAGTACCTAGCAACCAATGCTATCAGAGGAGAACCTCTCACCAATCTCTCTGTTGAGGATCTTTTCCTCTCTGTTGCCAACTGGTTCAATGACCTTGAGGAAGGGCTGGAAGAGTCGGAGGTCACACAGCCTCCGAGTCTCATCATAAAACTCCTCCCGCTCTGCTTCCTGCAGGCAGGAAAAAAAACAGAGGCTGTGTTCAATATTCCACTTTCTGTTTTCATGAAAGCCAAAAGGTGATTTGCTGTAAGTGCTGGTGGCCTTCCTGTTTTGGAAAAGTACAAAGCGTGGTGTGTTTTTAAGCACAGGGAAGCATTTTCTAAAGCTAAGATGTGTTCAGTTTTGTAAGCAAGAGGTGAACTACTTATTTTTGTGAGCCTTCTATTCACAGGCAGCATGAACACATTGGATTTATTTCAAGCACAGCATATGATAAGTTGCAGAAATCTATTTCTTTTTATTAGCACCTATAGCAGCTTTGGCAGCTCCAGACAAATTTATGTTCTCCTTTATAAACAGCTGTCTGGGGTCGTTCCATCAAACTTTCACTGATGGATGTTCATTATGTTTACTCTTTTAGATGGACACTTTTGCCTACCAGATATTCAAATTGAGATTGAGAGTTCTTACCTGTGTAACACTGACAAAGATGTAGGACGTCTCCTCCTGTAGGAGGTGATGGAGGGGATATTTCCTGGCCTCCTTGAACAGCTCATGTTTGATGGTGATGAGCGTGGCCTCACGGAGACACTCCAGGGTCAGAATCATCCCATTGGGCAGCAGGCAGTCCACCAGGATCCTGCAGTCACACTCAGCATCATTATAAAATGCTGATGGCTAATTTATTTACTTCTCACTTACTGTGCCCTCTTTGGGCATTTCACAATGTTAAGAATTTCTTACATTCAATAAGGAATATATATATATATATATATATATATATATATATATATACACTAAATACTATAATAACAATAATAACTGAATACTAAATTATGTAATTAATAAAATGGTATATACATTTTGGAGTTTTTTTCTTTTTACAATAACATGAAATTAACAGGCTAATAATTGTCAAGTACATGTGTACACAATAGAATCCAGTGTGTCATACCTGGGGGGCATTAAGTGGATACCCCATAGCTCCCCTGAGGACGGCCTGGGAGGCATCTTCCTCTCTGTCTCCCAGCTCAGTCACACCGTTAAGCTGCAGAGCACAACCTGAAAGATAACAACACTTTCAAGTAATTTCTGACCCTCATAGTGTAAAGCACAGGCTGAAAGCCCTGTTAGACTTAAGCTCCAGTGGTGATACTTAATGTAAAAAGAAAAAATGAGGTGCAGTTTGTTTATTAAATAGTTTACTTGATACTTCTGTTCAGACTAAGAATGTTGTTTGTATAGTAACTTAGCCAGAAGCAGGGTTGACCAACTGACACACATTGTTCAAAGGTGCATGTGCTGCACTTTCAAGGTGACCCAATGGGTGCACATGAAACCACCTCATGGTGTTGCCAACTGTGAATCTGCAGTTCTGCCTACTCACTGTGGCTGAGGCTCAGCTGTGCTCACTGAGTTAAAGAGAACAAGCATGTTCAGTCAACCACACAGCAGCAAGAAGACTGAAACAAGTGCAGTGACTGACTGCACAGCATCCATGGCATGTGTAAAACTGGAATAGTGTATCTTACCAACAGGCTGCACTTACAGTTTTTACAGATGTTTTTGATATATAGATTTAACTCATACTTCATCATTACTTTAGACCCACATAAGAGGGTTATCACAGAGACCCATAATGCATGCACAGACGTGCATGTATGTCTATGAATGCTTCCAGGCTGGAAGACATTTCTACTCATCCCCATAGTGAAAGCAATGTGAAACATCTACAGTAAGAGGCAGTTTTACACCTCTGAGTTATTAAACATGTACTTTTAATTGAAATGAAAGCAATGATTTGATCTTACCACTCCCGTCACACTGAACAATTAACTGAAGGTACAGACAAATAGTTTCCCAGTGGTCTCTTGAAAGAAAATTTTAACTCGTCCTGCAAATCATGTCTGTTTAGTCAAACAATCTCATGTCAAGCCCTCAATTTCTTATGTTGGAGTTAAGTCATATTGCTTGTTCTGATCAGCTGCCCCAAAATCTGTAACAGCAGTGCTATACTATCTTCTGTATTAAGAGCATCAACTTGTACAATTTCTAGTCAATTTATTAGCAAGTCAAACTTCAGTCTGGAATATCATTTGCTGATGATAGCTCAGCACCACCATGTGGAACAATCCTGAGAGAAACTCCGCTTCTGTAGGACTGATTGACAGACATGGGGAGATGTTTATCCATCTGATGTTGACCCATCCTTATGTTCAGATCCAATCCAATCTGATAAAGTCCCTTCTCCACTCAGACTTCAATGGGTTCTTTCGCTGAATAGTACTTGGCTCTACACTTAAATCCAAAGACAAAAGAAGTCACTACCTTTTGGGGAATTCAGCCAGGTCAAGCGACTACCTGATACTCTAAAAGTGAAATCAAATCCAGCAAAAGACTTTCATCACAAGCCTTCCCAGCCCATCCTCTCACATCTGGGCATTAAAAATTCCAAATGTCTCATTATACCACTTTCACATACAATCGAGTCGTAGCACCCAGAATAAATTGAATGAAATTCTAACTATTCACAATGCTGCAACACATCCACACCAATACCAACTATAAGATTATAGAGGTCCTGTAACAATAACAGTGTAGTAATCCTCTAGTTATTATAGGGATGTGAATTAATCTTTTCACACAAAAGCCAGTTAGACCTGTATTCAAACCTGGTCGGTCAAGGGTAGAGAGGGCTAGACTGGTTCTAGACCTCTGAATCGTTGCAAACATCTCTGAGTTTTTTTTCAACAATCCAAAAAGAAAAGTGGAACTAAATCTGGCAATCCAGTCTGGCAGTTCTATACAAAAGGTCTTCCCAATTTTTGCAGAAACAAGTTGGATGTCATTTTTTCTAAACGGATAGTAGAGCAGTTTAACACATAAAGAGTAACATGAGT
Source organism: Macquaria ambigua (assembly GCA_008360985.2). NCBI lineage: Eukaryota > Metazoa > Chordata > Actinopteri > Centrarchiformes > Percichthyidae > Macquaria > Macquaria ambigua. The sequence goes on from VMKM01000144.1 coordinate 238,032, forward strand.
TTTATTTATACTGGGCAGAGCACCAGTGTATTGTAAAATAAATGCCTAAAAGAAGACACCAAAACCTGAGGACAGAAGGGTCTTCAGGTAATCAAAACAGGTCTTTTACAACAAAGTATGAATGTTTCATTTATGGAGGACGATGTTTGTAGTGGTGGGAGATGGAATAAAAGTTAGCCTTGTCTCTAAATATTCACTTCTCATCACCCTAGCTAAGTGCTCTCATTTAAAATAGACGAATATACACTAATATGACTTTTAAGCAGATAGTACTATGAAATATTTTCCCATCCTGAGCAACAGATGGATACTGATACAAAAATGCTTTTGTACAAATGCAGGTCCAAAACAGGTCAACTGTGAAATGGCTACCTTGTGGCAATTGTGTTTTTTGAAACATGAAACTATTCTGACATTAATTTCACATTTATATTAAGTGATGCACACCTAGCAATAAAAAAAGATTATGAAATGTCAGCCATTACCTAGTACAGTACTGTAGCTGTACTCGATTTTGGCTTTTTTCATAAACGTCCTCCACTGATTATCAAAGATACATCAATTTAATTTGTGAACGCAATTTCTCACAAAGAAAAATTAGCCAAAGTAAGTGTTTACTAGCTGTAGCTGTATATTTACCAGTCAAAATGTATTTGCTCATTCAATTCGCTGTCACTGATTGCTGGGAAATAGCAGGGTCTTGGGGGATTTCATGGACACAACTATTTTAGACAGACTGCTCAGGTCCAACACTCACAAACACAAAAACAACACAGTGACTCAACTGCGGATTGTGACACAGTGATGGGAAAGAATGTGTTTGTGTGGGCTTTTAAAAAATTACAACATGATGCCTTAATTTAACCTTCAGCCAACTTATGGCCATAAACAATTCTCAGCAATGCAATCAGGACAAGAAGAAAACCAAGAATTATTATTAGCATGTCATATAATTCATCAAGTCAATGTCCATCTTTCATTCATTACTGTACAAGGAGTATTTTGTTGCCCCTCTTCTTCATTAGTATAGTTCTTGCAATTGTGGAAGCTACTCTGCCTGGGTTATATTATTTCAATTCAATTCACAAGGCTTTATTGGCATGAAAGATTTATTATCTGTCTATAATATATTAGTTTAACATCTTAAGTACAACAAGATATTTTGAGCAAAAATAGCCAGAACTAATAATCCAGAAGACAAAACACCCCCCTTCAAAACAGCACTGTACTGGCATGTACTTTTTTGGTGTTTCCTCACTTTGCCTAGATCTGTCTTACAACAATATGAGAATAAGACAAACAATACTGAAGATAACATAATAAAATCCTTAAAGAAGGCATCACTGTCTACTTAATCATTAAGCTACATTACTGTAACATTTTTATGAACATATCAAGGGACTGTTCATGTGTTGGAACAATATCTTATCTAATCTTTTCAGCCAGGGGTGGTGGATGCCTTCTCTGAGAAAAAAACATTGGCAAATAGCATAAGGATATAGTGGCTAAGCAGGAAGACTTTGCACCGAACAACATTGCCCCTGGGTCCCAGATCAGATGGAGTTGTTAAGGCACCTGGCAAGATGCCCTCCTGCACCAGACTTTGGAAATGTTTTCGGGGTTTGACTAACTGGAAGGACACCAAGGGGGGCATATCCACGACTGGTAGGTTTAAATCTCCTTGCCGGCTTTGGAGCACTTTAGCCTCTAAATCACCACCCACATCTCAGATTCAGTAATTGAAATAAGTCTGCATATTTTTGATCAACTTGAAAAAAATCTCCAAAATGAAATGGTAGTTTGGTCTGATTATCAGACTAGGAGCAATTGGGAATCCCACAAAGGGAGCAACCCCCAGGTGGAGGAAAGGGGTGCCTGGGTTGCTCTGCTTGTGCTGTTGCAAATACAAAACTGACCATGTTAAGCATCCAGGGGGTGAATAGATGGATGGCTACATTATGTACAAGATGCAATGGAGACTCTGAAATTCTAACATTAATCCTCCAACTGATGGAAAATTGTCCACCCAGTTAAAGTTGAGAGTTGTGAATGGGACAAAAAATGCATGAAACTGACTGGGCTGACTGAGTTAATGAGACAGGAAAACAGCAAACTTAATTTACAAAGAAGGGTAGCAATGAATATGTATAAAAACAAGCTAAAACAGTAAACCCTGAATTAGAACAAACCCCCCATTGAGCACTTCTGCGATCTGTGACCCTGATCAGGATGCAGCTAAGCACTTTTGGACAAAAGAGGAAGCTTCCTCACAACACAGGATGTGGGGAGTGGGGAAACATTGGCCTAGACACAAGCTTGCTTTGAATACTGAAACAAATGCACAACTAGTTATGTAGGCTAGCAGTGGCATGTTGACAAGATCAAACATATGCTTAGTCTCTACAACACATAATGTATTTGTGGTTAACAGAAGGTTTGGCCAGCTGCACCACATTACACAACAAAGTGGTTTTAAGAAAACACTTGTGAAACCATGATCGATTTTCATTTCAGTTACAAGAAAGAAGACAACTATGGATATAAAATGTATTTGCTGGACAGTCAATAGAAGACGTGTGATTCTGAATGGAGAGAGAGGAATTTGTGAAGCATAGCTTACCTACGAGAGAAGCCCTCCTACTGTGATGATGGGACAGTTCCACCCTTCATGTTTCAATACATCTTCACGCTGTCACAGAAATATGCGTTGGGAGGACAGGAAATTAAAACACAAACAACATCACACACACTCCGCATCTATAGCAGTTCGCGTGATTCACACTGGCTAGCAGCTGGTTAGCTAACGTTGATTGTTGTGTGTGGGAATGACAGCTCAGAGATGACAGCTACACAGCACTGTGAGCTCTCGATATAGTGATATACTACATATTATATATAGCAATGAAATAACCTAGCTAGATAATCACTTAACAACCACTCTAACCATGTCGGTTGTGTTACCACAAACATCTCTTTCGATTTATGTCCACCAGTTTGGGAATGGTTAACGTTAGCTAGCTCTCTTGTTCACTAGCTAACGGCTAACGCTGAGCCTGTCATCCCCTTTTTGTAAAATATATTACCAACATTAAACACAAGCTGTTTGTCTGCCGAAAGCTACAAATATGACTAACTTAGCATAATACCCTACCCCATTGAGTTGGCGTCAACGCAGCGAAGTGTTTGAGGATGCCCGGCTAATGCCAGTTAGCTAGCCTTCCAGCCAGCCAACCCCTCCAGTTCCCAACGGCCGGTTGGTGGCTTCCGGTGCCGGGCAAAGCAGGCTATTATCTGACGTCTGTCAGCCTCTGTGCCAGCTATCCGTGACAGTAACCGTTATTCCACACCGACAATAAATCCTCTTGTGTTGTGGGTTGAGAGGTGCACAGTTACAGAAAGTATGTCCAAAATGTCCAGTCAGGAGTGCTCAATCTGAGGATGTTATGAGCAGCCGAGCTGCTGGTCGACTGGACAAGCTGTCTTGCTGCGGCAATGCAGCCACGCTGTCTGTCTGGGGCCCTCCTCCCTTCCTGTAACACAAACACACACACGCAGAGAGAGTGAAACTGTGTGATATAGGCTATTAGTGGTATAACATGTTGTCTCATGGTTCAAACCACAACACCACTTTTTTGCATTCAAATGTTATCACAGGACCACACAATATAACCACAGTACACAAATAATTACATTAAAAAAAGAAAAAAAACATGTTTTAGTGTTTGTGGGCGTGACACCTACTTGCTTTTGCTAAGTAGCCCATCATTTGATAAGATAAGATAAGACATTATTGATGGAGGGAAATTCACACTTTACAGCAGCACAAAAGACGGGTTAAAGGTAAGGAAACATAAATATTACTATTTAAATGAAATATATAAAATAGTATAATACAATTAAAGAAACGACATTTAAACTCTGCAATCTTAATTGAGGTAGTGCAGTGACTTGTAAGAGTAGTACTGATGTAGAAACGGGTAGCTTTTGATGATTATAAAATATTGTAAGTATATAGGTATAAGTATGAATAATAAATACGATAAACATTCAATATATAAAAATATATAGCAGTGCTGTATGTCATATATGGGGGGAAAACAAAATGCACACATAGTATAATAATAATAATAATACATTAATATGTAATACATACATATAGCCTATAGTTGACAAACAAATCTTAACTCAAAGCCCTCTTACTGGCTTTTTTCTCTGGAGCTTTCAACCGCATCTTATGGTCTCAGTAATAGTAATATAAATAGTATAGGCTAGTGTGGTAGGCTACTATCTTATTAATAACAATAACAACAACAACAACAACAACAATAATAATAATAATAATAACAATAATAATAATATTGCAATTGTTGCTTATTGTAAATTTAGGTTTCAATTCTTTATCCTATTTCCACAGGCTAAATTCCTTAATGACTATCGTAATATTTATTTGTCCATATATCATATCAATATTTTCATCCCAACGCCAGCCCGGCTGTCTTCCCAGCAGATTTGAGACTCATAAATAGCCCGCACGGGTGATCTGAGTGTACCACAGAGGTGTAACATATTTATACAATGTGTCATGATCGCCACCCATGCAAATCAGCAGCGGTGGCATCGGAAATGGACTGTACCAAGAAGGAAAGGTATGCCGGAGGAGCCTCGGCAGGGGTTTATGTATTTAAAAAATCAATATTCGCGAATGAGAACATCTTTGTCGACGTTTAATGTGAACACACGAACGCAATGTGTTTACATGTTGTGGATTAACATGCATTGCTGATGACTTGTCACTTTCTGTGTTTCGCTCTCCTCAGGAGATCACCCCTCCGGTGAAAGCCTCGGCGTCTGAGCGTGTGGTAGGGACTGTCATCCTGCCTGGCCGCCCGGTTTTTGGAGAGAAGAAGTTGGCAAAGGGATGTGACTGCGATGATGGCGCTGCAGCTGAAGAACGGGGATGCAGCGTACTACCAGAGTGCAGAATACTGCAGAAATTACACTTCGCCGCCTGTCAGCTACGGTGACAGCAGCCATTATCTTGCCCGATTGCCAGGTAAGGAGAGGGGATCTCCCCTCTGACTGTCAGCAGTCTTATGCGCTAATGTGCAGGGATGGAGAAAATCTAACCAGAGACATTTGCAGATGGTAGGCTACAGAGGAAGGTGGATGTTGAGACCGGTTGCCCTGGTGCTGCTGCTGTCATCATCATAATGTCATGCAGAGGGGTGCACCAGCCATCATTCTGTTCAGCTTACAGAGCATGGATGCTGCGATGCAAAATCTGAGGTTGTCGAGATATGATCTCCTGTACTGTAGGAGAGCTCTATAGGCTATCTCATGCTCCAGGGAGACTCCAGGTTTGAGCTGATGTCTGACTGTAATTTGAAACAGTGTGCAGCCTCAATGCAATGTTCACTTTCATCACTGGAGTATATGGCAGTCAATCTGTTGTCAAAGGAAGTGAAGAAATAGAAACTGAATCGTTGCTGCTCCCTTCACTCTAGCCTTTGCACTGCTTGATCTGCACAGCTGATGGTGGCATGTGGCAATTATACACAGTAAGTGTGTCTTCATTGCACCTGCACAGTCGCTGCCAAAACTGGCTTTCCTGTTGGTTTTTAGGGACTTGAGGCCAGCATGTGTCATGCTCATGTAGCTACATAGATGATACAGATCTGCTGCATGAAAGGGATCAATCCACCTGGTAATAGTCCTGCCATTAAACCATGTCATCTTCACTCAGCCTGTCAGCTGACATTGCATAGACTGCATAAAGTCTTAGATTGAAGTTAGTGGAAGCTATTGTAATTGAATGGAAGTCAAATGTATATAGTGCTGAAAGAGTCGTTGATTAATCAATCATCAGGATTTTTTTGATGACAGTTTTGGTAAACCATCAGTCATTTAAGTCATCAAAAATACTAAACATTTGCCCGATTTAATGTAATTAATTATTAAGATTTGCTTATCTATCGTTAAATATTGCTATCAATTGAATACCACTTGATTTTGCAACTTTTCGTCAGCCATAATAATCTATTTGGAATTTTGTCAGTATTTATTATTTTTTATATAGTCAATTATTAATCAGTTATTCAACAAAGCTAAATCTATAGTGTTAGTTGTTTTCTATAAGAAGGGATAGATAATTACTAATTGATATGCTAATAGCATGCAGCCTAATGCATAGGCTAGTTGACTAGTGCTCAGAGTCTTTAAAGTAGAATACAACCCACTTTATGTTAATCATTATGAATGACATTCAAACCTTTAGTGCTACTGAGATGTAAAAGTGGAAGCTAGGCTTTACTGTAATGGTACAGTAAGTAAACTGCAAAGTACAGTAAGACGTTCTGCTTTCTGCGCTCGTCCAGTGCCCAGTGAAGCAGATGGAATAAGTGCAGGAGCCATGTGCTTCTCATAGCTCCATAATTGATGTGACACAACACAGTATGGCAAGAAAAACTCCAGAGAAAATGAACACTTGGCCTATTTAGAGATTCTCAGTGGAGGCCAGGAGACGAGCAGGCTCCAGTTTTTGTGTGGCTTGGTTCTGAACCAGAAAACCAAGAAATCTTGAGTCAAAAAATCTGACAAGTGATGAACTAATAAATAACTTGTGTGGTAGTTTCAGTTTAGGCATACTGGTCTTTTTCAACTCTGGCTAACTCTCTTGAGACTCCAAGAATATGATGAGCATTACTGTGTTGTCAATCTACAGATCACTTGCTACGTTGTGCTTCAGAACAACATCACATAAGCCTGATTTTGACTTGCAAAGTTGATTGTGTCCTCTCCAAAAGCTCAAATGCAAAACAACAAAGGTTTTTTGTTTTTTTTTGACTTTGCAGCAAGGTCCACTGCTGTGAACATGCATAGGTGCTGCAGCTCTGTAGACTGCACTTTGTGGGCCTGGTTTTGGATCTCTGAGGAGGAGGACACAACTGACCTTGGCCTATCTAGCTCACATTAAAACTATTAAAAGGTAACAGCCAAAATAAAAGAACAGATTTTGGCATCAAAGGAGGACCAAAAATCAGCACCAATCTTCTCTTTATTATGTGCAGTGGTGTAATTAAAAGCTGTACTGTTTGCTTTGCTGTGATGTTCTTGTGAGAGGATCCTATTTTTGTCATAATGGGGAAATATTTATTGGTGGTTTTAGCTACTGCAGTGTTGACTAAGAACTATTTGTAATCTGCACACTCATAGCTAATAATTAATGTTTTATTGGCTAGTAAGGGCACGTTTTGCTCTCCTACGCTGTCACCTAGACTGAATAAAGATATTTAGTCAATTATGGGGCCATCACTGCAATATTTCCTCCCCTGCTAGAAAAAGCAAATATGCATCATATAGCATCATAATTTAGCCCAATTTCCCTCAGAACCAATCAATAATTGCTCACAATGCATATCTTGATCATAATAGGGTCTCTTCTTAATACACTGGATCAAAAACTGAGGACAAAACAGATATGAAGGTGGAGGCAAAATGTAAATAAATTATTTTAACTGTATTATTATTGTTAAGTAGTTATAGTCAGTCCAGTCTAGTGTGTGCAGATAAATGCAGCAGTTGTAGATCGTTTTTCGATTGTTTTTGTTGCTCATTTACTCTATTATCTCTATAGTGCTTTCAGAGAGGGAGGAATTAATCAAACTGTAAATGCCAGCAAGCACAAGGTGTCATTGGCAAAAAAAAAAAAAAGCTTTCAGCATGTGACCATGTTTTAAGCGTTTACATTAATGATGGAGCCTTAGAGGTGTGGGGCTTTGAGTCAGAATTGTAGGGAAACAGGTCTTAGAGGTCTGTCAGTTTAGCCTAAAAGGGGGTCTGCATTTCAGACAAAGTAAGATTGGAGTTCATGCTGAACTCAACGTTCACAGCAGAAGTGTGACACTAGCAAACTCATGGACATTTACCCTTAAAGAGGTAGTTCAGCTACATTCATTTGGAAGAATATGTTGCTGAATGAGATTGTATCGATCACCATCATTCCAAAAAAAATCAGCCAGTGGTTCATGTAGTCCCTGTTTGGCCCCTGACACAGTGATGCCTGCATGATATCATCATGCGAAGTCATTTTACATGAGGTAATATCAGCAAGGGTTGAAGAAGAACAGGTCAGGAGAGAGAAAATACTATGTAGGGAGACAGTGTTGAGAAAACAGTTGACATCAACGTCTTCGAGCTTACCTTGAATTGTAACTGATATACAGTAAATGCACATGCAGTAAAATAGTCATCTATTGTGTGGCGGCACAATGTGGACTCTGAACTGCTTAATGGATATTATCAAAAGGGTCTGCCAACCTTTGTGCTTATAATGCAGTGGGCTTTCTGGACTGCTATGCAGGCTGTCTCAATCACGGTGGAAGGGTTCTCATGAGTCTGCTGCTGATGAGATTGATGATGTGCAGTATGTAGAACTTGATTGGTATATCTGGTTCTGGATGATGTTAATATAGTGATTGTTGAGCATTGAGGATATGTCTGATTCAACAATACCAGTGAAAAATATGAATATCTCCTCAAAACATGTCGTACAACTATTTTAACCTTATTTTAACCTTTAGTGGCTACAGTATATCAATTAATTTTGATTTTGCATGTTTATTGTAACATTAAAACCATGTGTTTCCTGTTTTGTCTCAATTCCTGGTACTAAAGCTGTCATTGCTGTGATGTTTCTGCAATGCTCTTTAAGTGTGCCTGTCACGTCTTTTTCTTTAAATGCTCTGTTAATGAAGCTTGAGGTTCTGTTAGAGCTGCTTTTATTTGACTTTCCACTCACAGTGGCCAATACTAACCCACTTCCTCTGCTGTGTTTATTACAAATAAATCACTGCTGCTGCTCCCTATGGATGCCAGAGAATATCTCGTAAGGAGGAGCTCTCTAAAACAGCAAATGTAAAAGCTTTCATGAGCAGGATTTGTGAAAACAACACTCACAATGCCAATGAGTAATGAAACTGATATTTATTTATATGCAACTGCTTTAATTAATGTATAGGCAACTCATCCAGCTCTGCTGAATCTTCCACTGTCTCATCTTGCAGTTGACAGGACTATAGTAAGGTCAGTGTTTTGTCCAGCATACCTTTCTCCTGAGGTCAGCCAGGCCAGGTGACAGACAGACTGGACAGACAGACTGACAGCAAGCAGCAGTCGGAAACACAAACACTCCGGGGTGTTATTTTGGGTCCATGAATCAGTGCCATTGGGCGTCCAATTGGATTCCAGATAAAAGCTTCCAGCACAGTGAGTTTTGACACAGCTGTTGGCCTATCACTGACCTAACAATATATGTAGTTATACACACACACACACCCGAAATGGAGCATTAGAGCAGCACAAACAAACACATACAAATCAGCAAAGTGCCATTCCTAATATCAGGCTCTTTCTGTCTGTTTTTCTTACACACACACACACACACACACACACACACACAACCAACCATGCCTACCATGCACACATGCACACTATATCAGCCTATTCGAGCAGTCACACTCCAGGCTGTGATCTCCTTTGATAAGGGAAGCTTGGGGATTTTATTGTCACTGTCTCTGTTTGTGTGTGTGCACACGCATGTGTATGTAATGTCCCGTATGCATGGCTGCAGGCGCTGCAGGCTCAGCCTAATCTTTCTGATGCCCACTGGAGTGTGAAGCTCCTTTGTCCGAGAATGTGTTTCCATTCACCCATCTCTTTACATCTCTCCTGCCTCAGGGTTCCAAGAAGTAAATTCATTCTCTTGGTGTCACTGTACGTTGGTCAGTGGATTTTCACCGTGCTCCATCTCAATGTCCATTTGACGATCTGTCAATAGACAATATCCACTTAAGTCTGCAGTATCTGAAGCAAAAAGCAAACTGTGTTATTTTATAATGTTTGTTTTTGTCTCTTAGTAGGATATCTTACAAACATATTACAGATTTCAATGATATTTGGTGTAAAGATAAGCAATGTGGGCCCAGTTTTGTGTGCCATTTATAAAGAACTTTCTCTTTATACAACTTCTGAACTGTGCAGCTTTGACTTAAAATTTAGATTCCTTGCTTCTAGACAATTAGAGGAAGAAGGAGGAGAAGTCAGACATTCGGATACATTATGTGTGAACCATGAATGTCTGTGCCAAATTTTGTGGCAATCCATCTATTGAGATATTTAACTGGATAAGGGAAAATGTTGACATGCTTGTGGTGCTAGACGAAGAGTCAGGAGATCATCAAAGTCATTAGGATTCATCCTCTGTGGACCATAAGTGACTGTACGCATGACAATCCTTTTAATAGTTGTTGAGATATTTCAGTCTGGAGTGGTGGACTGACCAAGTGACATGGCTAAAAACTAAATAATATATGTTCTATTGTTGCATACTCTTCCTGAATGCTTTCTAGTTTCCTTGAATATAGTAGTATTAATGTTTATACAAGTGTTTAAAAGCCATTGATGCCTTAAAGCAAAAGGCAAAAAAGAGCAATACTTTCAAATGCTGAAATGGCATGAATAGCAATTGAATATATAGTTCATTCATGTATTATTGCAGGCATGTCTATCTGAATCAACACTGACTTCCTCATCAAGGTTGCTGAATTTCCTTGTAAGACATTTCTTTGATTCGTAATATCTGCCCATGTCTAAAAGTAATGTGTATGTGCATTGCCTCTGATGTCCACAGGCCCAGAGACCATGTTGAAGCCTCCTCTGAGTCTCTTCAGCCATCCCCAGCAGCCTTTCCAACACATGGACTCTCTGCACCAGCTGGGACCCCCGCCAATGGCACCTACGCAGCCTCTCGGCCCACCACCCATTGCCCCTGCTCAGGCAATTGGACCCCCAACTATGGCTCTCACCCAGACTCTAGGGCCCCCTCCCATAACTGCTACTCACACGTTAAGGCTTCCCCCCATTACCCCACCACACAGCTTAGGCCCCCCTCCAATGGCCCCAGCTCAGCCACTGGGGCCTCCACCAATGGCACACACCTTGAGGCCGCCACCTGTAGATCACACACAAGCAATAGTGTCTCCAGCCATGGACCTCACACAACCGTTGGGGCCTCCACCTATGAACCCTGCACAAGCACTGGTGCTCCCACCTGTAGTGGCACCTGGAGCCGGCCGATTCCCCCTCCCTCCCAGCCCCCTGTCCTCCCCTCCTGCTCCGGGCCCAGACCCTTCACAGCTGCCCCCAAGGCCCCCAGGACCGGCCCTCATCCCAGCCCCGGTGTCCTGCCTCATCCACGGTCCTCTCCTGGGTCAGGCAGCCCCAGCCAGCGAGCAGCCCCAGGATGAGGGCTCCCTGCTGGGGATGGAGGAGCAGGAGGACTCTCTGGGGCTGGGGGAACTGTGTAAACCGCTGTACTGTAAACTCTGCAACGTCACCCTCAACTCCGCGCAGCAGGCACAGTCTCACTACCAGGTCAGTTGAAAAACACATTTGCATATAAAACATATAAAATATTAAGTATGAAAACACACATTTCTATCTCCTTATCTGTCTGTCTAGGGGAAGAACCACAGTAAAAAGTTAAGAAATTTCTACGCTGGCAGTCAACAGCCTCCAGCCATCAGGATCCCAGAAGTCCTCGAGGGGGCTGGCCAGACAGCCTTCAGCTCAGGATCCAACGACAGTGACGCAGGCAGGCAGGTCAGATCCAAACTCAGCACCAACCTACCCATAACATTAGAGTTTTAGTTGAGAAGGTGGGTGTACTGCTGCTGAAGTGGCCAATCTGCTGATAGAGGTCGTTCCCCTCTGAGGAGGTGGTGGGGAACTGCAGAGTCACTCTGTTTTATTTGAATAGTGGAAGCTTACATCATCCGCTCACCACTGAACATATTCTACACATTCTAGCTGCACTTTAAAAGGAAAATACCTACTCCCTCTGACTCCAGTTTTCTTTACTCAGTGCTACAAAGAGTTAAATCTACAATCAAATTAAAAGCTGGTAAAACCGCTCTCTCTACAACTGAATATGGTTTATGAAAGATCAGACGCACAATGAGAAAGGGACAAGGGAAATTAAATAATAATGATGTCTAATGACTATTTGGAGATATCATTGAATAAAATTATTGTATATAATTGTAATGTTACATTTTCTCAGACTGTAACACGGCTATAATTGATATTTTTATGTGAAAACAATGTGACAATGTGAAAGGGGTCGCTTGTATTGATGAACCTACAGAAAATTATCACCTTAATCTGCAGCTTCCATCGGCTTTGCAGAGCTTCATAGTGAGTGTCAGCTCATTGTTTATCTGTCCGGCCTGCAACTTTACTGTTTTGGTTCACTCTCACGGTGTTATTTTCAGCTGTAGCAGACAGCTGTTTTCAGAGAAAAAGCTCTAAAATTAAAACATGTAGACCACAGCAAGTTTTGTATTACACCTGCAACTGACCTTTTTGCACATGACTGAAATTACCTAATAAGCCTTAAAGGTGTTAAAATGATAGGGAACATAACCTGCCTTGTGTGTCTTATGTCTTATGTTTTCATGATATTTTAAATATGTCAAACTAATAATATGACTATTTTGGAGTTTAGCACATGAATGTGATGTCTTTTATGGTTTAATAACTTTCATCAGTGTATATTTTCCTGTTGAAAATCTTAAGAAGTTGTGCAAGAAATGATTTTCTTCCTCCCGCCGGACCTAAACATTTCTTTCTTCTCTTTCTCATTGTTTACTCCCTAACTCCTCTCACCACAAACACTGCATTGCTTTGTCTTGTGCCTGCAGGCGTTGTATAAGGGGGCGACCCGGGTCATCTTGGCCACAGAGAATGACTATTGTAAGCTGTGTGATGCCTCCTTCAGTTCACCGGCAGTTGCACAGGCGCACTACCAGGGCAAGAACCACGCCAAGAAACTACGGCTCGCTGAGGCCCAACAGAACTCCATTAACATGTAGGTTTAAGTATAGAAATGTTTTGCAGTATGCAGAGGTCTCGTCCTCATTTAGCTTTTTATGGGCTTGGCAATTGTTTTGAAAATCTCCTGGAAGCCACAGCTGAAGCCACTATTGTGATTTTTTTTAGGCACGCTTAAATGAATTAAAAGCAGCCCAGAAAAATATATGGATTTGAATAATAAAGTCATATTTGGGCTGTACCTGTTCATTAATGTAAATATGAATGATCCAAAAAGCTTTACAGTATTTGTCTCCAGATTTAAGTTACTCAGCAAAATGGGTGGTTGGACTTTCTTCCAAATATAAGGTAGTAGTTTGAGCTGTCTTTGGCTTTGTAGGCAAGCTAAACTTGTGGAAACAGAACAAACAGAAGTGATTTTGACTCTGTCTTTGCCTATTTCAGGGAAAGCAGCAATGAGGCAGCCCCAAGAAGAAACAGGAAAGATGGCAGCGAGTACAGACTGGTGAAAAACCGCCGCAGCCCACAGCTACCTGCTTCCATGCCAGGTAAAATATTACAAATAAATTTAAAATAAAATGGCAATAAAAATATAATTTAGAGTTATACATCATCACCACTGTCTGTATCTAATAAATACTTCCTTTATCGAGACACAATAGCATTTTTTGTAGCTGTCCTACCTAATAAAAAAACAAAGCATAAACATGGAGTTCCATTCAATGTCAGTCTTCAAACTGGCAAAACAGGTTTGTCAGTTATTTTAACCAATCAGTCAGCAAGTTAAACAGTAATTCAGTAACTCAATCAGGAGCTGTGTGTTGCTGTATTGTGGTGGAAACTTTGAGACAGACAACAAGCTGAGCTGCCTCCTCTTTGACCTCAAAATCATGAGAGACTTAAAAACACAGAGACACTCACTGACATGGACCTAGCTGCAAATTTCTGCTTTATTTTGAACTGTTAATGTTAAATTGTTAAAAAACAGTTCATGTGGAAATAGGTACAAATAGCCTAACAATATTATTTGTGTGTGTCAGTACAACCCCCAACAGCGGCTACATGTGTGTGGTTTACTGGTGAAACAATGAACAATCCCATATCAGCTATGCTAACGAGCAACTGTTAGCAGCTGAGCTAGCCTTTTTTAGCAATCATAACCACAGAAAATATTACATCTAACCACATACAAAGTGTTAAGTTAGAGAAACAATCAGCAGCTATTCAAATATTAATTTGTTCCTGGTGGCAATGATTGTTTCTTTTTGATTATCTTCACATTTAGCTCCTGTTGACACACTCCAGTCCTTCCTTTGCACTGGCAACTACAGCAAGTATTTGGCCTGCAGCAGCTCAGAATTTATTTTCCCTGCATAAAATGTGACGTAATCCATAATGTCCTCTGCACATACAGTATTTTATATACAGTATACTGGGAAGTGAATTTTGTTGTCCAGAAAGCCACACTACACATTTCATTCCTAAGACTAGACTATCACATATAGACATTTTTTATTTAAATCAAACTTTTTCACAGGTATCATCATGGTATTGGTTTGTTTAAGCGCACTCTACCAGTAGTTACCTTATTTTCAGCAGCCTTTGATGGCAATATTGGACTTTTTCATCCAAAGCACTTTTTGGAGCCCCCCTGTATCGACCTCCTCTGATGTTTTGGAAAAGTTGACACAAAGCTGCACCACTGTATCACTGAGGGTTATATGGTTGCACACAATTTTTTTTTTACCAGTGTTTAATCTGACCTACGGGTGAGCAGAAAACATGCTTTCTGTGTGTTCATGTGAGTGTCTGCTTTCGCCTTAGTGTGTGTGTGAAAACAGATACAGAGTATAGGTAACGTCAGACTTTCTGCTGACGTCAAACAACTATCTCTTTCTTGCCGTCTTTCGCTATGTCTCTGTCTTTCCACAGACAAAAAACAGTAGCTCTTCAGCTCAAGATAAAGCAGGATAAATCATACAGTAGAGCCAATTCCCTTCCTCTCTCACTCTCTCTCTCATCCACTCTCTTTCTCTCACACACACACACCACAACGTTCTGCTGATTTAATCAGTTTTTTTGATGGACAAACCCCAAAATAGCTGCACTCTCTCCTGCAGTTGCCTTCTCGCTGTCTTTTTATCTCTCTCCCTATCTCCTTCTCGTTTTTCTGCTGTGTTAACACACACACACACACACACACACAAGCATTACTCTTTTTCCAATGATTCACCTAGTTGTAATGCCAGATGACTTTGTGCTTTTCTTCCTGTGCACTCTTGTGTATCTTTATCACACACATTAGTGATATATCAGGTTATTGGGCTTTGGGTGTGTCCCCAGCCTACGATTTGATGTGTAAAACATCTCATTCATGCTAGAACAATTAGTGGATTTATCAATTTTAATAATCAATTGATTGTGTAAGTAATTTACCAAACAACCAGACTAAGACATCTACAGCCATGCTAACGGCTGTGTCTTGAGCTAAATGCTAACATCAGCATGCTAACATGCTCACAATAACATCCTGATGTGAAGCAGGTATGTTTACTATGTTCATCATCTTAGTTAGAGAGTTAGCATGCTAACATTTGCTAATTATCATGAAACAGTGTACAGTTAAGGCTGATGGAAATATCGTTAGTTTTGCAGGTATTTGATCATAAAAGACAAATTGGGTTTTGAGGTGGCGCCAGAGGAAAAGACCAGGGAACACTAGAGTTACTACAATTCATCCTGAGGGGAACATGAATGTCAGGACCAAATTTCATGTTAATCCATCCAATAGTTTTCGCGACATTTCACTCAAAACCATAAATGTGAACTTCTTGGCAGCGTGAGAGGAAAAGTCAGTGGGTCACCAAAGACATTTGGATTCATCCTCTGGGATTAATTGAAAAAAAGAAAAGAAGATAATTGATGATAAAAACAATAATTAGTTGCAGCCCTTTGTCTCACATAAAGTATCCTTCCAGCTGTAGAAAAATCTGGTATGAATCAGCCACTTAATATGTAGCTACAACTAACTTCTCCTCTCCCGTCCGTCGTCTCCCCTCTCTTTCTCCCTCCAGGGCCGTACTACAACCCCAGACCGAGGCAGCGCATCCCCAGGGACTTGGCCATGTGCGTGACTCCCAGCGGGCAGTTCTACTGCTCCATGTGCAACTGCGGAGCCGAGCAGGAGACAGACTTCAGGCAGCATCTGGAGAGCAAGCAGCACAAAGCAAAAGTGTCGGAGTTAAGATACCGCCACGAGATGGAGAACCTCGGCTACAGCTAAGAGACACAAGAGGGGAGGGGGGAAGAGAAAAGACAGAGACTAGAGTGGGACAGAATAGGTGGAGAGACAGTACAAGACCAAAGTGCAGGAAAGCAAATACTGCCTCATGTTTGAGGGGCATATTTAGTGAAGGGATTAGCCTTAATGGCCTCAAGATCTCACTGCAATTCATTTGATATATGAATCAAACACTTAAATCCTCATATTTGACACAATGCTCTACCATATGAAGCTATAATTGGATTTTATGGATTTATTTGATCTGGATATTACCCTTGAAATTCAGTCTGTATATTGAAGCAGGCTGCAACATGTATGCAGAGAACAGGAACCGTACGAAAATTGTGGATTTTTGACAGACAAGCCTCAGAACATAAAAAATAAAAAGTCTGTTTTTTAGGCTCTGAATCAGATCACCTTTTTGACCCACCACCTTTTGTTATACTGTTTCTGGTCAACTTTCCTCCAAGGCTTTGAGTGGGTTGCATTCTGACTCAGGATACAGATACTATAAATGCAAATGAATTGCAAAGTAAATCTTGAGCTTGTTCAGGTTACATGGAGAGGACTAGTGGTGTTGAACAGAGAGTCAGGAGATGAAAAACAATCATCACTGAGGATAAAGAATTAGTTTGAGACTTGTTTTTCAATTCTTGTGTGTGAATCAGCCCTGCAGGTATTTTTTACAGGCCCTACAGCAGGGACTTCAGGGCCACTTAGTGACCACAGAGCCACACGGGGCACGAAAGAGCAAATTCAACATCTTTATAACCTAATACAGGTAATAAAATCCAAAGCACTATTCGCTAATTTAAAAAAAACAAAGCACAACGAACAACATCATCTGGTAGAAACAGTGTTACATGCATCTGTTAGCCTTAGCCGACCTGTTAGCGGTCCTTTGGTGTGTATCAGGCTGAAGGCTACACCCTGGCTAGCCTTGTTTGTGCCTTTAGTGAGAATTAGGCTAAAGAGTAAGCTTTGGCTAGCCATTTTGGAAACATAGTGGAAACCAATCTACAGTATTGATTGGGGTTTTTCTATATTCTGTCATCTCTCTCCTTGTATTAAATCCACACAAATATTATGTAAATATTCTCAAATTACATTATAGATGTAAATATAGTATAACATACATGAATACTATTGATTCTTTGGTTAATGTTAGCCTAGCATATATTGTAAATACTCATAATCTATTTAATAATTATCAGGAATCTTGTACAAGTGTGCACTGACTGAATGTCGACCCTTCAGCACTGTATGTTTGTGTGTGGATTTTACTGTAGGACCTCCATACCACTTTGGGTGATGCCCTCGATCATTGGCAAAGTAACTCTGGTACCACCCGTCTGTAGTTAAAAGCTGCTAGTCTCATCATTAACTGTGCTGGAGGACCACATGCCAGGAGAGGCTGTCTCTGAAGCTGAGACTTCTTTTGAGGCAGGGTACAAGCCGAATCTTTGTCTTGACAGTACAGCCAAACAGGCAGTGTGAGGAAGAAATGTGCAAACACATTGGAAACTCATAGTGATGCGTGCAGCCGACAGCATTCATCTCCAAACTTCTAATTAGTTTGCAAATTGCAAATTAACGTGTGCAGAGCTCTTGGATGTAAGACATATCATTTAATTCTCCTAATCAGTGTTTATCCCTAGAGGGGACATAACCAGGTTTTCCTGCAGTGTGAAAGGTCTGCAGAGGAGTGACATGGATTTTGTCTGGATTTGCAGACAGATCTTTTCTTTGTCCCAGGTCCTGCTGTTTTTCAGTGTTCAGCCAATCCTGAAAAGGTGAAGTTACGTAATTGGAATCAAATTTAAATTTCTGTTTCAGTTTATTTGATTTTCTGTTTCAGTTCAGTGGTGCTGAGCTGAAGTTATACAGTCATACATCTCTTGGATACAAATCTCGGAACCCATCGGCTATCGTGTGACCGCGATTTAGCCTCTGGGGCCAATGGTGTAGCCAGCGGATATCCCGATATCTGGGCCAAGACTTTCTGTTCCATGCGCCGGTCATTGTTTACAGTCCAAATAGCAGTCTTGGAACCCATCGGCTTTCATCTGACGATGATTTGAATGCAGATAAATAAAAAAATAAAGCAAATAAAAAGCTAATCTTTAGGGTTCCGAGATTAATAAAAAGCTAAATCGTCGCCAGACAATAGCCGATTGGTTTCTAGATTGCATTCCGGCCAATGTGTTACGCTCCACACTCTCCATTACCTGCATGCAACCAAAGCCTGCTCAAACGTGATTGGTCAAAACCACTCAGACTACAAACGGACTACAAACGGAAACCAGAATGCTTCCGATACCAAAATCTTGTCCCTTGCCTACAGATATCTGCATATATAATATCTGTTTATAGAGATTATACTTTAAATGACTAAAAGTGTGTACTGTGCCTTTAACGTTGGCAATGATCTCCTTTCAGAGAAGACAATGACATTATTATTGTTTGAAACACAAAACAGTTATTTACAGATTGTTGATTCTTTAATCATTTAAATAAAAAAAATCATTTTATGTAGCAGTTAAAAGGATTTTCCATCTAGAGTTTCAGATGTCAGCGTGTTTCACCAGTATATATATATATTACAGTATACAAGAATATAGTAGATCTGTGGTTCAAAAGAGGAGAAAAACCTTTCTGTTTCACTTTACATTTGCTTTTCCAACTTTTCCTGCAGAACAGCAGTGCATGCACACACACACTCCCACATAATTCAATGAGTCAAAGGCCTGATCGGGTCACATAATTAGATGTGTTATAAAGTGAAATGAAAGCAGCATCCTGGCTTTCTCTCTGGTTGGTTTGGTTAGCTATGGGGAAAGGCAGCTGTTCACATCTTACATTTGACTGAGCACCAACACACACCTGATCACACATGAGGACACTCAGGAGAAAAGCACTGTGAGGACAAAGTACTGTGGTCTATAGGGATTTAAACATGTGAGAGAGGGAGAGGCAAACAGAGCATACAAAATAAAATGCTAGGCTGGTTTATTAGCCCACTGTGCTGTATGGCTTAATCAAAAAGGAACAAAGACGAGCTGATGAAAGCAGAGCTGTAACCAAAGCTGTGGGTGAGACACAGCTAGTCGAGGAGTTCTTCTCATTAGACGGAGTTGCAGTCTGTTAATAGCACTCCTCCTCCTCCTAGAAATAACACGCTTTGTATTACATGAAAGCATGGGGAGCATAACCTTTTATTATGTTGACAGGCTGCTGGATTCAAAATGAGAGTCCCGCTCCAATGCAGCTACTGAACACCTTCAGCAAATGCATGAAATAATAAACTGCAAAGAAATGGAGGAAATGAGGACAGGCTCCTAACAGGCATCGCCTAAAGTTAAGATAAGACAGCAGTCTGGAAACCTTTTTTGTTTCTGTTCAGTCATGTATTTGGACTCTAATCAAGTAGGTCCCCTTATAATGTCGCATTATCTACTTGAGATCCCTCATCACAGGTCACAGCCTTAGTGTGGGCAACCAAAGATTGATTTTTCCTCGTCAGATTGTTTCTTTGAATAAGACAGGTAACTGGCCTGGGGCCCCAAACCCCCAGAGGCCCCAAAAGTCCCAGGTTCACTGCATGCCCATTGGATTTTGTACTTTTAGAAATTGAAAATATGTTAGGGAGTTTGCACAGCTAAGGCAAGTTTTGCATTATTAGCTAATCTTGCGGTCCTGTCTTGTCAAGGAACCCTGTGTCAAAACCTAGTTTTAAGACCTTTATTTTTTAGTTTCATATTCATATGTAAAGTTCTGTTTAATCAAATTAACCAACTGAGACATTGAAAACCTGTGGCCAGGTGGTATTTTTTTTCCCTTTAAGATGTTTATTTTGGCAGACTATAGTGAAAAAGCAGACAAGACACAAGGGGAGGGAGTGGGGTATGACATGCAACAAAGGTATCTGGCCTTATCCTAACCATGTTGCAGTTATGTGGCATGCACTCTAACCATTTGGCTACCAGGGCGCTCTCCAGGTGGTATCATTCCAGCATATCATTGGTTGGTTTCTGGGTCTCTGGGCAAATAATGAAGCTACCACATATAGTCTGCTGATTGTGCTGTACTTAATGGGACACATTTTACTGTACAGAGGGTGGGGGGTCAACAGGAGCCCAACAGCAAATTTTGCCCTGGGGCCCCTTAACAGGTTAATTTGGCCAGGCATCCAGAGGTTAAAGTGACCAGTATTGCAGAATCAAAAAAAGAAAAAAAAGAAAAAAGTCATATAAAAATAGATTTTTTTGCGGCAGAGAATATACTTTTCTTTCTTAACCCTTAAATCATCTTGGGACCTCAGGTTGGAAACCACTGCTCTAAACCATAAAGGTATTTTCTTCTGCTTTGTTGTGATGATATGACAGTTATCACAGCAATGGTTCTGGATTGGTTTCGTTTTTGGAAACACAAAAAAGATCGGTGGTCCTCCACTATATGAGTCAAGACACCAAAGGAGGCCACAGGAGGATTTACACTAGATTAAATTTACATGTATTTATAATAATTAACATTTCAACAAAGCCTCTTTGTTCCTTAAAAAGGGTTTCAAAGGGAACAACCCAAAAAGTGATAATACAATTGTATTTTCACTTGATTCAAGAAAATTTTGAAACCAGCGGGCTCTAATTGAAAAGAAAACACATAGCCTGAAAACGCAATTTGTAGTTAATGGGCTAAAACATGCCAAACCACCAGTAAACTGCTCCTTTTAAACAGGACTATTTTTGGATGGGTACTATTGCAGCGAAACACTATTCTGCATCTAAGGATCGTCATTGATTGCACAAACATTTTAAGCAATCGAAAGCTAACAAAATCAAGAACCTACTGTGGTAAATCTACATACGGCCATTGCCTGTTAACAGGTTTAATATTTTGGCAAACGGTACTTTTATTTGCTCTGTGTTCACTGAAATTGATTAGATCGCATTAATGCTTATAAAGAAGACTGTTCAGTTGTTGTTTGGTCTGGTGATATGTTTAAATAGTTCAAATACCTGGGGTACTGTTTCTGTTTGTTTTGTTCTAACTGTGTTTACTCGTTAGAGACTATAACAGTTGGTAATTATAATATACTGATAATTATTGGTTTCTGTTATTACCTGAACGCTGATGTGTTTCAGCACCATGACTTATAAGTTGAACTTCAGTGCTTTGTTGTAAATGACAGAGAAGTGTTACATATTGCACCGTATAACTTGTGTCTGGTTTATTTTGTGCATGAGTAAAGTCATACTTAATAACTGTTGAGCTGTTTCTACTATCGAGAGAAAATATGAAAGGGAGGATGTTTTTGGTTGGAAATATCTTTATGCTGTGCTGAATCTGCAAAAGGGCATTGGGAAGAATCACGATTTTGCACTGAATATAAAAAGACACTCGTGTTTATAAAGAAAATGATGCTACCATATATTGTTTAGTTCAAATGAAGACTTTGCTACCATTGTCATTATTTGCATCTCAGTCGTTTTTATCCTAATGTTTACAAGGTGAGAAGTCGAAGCTGTGCTGGATGTGTATCATATTTGTAATTCTGTGTGTTTATCCATGTGTTGCACTGTTGGACTGATCAGACCGGGGTAGATGGGCAACACTGTGAGGTTAAGTAGAAAAAAAACACTATAACCTGTGAAAATAACTTTGCCACAAATTGTTATATCAAAAGATCAATTAGACACCACTGGTCAGATTTTGACAAAACAAAGAGATGATGGACCTTGGCTTGTTTTTATAATTATTACAGTGAGCCTGTAGAGTTCTTAGGACACAAGACAAAATGTGCGTTTGGCACAAAACACAGTTGTTCTTTGAAATTACAGAGACAAATGGTCACTAGAAAGTTTTTACTTTGCTGCCTAAATCTGTTGTCTGGAGGAAGTTGAATCCAAATTACTGGGTCAACATTTTTCTGTTTATCTGAAAGGCTTCTTCAGTCCAGCTGTTGTGGGGAATAGTGGTATCAGGTAACCATGATCACCAGTAGCGCGGGCCATCCACTGTTAAAATGAGGGCACGTAAGAGTGCACGGTTACAATCACGTCCCCACAACAATTAGAACTGAAGAAGCTCTTTGGATGAACAGTGAAGTGTCTTCAATCAAAACTCTTGTCCAGTGATTTTCTCCAGACATTGTACCACTTCGATTATTGAGAAGGACCTTCACATACACTGCAATTGGGGACAAAATGTTATTTGTTATAGCAGGATTTTCAAAGTAGCATTTGTTAAAGGTAGTTTCAGATTTTGGGATTTTGCTTTTTCACTTTCTTGCAAAGAGTTAGATGAGAAGATAGATACCACTCTCTTGTCTGTGCGTTCAAGTGTGGAGCTAGAGCCAGCTGGTGGTTAGCTTAGCTTAGCTTAGCATAAAGACTTGAAACAGGGGGAAACGGCTACCCTGGCTCTATCCGGATATACCAAAATACCTATCAACACCTCTAAAGCTCACTAATTAACAAATATCTCATTTGTTTGTGATGTTGTTGGTGGTGGCCTGGCAACCCCACAGTGACAACAAGACTCTGGGAAGTCACTGGTCCCTGTTTTTGTTCGCCAAGAAATGGTTAAGCCATGTAACTGCCGGTAAAACCACAAATAGTTGACAGTAGATGTTCATTTTTGACCGTGGCATAGCTGTGATAAGCTTTCAGGCAAAAGCTTCAGGAAAAGTGAAGTAAGTGAAGCTACAGTTTTAGAAATGTTATCGCAGATATACAGTATGCTTCTAAGGTCAAGAATAAACTTCCTCAACCTCCCCATGCTCAAGCATTGGGCCAACATGGAAGAGAGGGCCTTCAAGTTCTCAGAAAAGAGGCCAGAAACGCTGTAAAGAAGACGACTGTGGGATACGGCCTAAAGCTTCTGGAATAGCTAATAAAGTGAACCTTGATTTAAGATTTTTTATCACACACAAATGGACATTTTTAGATTTATGTTTATGCATGGATTAAACAAATACGATGTGTAAATTAGTAAGATTTAAAGATACTGGTAGGCAGATTTTTTTTTACTTAAGAGAGAACTAGGCCAACCGTTTCCCTTTTCTTCCTGTCTTTATGCTAAGCTAAACTAATCGCCTCCGGGCTCCAGCTCCATACACAGATGCACAGATACAAGAGTGGTATCTCATCTAACTCTCGGCCAGAGAATAGGTGTATTTCCCAAAATGTCACGCTATCCTTTTAAAACTGTCTGTTTTGCCTGTATATACTGTATGTGCCTGTCCACCTCAGCTGTATTGAGTTCTAATGTTGTTAATCAATCACACCTTATAGAATAGGTTATGCTTGCCTGGCATAAAAGCCCATGTATCCTGGTCTGCAGACTGAGTCAGTGTTGTACACTGACAGAATTCAGGACCCCTCACCTCCATCTACTGTCAGGGGCCCCAAACCTCCTAGCAGCGCCCCTGCAGGACACTATATACTCCTGTACTCTCTGTGAAAACCTCAGCACACTTTCAGTGCCTCTGAACAATGTTGCCAATATACCATTTGACTGACTGAATGGATGCCTGGACGACTGATATACTGAATTCTGAGGTTGTGTGTGTGTGTGTGTGTTTTCTGACAGATGAATAAACGTGCAGATGATATAATAACCGAGCTGAGTTGATGATTATTACAGCGAATGTGTGTCTCATGTGTTCTCTTCCACGGCTCAGCTCGTATCCGCTCGGGGGAAATAACCGTTCTGTTAGCTGATGCTGTTATTGGCTCACAGGGAGAAGACGCCCCACATAGCCTAGTTTCCACTGCACTGATAGCCAGGCTTTACTTGTTATTCTGGATATTACTTCTGCCAAGAAAGCTGTTCTTCTTCTGCCCCCGGTAGTTTGTTTGTTTGCCTGTCAGCAGGATATCTCACAAACCTTATGAACAGATTGCCTGAAATGTGGTGCACTGGCCTCAGGTTTAAGTTAGTTTTTACTGCGGATACATATCATGAACGGTCTGTTATCAGTGGTATATTTTAAAATGGGATTTTTGCACCTTCATCTTAATAACTCTTCTGCATAATTCTTGCCCTCAAATGCTGCAGGTGCATTGCTGCTGGTTTAGAGTACAGCACCTGTTTTATCCAATTTTAAGCTAGCAAATAAACAGACTCAATAACTTTTTTTCTATACTAAATGTTTAGCCATGCAGCACCAGCTCACAATTTTGCATCTCCCATTGTGGACCAGAGAGACTCAATATGCATTTGCTTCAAAGAGACAGCTCAAGTAGATGATTGACAGTTGTCTCCTTCACTCAGACATCAGTGTGAACCCTTCCTATAGAGCCGATTGAACAAACACACCACCACTCTGGGCTTACATCGGTCTTTGGTTCTGAAGAAAGAAAGAAAGGTGCCCATCTGAACGCACCTTTACATCTAGTTCATGTAATTGTTTGTGAGGAGTTTGGAGAGACATCAAGTGACATCATCATGGCAGGTGTCACTAATAACATAAACATTGGCCAACATTCACAATACCAAGGACCCTGAAACCGAAGCAGGTAAATGGAATTCAGACATAATTGTTTAGAGGTTATTATATCAAAACACAATCACTGCTGCTGCACTGCTTTCTGTGTGGGTTCATGCAAGTTGCACCATCAGTGATTTAAATGCAGGTGTTTGACAAATGAAGGCTTTTCATGTGGCCACAAGTACATACTTTTGGAAATGTCAAACCTCAGTCATCAGCACAGCAGCAGCTTTCTGCACCATGTAGTTTAGTTTGGATTTAAAAGCCCTTTACAACTTACAGGAGTGACCAAGCCAGATGATTGTCCTGATATTTTTGACAATCCCTGCAAGGCCCCTGAGCATTATGGCCAGTCTTTGGTGCAACATTGGACAAATTATGCTAGTATACAGATACAATGAGACTTTAAACTTGCTACAACTGATTTCTTTTTTTTGGCTGCTGGGGGCAGCGGAAACAAGGTGTGAACATAACATCGACATGTCATCATATGGCGAACTTGTTAGCAAACAGTTGCTTATTTACACATCCAGCAGTTACAGAGCAACATTATCATTCATTTGGAGGCGTGTTTCTGGACACCTGGTCAACGTAAGTCCAATATTCATTTGTCACAGCCTGGCTCAAGGCTGGACAAAGAAGGAAATAAAGATAAAGACAAACAAAATACAACAAAACCAAGAAAGGTGGAAGACGGGAGAGGCAGGAGTGAACATATGGGCCACATTTTATAGCTTGAGGGCCCAGGTGCGCCTCATCAGCTGAAGACCCTCCCATGTCAGCCAGTTGCCCACTGAGGTCGGCCAGGACAGCCTCTAAGACAGTGGGAGGGGCAAGCTTTGTTTTTGGTCTCTACCAACTCATGAGGGAAATATCTGACTCCAGCCCCATGTTTGTCCCTCTCATGTATTAGCGTACATCTGGGTCATAGAGGTAACCATTAGTTTCTTTAAAAGATAATTAACCAGCGAAATTAAGAACACTTACCGCTGTCCTGGCAGTATTTCAGGATCCCCAAAGACTCTACCAACCACCTTCATAAAAAAAATATTCTGTCCGCTGCATGATAAAAAACATTTTTAACATGTTCCCCAAGTTGTGACTCTATTTCCTATCCAGGTAGCCACTGGCGGGCTGCCATCTTTGATCTTTGGGGCTAGCTCTTTAGCAGCTAAATGCTCAACTATGTTCACCAGCTTGTGGCTAACTGTGTCTTCTCCGTAAAGCCAAGGAGAGCTGCAGATTCAGGTGATAATTCTCTGTAGGTTCATCACTACAAGCGACCCCTTTCACATTGTCATTTCATACTAAAAAAGGAGTTCTGTATTATGTACTTATCATACATTATTTCTTTCAACCCCATTATGTTTTGTGGCCCCTTGCTTGCTTTGTGGGCGTTGTAATTGCTGTGCTTTGTTCTTCGATAGCCTATTATTATTATTCTTTTGTTGTGCCTTTCCTTTTCATTTGTGTTTTATATCTCACATGTACCACCAACGAGCCTTGACAACCACAAACACATGCCCAGTCCCCCAGTTCCAGTCCTCCAGGGCCTGCTAGAGGACTGTGGGTCAGCAAGGCAAACAGTTGTTTAGACATTTATGAGGAAGTGATGACCCCTGTGTGGAAACTGGATTTTTCCTGGAAGACACACACACACACACACACACAGAGAGAGAGAGAGAGAGAGAGAGGACCAGTATTTTTTGGCTTAATATGAAAGACAGCTGTAGATTGCCGATCATGTCTCAGACAGCCTGGGGACATGCAGCAGTGGTCTTTGTTCCAGTGTTGATGACAGAACAGTAGAGGAAGGGAGGGAAATGTTTCAAAAACAGGAAGTTAATCAGTGAGTAGATGCAAAACACCCAATTTAACTACCTGCAGGATGACTCAGATGACACCTGCTGATAAAAATCAGAACAGTTAAACCAACAAAGCCACTGTGGTTACAGTCCCACTTGGAGTTTATTGAAAATATTATACCTTTACAATTTTACAGTACACTTTTGTCTGATAGCTTTATATAACTGATAGCTTATAACCTATAATTACATTCATTTTGCACACCTTACTTTAATTTGCACATCTGTATCTGTTGTATCTATCTATCTATCTATCTATCTATCTATCTATCTATCTATCTATCTATCTATCTATCTATCTATCTATCTATCTATAACATTATAGCAGTGAAGGTATTGCACAGCTAAAACTCTTGTAGAGCAGTTCATTAGATACTGTAAGATGAAATCCTTTTTGAAAATACAACTACATTGCAGCAGGAAGTTGAAAGGGTTTAAAAAGTGACTCCCTGGGTACTGGAGCTGCAATGTTTGTCGCTTAATCAATTGGTCAATCAACAGAAGAATGAAATGCAACAATTGTGATACTCAATTTATCGTTTTAGTCATTTTTTAAGCAGATTTGTACTGGGTTTCAGACTCTCAAATGTGGATATTTGCTTGTTTCCTTTGCTGATTTTATAGACCAAACCATTAATCATTTAATCAAAGAAAGAACTGGTATAAACGCTCTGACTTGGTTCAAAAAACGCACACTGGGCGATTTTCTATTATATTTCTATTTCTATTTTCATAGATTATTCATCTTTGCATCCAGAGCTGCACTGTTTAATTTTAATTTGGTAAGAAATGTCAATATTAACACCAGCACTGATGTGTTTCATCACAGTACAGTCATATAATTTAGTTTACAGCTCAAAAAACATGTTTAGGTGTGGAGTACCTCTTTAAATACTGAATGATAAAGCATGTTTTGATGAAAAATACATTTCTTGATAGAACCAAAAGGGATCTCTCATAAAGTTAATTGAGAGTGTGCCCATGCTGTTTTGTCATTCTTGTTATTTAGCGCCCTCTACTGGTCATGATACAGTGTGACACATGGTGTGATTTTGTGAATGACTGTAAAGCTTCAGTAGAAATCAGTGATATTAAGATGTTAAATATTTAGTTTTAGAATTGACATTTCTCACAGTGCAACTAATGTGGCATTTGCATGTTTTTGGCTTTTTTTTGTATAAACTGTGACTAAATTACTTTGTGTAGCAAAAGACCGTATAGCCTTCAGTGCTTATAGTGTACAGATTCTAACTGTGTTGAGATGATAGCTGTTTGAAAACATGCTCCACGTCTTTGTTTTTTGGTTGTTTTTTTATACATTTGCATTCATGTGTTTGTTAAAAGTGCACTTAAAAATCAAACTGATTTGAATACAGCATAAAAGATGGCAGACTCTTTTCCCTCCCTGGCTTGTGGCCCAGTGGCTGCCAGTAAAAGTAGCTGGAACACTTAGGTCGGGTAGTATTGGTAGACAGAGCAGGGACTGTCAACAAAGTGAACGCCTCCATGCGTCATTGGCAGTCTGGCGAGGCAGGCCCAGCAGAACGGCCGTCTGCACTGAGAGCACAGCATCATGTTACACCCTCTCTCCTTCTACAACACAAAACACAGCAGCATATGTATTAGCAAAGACACAGTGGTCTAAAACAGTGAGGCAAACAACAGGCGTGCAACGTTCTGTCTGTGCTCATGAGTTCGTGTGTATGTGTGCTAATAGATGAATAAATAAATACCTGTATTCTGCAGAAGCAGTGAGGACAGTTCTTGCTATTGATGGCTATCCAGTCCTCACTCAGACACTCCTCCACAGTGACCTGCAATACCTTGCGGCCGTATCTGCTCTCCAGGAGGTGCTGCCTCTGCTTACTGCCACTGGCATAGTCGTCCCACAGAGCTCTTATCCCCTCTGAGACACACACAGCGACACAGTTTGCTACTATTAGCCTGTTATATACAGCATATGCCATCTGCTTTCACTAAGACGGGTTCCTCTCTGACCATTGTTACATGAAAATATTTTAATGCCCAAACAAAATTATAATTTCTTGCTTAGAAATGAAAAGAGGTTTGGTCTTTATTAATTTGATAGTTCATAGATTCTTGCACAGGCTTGACAAGATGCTAATCATAAAACAATAGGTTTCCTGCTACATCATGTTGTTCCAGAGGTTTATTCACTCTGAAACATTTGGAAAAAGAGGAAACGAAAAGCTGAATACTTGTGAGTTTTAGGTACAGAAAATGGCAATTTGAAATCACCGTCTATTAACATGAAAACTGAAATATGATTTCAGTTTTTGTTACTCTCACAACTCATGCTTTACAGTTTCAGCCCTTTTACATAAAGGTGTTACAGCTATTGTCAATTTAATACCCTGCTGTAACAATATAAAAAATATATAAAAACAGCACAATTCTTGTAAGCAGGGCTACAGCTAACAACTATATATATTATTCCTTAATCTGACAATTACTTTCATTAATCAATTATTTGTTTGGTCTGTAAAATGTCAGAAAACAGTGAAGAATGACCAATACAATGTCCATCTTGACATCTTCAAATCATTATTTTGTACGACCAACAGTCCAAAACCCAAAGATATTACATTTACAATCACAAAAGTTGGATTAACTTGGATTAAAATGATGATCAAAATAGTTACTGATTAACGTCCTGTTGATCAACTAATCATTTATCTTATCATTTCAGCTTTACTTGTAAGGGATGAAAAGTATCTTTAATCCTCCAAAAATGCTGTAAAATGGAGCAAGACATTGATATGAGACTTAAAAATGTCCACACTCCTTCTTCTGCTTCCTCCGTTTAGAGAAATATATAGCTTTTTTTATTTTCTTTTAAAGAAAACAAGGTTCAGTTTAGGTGTAAAATATTCACATGACACTTCCTGTTGTTCTTCTTACTGAATATTGTCAACTTAACAGTTCTTTTGTTGCCATGTTGCCATGTTGTAACTCACAGGTGACTTACACTGAAACATTAATGCACAATTGTCCAAGTTAGTATGTGTCACAGTGCCATTTCCAGATTAGCAGAACACATTTAGAGTTTTCCAATTCAAAAAAATGATTTTTTTGATTGTAAATAATCACAAAAACACACAGTTATGCTTGTGTACCTTGTGACTGTGGCAGGTCTACATGGGCTTGCTGTGAGTCTTCTTCTGTCGGCTTGTTCGTGTCCTTCTTTCCCTGGCAGTAATCTGCTCCGTGGTAGGTCTTTCTGCAGGTGACGCAGAAGGCAAAGCTGCACACAGAACACATTGCTGCAGTGCTGGATTTCTCCTGAATGACGGCTGAACCACAGGAACGCCGAGGACAGTACGTCACATCTGAGAGGAGGGGAGAAAAGAAGAGGCATGAGCAGAGACTCTTCCATGAACCTCAACGTAAAATTAAATTAGTTTTTTATTAATAAGAAGATGCTAAAATGTTCCTTCTGTCTGGTTTGTTACTTTTGTTATTAGTCTTAGAACAGCAGCATACTTGAAATGAAACAAACAAAAAAACACATTTTAATACACTCCTAAGCAGTGACCAATGAAAATAATTATAATAATTAATTCTATATTCCTTTCTCTGGTCATTCTAATGTATAAAGACTTTAAATACATCCTCTGTTTTACAAGAATATAAGGGAAACGCACCAGGCATACAGTCCAGAGTGCTCTGTAGCAGAAGACGATCATAGCGGCTGAACAGCTCCTCCCCTACCAGACTTTTTACCTACCAAACAGGGAAAAACAGGGAAGCAAAGAGAGAAGAAAGAGTGTGTCAGGGAAGTCAGTTAATGCAAGAGATTTCTTTGTCCAAGCTATATTGGAATTGGTGTATATGTCCGCATATTGCATGTCAGAAATGCCAAAAATGCATATGCAGAAAGTACCGCCATTACATAGTTTGTCCACTTTGGTAGAGAGTACTGTAGTTTAGTACAATTCTGAGTTACTTGTTCTTTACTTGAGTGTTTCCCTTTTATGCTACTTTATATTTTTACTCCTCTACATTTTAGAGGAAAAATATAGCATTTATTTGAACAACTATAGTTAACTAGTGACTTAACAGATTTAAAATAAAACATATCATCTTACAAAATATGAAGCATTGTTATAGATGAAAATGCAAGACACTATAGTGTATAAAGTAGCTCAACCAATTGCAGCATTAAAAGGCTACATACATGTTAATGCATCAACAATATTATAATATCATAATATAAACTCCATTTTGCATATTTAGTACTTTTACTTTTGATACTTAAAGCACATTTAAGCAATACTTCTGTACTTTTACTTAACACAATTTTGAATGCAGGCCTTTTATTTGTAATGGATTTTTAAATTGTAGTACTGCTACTTTTACTTAAGTAAAGGATCTAAGCACTTCTTTCAGCTCAGCTCTAAACCTTGCCCAGCATCCCAAAGCCTCAAAACACAAGAAAGGCCTTCAGAAAGAAGCTGTAGACAGACAGGTCAGGACTGTACCTGTGCAGGTGTAGGGGTTGCAGTGCAGTCTGCCTGAGGACAGGTGACACCCCGGACGTTCCCCTCTGTTATCTGGAGCTTACAGAACTCGGCGAGACAGGTCTGGCAGAAGATGTGGCCACATTCGGGCAACTGCACGCACGCCGAACCGAGCCAGCCCATAAAACACACACCACAGTCAAACACCGTGCTGGCAAACACTTTCTGATTCTGGGCCGCATCATAGATCAAGAGCTGGGACAGGAGAGCTTGTGACGCAGTTAGGGAGAGACCATAGAGGGTTTGGTCTTCATTTTGAGGGGATTCTCCAGGGTGCATTGGCAGAGAAGCAGCTCGTTGCCCACTTTGATCTACTGGGACTTTGCAGGAGTCTAATGCCACAGCTCCCTGAGAGTCTGCGCTGGTCCAGTCTGAGGTTGAAGGATCTGAGACATCACAGCTTTGGTTATCTGAGGGTCCTGACTCTGGAGTGTGATTATTCTTTGGTTCTGAGAGTGCAGCATCAGCATCAGAGGGAAGCTCCAGGAGAGTATGGATGTCCAGGAACCTGAGGGCATCTTCTTTCAGAAACTGTACCCAGGAGAAGAGCACCACAGCGCCTCCGGTGGCCAGGTACAGATCAGTGAGCTGAGCCCGGAGTGCAGAGAGCTGCGGGAGGAGGGGGCAAACAGACTGATGTAATCTGCGTTGACCCTCTGCAATCTGCATTCATCTCTCTTTCTCTGTGTGTCTTTGTAACACACACACACACACACGGGCAGGTTGTAAATGTGACCAATAATGTTTGAGTTGACCCACTTTGTCTCTGCTGATTACCTGTGTGTGTGTCAGCCAGCTGCAGGTGAGGGTGAAGGAGGGAGGGGAGGAGGATGGGTAGTCCTCCGGGAGTTCAAAGGTCAGAAGCAGAGGTGGGAGGAATGATATCTCATACTGCCTCAGCGTTTCACCTTAGGAAGAAAAAAAACATTAAGTTGACATGACCAAAGCAAATAAACAAGACTTTAAGAGACATTTAAACATTCTTTCTTTCACACAGCCTGGTGTGGACCCCATAGCCTATTTTGCACAGTTACAGATCCTCAACATGCTGCTATAATCCACACCCTTCTATTCGGGTCAATAACAACATAATGTTTACCATCTTTCAGAACCACCGTGAAGTCTGCAGGCAGCTCAACATATGCCCGGATTTCTCCGGCAGACTTCGACTCATCCCGGACGAACTCCTCCGAATCAAAGATACTACGGAGGGCGAGCAGCTCGTCTTCCTGCTCCTCCATGTCCGCAGTCATACCGCCAGTCCCAAACACTAACAAACTTCACTTCCGCCTCGCACTGTTCGTGAAGCTGCAGCCAGACACCTAAATTTCGTTTAGGTGTCTGGCTTTGCTTGTTAAATCCTCGCTGTTCAGTGAGAGTGTGTTTATGGTTGCCCCGTCCCTCTGTTGACTCATCTGTGAATGATGCAAGGCGCATGATACAGCAGCAACCTCACCCTACTGTACTGCTGCTGTCACTATTATGGAAAACAGGCCAACATTAGTCATTCACCATGTGCCATTCACGGTAGTCATGTTAAACACGCCTTTCTTTGCTCAAAAAACAAAATAGTGAATATTATGATGTTGTTATGAAGATCTGAGTGATACATCCAAACAAAAATAAGACATTTATTTGAGAGAAATATTCCGGATATCAAAGAAAAGTACAAGATATGTGAGTGCTGCAAAATAAACAGTGGTGGAATGTACATTTACTCAAGTACTGTACTTAAGTACAATTTTGCTGCACTTCTACTTTACTTGAGTATTTCCATTTTCACTACATTTCAGAGGGAAATATTGTACTTTTTACTCCACTACATTTATTTGCCAGTTGTAGTTATAAGTTACTTTTCTAAGAAAAAAAACACATGACAATCTTATAAGGCACAATGCATTGTTAAAGATTAAACCCTTTTGGCCTGTGACCCTTTTCCCTCTAAACCTCTCAGATGGTTTCATTTAAATAAACGTGTGGGCCACAAAGAGGTCAAATTATCCAATATTTAACAAAAACAAAAACAAAAAGAAAAGATTAGAGAAAAACTCCAAACATTAATACATTTGTGAATGCAGTTTATTATTTATACAAGATTCATCTTGTGCCCCCGCGGTTGGGAACCACTGAGCTATAATACCCAACAGTATGTAAAGTAGCTAAAACTTGCTCCACCTCAAGCAGCTACAACAGTAAAATGTTGCTTGCACATTGTTATATCAGTATTAACAATCTAATATTGTCATATATAATAATATATGAGTCACAGGGGACACTTGTCTGTAGAGCACTTTAAGTACAATTTGTACAATTTGTTTCTGTACTTTTACCAAAGTAACATTTTGAATGCAGGACTTTTTGGGGTATTGGGGTGTTTTTACATTGTTGTACACATATCAGTACTTATGTAAGTACAATATTTATTAAGTACAATACAAAAATACTTAATATAATCCAAAATACACTGACATTGTTTTTTCTTAGAACCTTTTTATGATGCAAGTGTAATGTTTGACCTGAGGGTGGTGCTACAGGGAAAGTTACAGTAAAATCATCAGGGTTGAACTTTTTCCCACTGGAAGTATTAAAGTGCTCAAAACATGTCATGTTGTTCTGCCTATTAGAGATATCTTGTGTTCAAAGCTGACAGCGTTTGGCACTAAAGGAAAGCACATAGAGTGACAAAAATGGAAGTGATTCATTCTGTGCGGGGAATGAATATGTGCAGTACATTGGATTTTGATATTTGTTGTGTCTGAGTGAAATCTTGGCCTGATGGTGGCGCTAGAAAACATTAACAGGGTCACTTAAAGCATTATGAATCAACCTCTTGGTACCACTAACATCCACAGCAAATGTCATTGTAATCTAGTCAGTAGTTATCAAAGTATCTGGTTCTGGACCAAAGCCTTGGACAGACTGGCTAATTAATCAACCACCTGAGGCCAGCCCCTATGCTAACAGGGCAAATAAAGCTACAAGGCACTTGACAATTGGTGACACATTTCATCACATTAACAATAACTAGCATAAATGTGTGTAACACTTCATTTACATTTGTGATGCACAAGTACATGACTAGTCTACAGAATACAAACAGGATGAGGAAAACAATCATAGAAACACTTTTAACTTCAGCTTACAAAATTAATTAAAATTAATTTTTGACATTGGAAACAGTAGTTTGACAAAGGTTCACTTACAAGCTTTTTCTGGAGCTTTCCACCACATCCCAAGATCTTCATCAGCGACTGGAGTTTGCTTCTGTTGGAGTTCTTTAAGTTGGCATCACCTGATCTAAGTATGGAACCTAATATGAATACTGAACCAACTCCATGACAACTGAGACGACTCCAGTTGCTGATGAAGACCATGAGATGCAGTTAAAAGCCTTAGAAGAAAACTAGTAAGTGGACCTTGAGTTGAGATTTTTGGTCAAACTACTGTTCCCAAGGTCAAGAATAAAAATGCTGACGAAGACCACAAGATGCAATTGAAAGCTCTGGAAATAAAAAGTTCTGCCATACTTTTTGAACTTATTCGTTCAAAAATCAGCCAGAGAATATTCTGGAAGTGAAGATTAACAACATTAATAGCGTTAGTCAAAATGTTTGGATATAAAATAAGTTGT
This sequence comes from Macquaria ambigua, assembly GCA_008360985.2. Taxonomy (NCBI): domain Eukaryota; kingdom Metazoa; phylum Chordata; class Actinopteri; order Centrarchiformes; family Percichthyidae; genus Macquaria; species Macquaria ambigua. The sequence continues at coordinate 272,734 of VMKM01000144.1, forward strand.
ATGCCAAAATCTGGTCCTGGTTCCCACTGGATTCATTTTGTAAATATATAAATGCAGCCATTCAGTGTTTGCAATATTTGTGTGGCAATAGCACAGATAGGGACTGACATTATTACACTATTATTACAATACAGATTACAATACAGATTGCAAACCTACAGGTATAAATATCCCAAAGAGAAATGATCATAGCACAAAATATTGTCATCACCACTCAGCCAAATAAAGTTAAGACTCAGAATCAGAGAAGGAAATGATGTAACAGAAGTGCATTGCAAAATTAGGTAGATAAAGTTGTTATTAAATGTGTGAAATCTTAGTATCCATCAGTTGCAGCTGTAGTTTTCCTTCAGGTTGACTTGGCTCTCCAAGACCTTCTCAGCCATGCTCAAGGGCTCAGGGACTCTTTGGGATTTCAACCTGACACTCAAGGGCCTGGGGACTGTTTTGGTTTTCAACATGACAGTCAAGGGCTTGGGGCCTCTTTGGGATTTAAACACAACACTCTTCTGGATGCCATCAGCAGATGCTGGATTGAGAGAGACAGATAGACAAAGTATTTAACGTTATCCTACAGATATCACAGATTCAAAACACTATGATAAAGTTACACATTATCATTTTATTAAAGGCTTATTTAGTGAGATTTCTGCTCTGAGCTTCGGTGCTCCTGGGGTAGGGTTTGGGGGCTGATGTTGTTTGGGTGCTGTTAAATGGAGAGGCCCTTATTCCCACCTGACACCCGGATGCACTCGTCCTTGTGTCTTTCATCCCATGCTTTCAGTTTGCAGGTCCTGGAGCAGTAGAAGACCCTGTGGCAGCGGCTACAGGCAGTCAGCTTCACGGACACAGAGCGACCGCAGTGATAGCAGAACTTAAACGCTGGTTTCCTAAGAAAAAATTCACACAGAGAGTTGGAAAGGGGCTCCTGAAAGATTTGCGTTTCCTTATTTTGCCTCTCAGCTCTCGCACTAAAATTTGATTCTGAGTTGGACAAGGTACACGTTTAAATGACAGGTAATAGAAAAAGAAAAGGGACAATATGCAGGTTCCTTACATGAATGTGCGCGTATATGTACCTGTGTTTTTCTGTTATGGGTGGTAGACTTTCACAGCTGGGGTTGAGCACATTTGAGGAAAAGGCACCTGCTCCCGTGTGCTCAAACCTCTCTGTGCTACTGGTACCTGTTACATAAATACAGTACACACACATATACTCACACTGATTTACAGCCATACTCAAAAACACAAAATAATAGTCTTTTTTTACATCACAGTACATTGCACTGACTATTCAATGTGAGTTGATGTTCTCTCTCTAAATTCTCTCTCTTCGTCTGGCTGGCCGTCTGTCTCAGCAGATCTCCCATCATGCTCAGCAGCTGGCGCCGTGCTTTGAATGTTTCCCTCTCCCGCATGTTCAGAGCGTGGAAGGGAGTGTTGGCGATACGCAAGTCCTAGAGAGTGACATATAACATACAGACAGCTGTTCAGATGAAATTATGCAGCAAAGAAATAAGTAATCAAAACAAAAAACGACTCAAAGCCTTTTCTCTGACTGTGTATGAGTGCATGTGTGTATCATCTTTGTTTGAAATGTGTCAAAGAAGAGTTGATTCAACTCCTCCTATGTCCCCCACCAATGGCACACATGAGGGGGCAAAATATTAGAAACACCTGTCAATATAAGGCAGTCCAGTACCACTAACTATGGCTTCAAAAAGAACCACAAAGTTGAATAAATAACTCTCAGACACAGTCTCAACAAAAACTAAATCTTTATAATGTTTACAAAAATATGATTCGTTGCAAGGCTTTTGTATTTGAATGAATTCAGCTGAGAGTGTTTTTACTGTTGGTGTGTTACCTGGTTGAAGGAGTAGTGCGCGTAGTCGACCGCGGTTCCCACAACATCACCCACCGCCACTGGCATCAAGATGTCAGCTCCAGCCTTAGCTAACATATCCAGCTACATCAAAGACACACACACACACACACACACACACACACACGATTCAACCTTATACTTTTAAATTACTCAACAGATTGTTTAGATTGTTTTTCCCCAAAGATCCAAGTACAACTTAAAAACATATTTCTTTGCTTAATATTTTGAAAGATATAATATTGAGGGATACAACCATTTCAATTAAATTCAATTGAAATTAAATGTGACTCATGTGAAGCCACCAAGAACACAGTTATCTGTGTTGTTCTGGGATATAATATGAAAGAAAATGATCTGGGTGTTTCACATTCTCAATGAAAAATAATCTTTGCACACCTGTATACAGACAAAAATAAACACGGCCAATTTATTAGGAAATGCCTGAGAAACGTCGCTGTGACAAAAGACAACTGCTAAATAAATTGACTGTATGTGCTGAGAGTGAATGTGCTTGTGTGTGTACCAGCTTGGCTCTGTTGCCACCTAAGTGGTAGTTGATGTTGGCGAGGACACAGAGGGCGCTGCCCACCCTGCGGCCGAGGGGGATGTTGGGATTTGCACCTCCGTTCAACAGCTCCTCCACTGCCTGGCCAGGGAAAAGGAGCAGGTCCAGGACAGGAAGTGAGGTTTTGTACGCAGTGTGTGTGTGGGTGTGCGTGTGTGGGATGGGGCGGCCTACCAGGTCATTCCCAGTTGCTATAGCCAGGGAGAGAGGTGAGTGTCCACTCCAGAGGAAGTCTGTGCTGGCTCTGTGGGAGAGCAGGAGGGCCACCACCTCACTGGCATTCTGCAAAAAAAAACAAACACACAAGTGATTTAAATAGACCACACTGATGTGAGAAAACTACATAACTTTTGTGGAAGGTTTAATAAGTGATGGTGTGTATAGGTGTGAGCGAGTGCATGTATAGTATGTACTGACCCTGTAGTCACTGTCCCTCTGGCAGGCCACGTGCAGGGCCGTTCGGCCTCCTTCTTTGAGATGTGGGCTCTTACTGGTGCTCAGTGGTTCCTGCGCCTTCATGAAAATTAGTAAAAAAACTCAGACTGAATCTTTTTTCTGATAATTAGTAGTAACTGTCCTTGAAAAAGCTTACAGGACACAAACACACTCACCTTATCCGGTTCATAGATCTCGTTCTGGTCGCATGCCCGTGCATCCGGGTCAGTGACAGCGTGGAGCAGCAACTCTGTGATTGTGGGACCTGCTGGACCTGGCAGTGCTGCAGATACATGCAGCGGATACAGGCCTTTCCTCTACAAAAAGGATGAGAGGTTGAAGGGAATTTTATGGCTTATGGAAATGATGGATGAGGGGTTATGAGAGGGACGGGTGCAATATAGATGCTCTCATTTTTTGTTTTCTGTGTGTTTATAGATTTTTGTTTGTTGTTTTGAGATATCACTCGTTTGTTTTCTCTGGGGCTCAACAAACATGTATCCCCTGACCCCCTCCCAATTATTTTGTTTAAATCTTAATAAACATTTGATCACAAAAAAAAAAATCTTAATAAAAATTTGATCACAAAAAAGAGGCCCTCAGCAAACTGAACTTTGATGTTGTTTGTAACCAAAACAAAATCCTTCCATAAGTAAAAAAATAAATAAATTCTTGCCTCAGGAGGAAGGGGAATGTCAGTGCGAGCTCCACACAGCAGCAGTCTCCGGACGGCCTCAGTGTCAGCCGCCATGATGGCTAAAAAGAGGACAGGCATGGGGACCATGGATACGTTGGGGTCAGCTCCCCGTTCCAATAACAGCTTCAGGGTGTTCAAACGAACACGGTGTCTGGTCAGACAGGCACACAACACACAAAATGTACACAGATACACATACACAAACAAAATCAGTGTCATCAGAACAGAACAAACAGCACAGGAAACTGCAGGACAGAGGGAAACAGAACTGACTCAGTTTTCATGGCGGCCATTTTGCGTACAGTCTCCTGTGTGTCAGAGCGCTGAGGAATCCCTGTGTGACTCAGAGCTTCTGCTGAGCGCTGCATCACTTCCTCCGTGACCTGGATGTTATAGCTGCTGACAGAGCAGGCAGAGTCAAAGGTCGATTTTTGGGTCGAGTCTTTGTCTTTGCCCTGCTGCAGACAGAGAGTAGAATAGACAACAGTGAGCTACCAACTTATCAAACCAATTATAAGATGGCATCTCTGTGCTTCATACCTGAACTCTTCCTGTTGCCTTAGTTCGACATTCCTTCCACTGCACGCTGCCCAGTGCAATGTGACCATCCAACACCTGAATGGAGCGCTCCACACCAGGCAAGTCCTCATTTCCTCTCTCCTTTGCATCCTCTTCATGAATATTCCTCTCTCTCTTCTCCACATCTTCCTCAACCTCCTCCCTCACTTCCATATTCTCTTTTCTTGTTTCTCTCCTCTCACCAAGCTCAAAATCCTCGTCTTTCTTTTCTCTCTTCTCAAATTCTCTTTCCTTCTCTTTTACCTCACCTTCTACATTTTCCCACGTTTGATCCCATCTGCTCTCTGTCTCTCTTTCCTCATCCTCCCTCCTGCTCCTTTCTTGTCTCTCTCTAACCGTTCCCTCTCTCTCTGTCTCCTTGCAGTCTCTTTCCATTCCTTCTCCATCTTTCTCCTCCTGTAGGTGTTCAGTGTCTGCGGGGGTCACATTCGGGCCAGGCCAGCACTCAGTGATGAGCTCACTGTCATTGGACACTTGACTGCTGTGATGTAAGATGTGCTCTGTTAGGTCTTCTGCTGTCCTGAAAATACCACAAGAATAGGGAACTTAAATCAATACACCAGCTTGTTTTAGAGACACACTTCATAACTGGTCAAAGGGTGGTAACACTGGTGTAGGGAGTGACAAATCTAGAAATACAACACTGTCAGTGACTTTGCTTTGTCTCAAAAGATATACAGTTTCTGCTGAATCATATCAGGGTTGTACTAGTGGTCTGAGGTCTGCTGTTAAACCTGGGCGTGTCTGTAGTGAAGTCCACTTGGGTTATCTGGGGACTGTTCCAACACGCAGATGGAGACCTCAAAACCTGATGACAGGTTACAGTGCAAGTTTCATTTCAAATTGTCTGTACAAAGCAAGGTTTCATGCATGTGAACTAGAGATATAGAGGTGATGAGAAACTGCATTAGGCAGAATCTTACTTGAGTTTTGGTGGGTGGTTCAACCAAAGTGGGGTGGAGAGACCGAAAAGGGTAGTAGAGGACATGGCACACAGCAAGGGCAGACATGCCTTCACAATTCAACTTGTCAATATCAGCACCCATATCCAACAACAGCTGGATCACATCATTATGGCAGTTTACCTGACAGGTACAAGAAACAAAACAAAACAGTCAGAGAGACAAACACAGACACTAAAACCAAAGAATAAACCTTTGAATCTTTTATTTCTTTAATCATGTGTTACTGTGGCAGCGATCAGTGCAGTGTGTCCCTGTGAATCTGCTACATCAGGGTGGACCAAACCGGTCTGGAGGATCTGCGACACAGCCTGCAGTTCCCCTCGGGTGGCGTGCTGGATCAACAACTCTGAACTGACTTCCAAAGGCCCTTTAAGACCAAAGCTTTCCCTGTTCAGAGAGAGAACAGCTGCTACGTCCCAGCCCACATTTTCAGCCTGTAGTCTGAGAGACACACAAAAATACATACATACATACTAGCACACAAATTATTTCAGCTTACTTGCAAAACTGTTTGCAGTTATACCTGTAACAACACTTTCTTAATGTATGTCTGACCTGTGTTTGTGTATGTGAGTCTGCATGCGGGCCTGTAAGGGCAGGGTGGAGAGTGGGTCTCGCTCATAGCCTTGGTGCGGATAAGCGTCTGGTTCCCACAGCTCGCCATAAAAGAGTTGATCCAACTCTCTTCTTCGGCCAGGGGGCAGCGGCAAGTGGTCGCCATCTGTCGAGTAACTCTCAATGCCGGTGGGAAGGATAAAATTCTCATCTGACAGCAGATCTCTGTCAGTATCCACCTGAGGAGGACGGGGAATTCATTGATCTGTTTTGGGTTGAGTCACAAAGCTCACATAGTTGTTCATTATAGCTGTACTTTACCTTAGAGTCTGTCCTGGCTTCTGTATGTGGACCACTAGCAGGAGGCTGGTAAGGAGAAGAGATGAACAAAAAAGCAACAAATAGAATGATTCAGTGTCTTATAGAGATGGTTTGAGGCAGTACGACGTTTTACATATTCTTGGCTGGGTCAAACCTTGTTGAGGCTAGGATCAACAATGTTTTAAAAACAATAAGACATTTTAAACCAAAAACATGTATGAAAATGAAGATGTTTTAGCCTGGCATACCTATTCACCTGTGGGTGAGACAGTGGTCAGCATGTACCTGAGTCAGGGAATCTGTGGTGGCAGCTGGGTCAGTGTAGGCAGCATATTCAGGAAGGTTCTTAAGGCTAAAGCCCTCTTCTACAGAGGTACAGAGCTTTAGCAGGCGCTCCCCGAGCCACAGACCCACATCCTTACGCCCATCTGGATAACTAACCACACCTGGACCAAACCTCTGGTCAGCGTGGTACAAACCCTGAGAAGAGGGGAGTGCTATTTACTGATATTTCTAAACTAAAAAAAACAACCAAATGCCTGTCATCCATCCATCCAGTTTACCTGAAAGGTGACTCCGTCAGGGAACAGCTGTTGTCCATATCCTTCCTTTCTGTTGAGGTAGAACTTGCCAGTGAATTTGTGGCCTGTGGGCCAGCAGTACAGTCCATCTCCATGCCGGTAGTCTTTGTAGAAAGAGCCGTCAAAGTACTACATAAAGGAGCAGAAGGTACATCAGATAGTGACTTCCTATATTCAACTTCAGGAAAAACTGACTGGTTTTCTGCCATTCACACATGATATACCATACCAGAACAACCTTACTATTAATTTCTATTTTTGCAAAAATATAAATTCTTAAAATTTAAGCTAGCTATCGTTAGTTAACCTTAACTGTAAAAAAAGGCTCTTATGACATATTTTGCCTGATTCCTTAATCAAGGTTCAAGGTAGGCCTACATTTATTTGTCATTCTACAACACAGATCTGCACAATGGAATGAAAGTTGTTTTTTTCTTTATCATGTTAATTTCACATTACCTCTCCATTTCTCCAGGTGTACCTTCCTTTGCCGTGTTTGAACCCGTTCACAAATTCTCCCTCATATCTGGATCCGTCGGACCACTCCTGAACACCGAGCCCTTGTCGCCTCTCTTCACCGCTTTGTGCTCCTCTGTGGCCGTTGCTTTGCTTCCCTGCCCCCGGCTCCGCACCCCCTCGCGCCGCGGCTGCAGCAACACCTTTGCAGGTCGACAGCATTTTTAACCGGGGCGTACCCTTTCTGAAAATCATTCACCTGAATCCATTTGAATACAACAACAATTAGCTTAGAGTTACCGTTACGGGAAACAAAGGTATATAGAGGATACAACTTTAGCTGTCAGAAGTCAGATTTGAGTTTTGACTTTCTTGCAAGCGCCAGTTGTCATGACAACAGTAGAATCCTGTGCGGGTGGAGGAGTTGCCCTCACGCATGCGCAGATGAAAGACGATGAAGAAAAGGAAAAAGACACATTTTTAGTCAGAGTAATACTATTTTTTTAGCTCAATTAAAGCTCAAGTAAAGTTCCCTTTGTCGACCAGTTAAAGCAGCAAAATCTCGGCACCATACACTACAAACACAACCACTCAGTTTTATCCCATAAATTGAACAAATTTCTCAATTTAGTACAGATGAATCATTCACCAAAAATGCCAAACTTTAAAAAGGAGGAAATAAAAAAGGGTTGATTTGTGGACTATTAATGCCCTTTTATTATAATGTATCCAACATACCATACCATACATTTTTAATTCTACTCAATTTACTAATTACTTAGTCTCAACAAACAGAGTCAAATTTCTTGAGCCAAATTAAACCGTAGGCCCAAATGAACCATATGCAATTTGTGCCTATTTGGGGATCCCTGACAGAAACAAGGCCCTTACAGACTCAAGGCAGAATGGGATAATTAAAGAAAAATGAAAGTAGGTCATTGTCAGAGAGCAGGGTTATCCTTGTTAAGTGTTAAGTGTTCCCCTATATAGGGTCAGTGAAGCAGACCACGCTTTGACTGTATGTGTGTGTGTGTGTGTGTGTGTTCAGATGTCACCTGACACTTTTTCCTGTAACTGACACTGCAAACGTTGAGAGAGCCTATGTTGCGGACGTTAGTTGGTGGAGGATGACATCACATTTATCATTACAGCATTATTAGAGCCGTGTTGAGAACTAACTCTATTATATATTTGTCCTCCAATATGTCCTACCTCAGATAACTAAGTGTCCAAGAAGAAACTGAAACTGGAAACTTACATTAGTGAGGCTGTAAACACTGAATTCAATTCAGTGTTGTTGTTTGGGATAACTGGATTTTTTCTTTACTATTATAAATCAATAATCAATTTATAATTGCTAAACATATTCCTGAGACACAACATCAGTGATTAATAAGCATTTTATATTTATATAATACAAAATAAATTCTAGATTCAGAATAAAGTCTGTATTCAAATAACTTTGCTCTACAAGTGTACACAATAATGCATTTAATGTGATTCTCATTCAAAGCTCACTGTAAAAGAGCCGCCCTGCTCTCTAGTTTAATCACATCTGATAAGCTCTGATATGCTCTCCTTCCCACAAACACAACACCCTCACAAGTATCATGTTTGTGTTTTAAGGAATCGCATGATTCTCCACACCATGATTTGTGTCCTGCCCACTGGCTCTAACATAAGTGCAAATAAAAGAAAACATAAAGCAGTTTTGTTTTGCTGTCTGTGTGTTGTGCAGTGTTAGGATGTGGGGCAGAGGTTTTGAGGACAAGCTTTCTTGAAGTTAAATAAAGCCTTCAATTCATTCCTCACCTTCTTTTTGTTGCTATTCAGTTACACTAAAACTTGGAGTAAATCATCCCACCATTCATTTTCTATAAATCCAATCTACTGTATAGTGTTTGTTCCATTTACTTACAGTACAAAGCCTCCCCACCACTTAAAAGATTCCACACCCCTCTCGTTTTCTCTTTTCAAAAAACACAGGAACGTACACTCTTCTGCATTGTGTACAGTCTTGAATATGTAAACAATCTAAATGCCATGTAACTAAAAGCATAATGCCCATAGGAAAAGTAGGGCAGATTTGATCTACAACATTACAGAAGCCTCATAATATCTTTGGTTCACCCATTGTTCATTGGACACCGGCTACTCCCTGTGGTTTTCTGTTTATAAAAGGGCTTTAGGTAATAAAGATAACATTTCTGCTGTTTAGATGGAGCAGGGTGATTAAGTGCTTTTAACACCATTCTTTCAGCAAATTATTCACCATATGCAAACATACTGCAAACATTTGTATTGCAGAGTTCTTAGTGTATAGGTGACTTAGGGTCAATGCAAGTTGAATATCTAGAATCGTGTTTTAATTAACATACTTTTAAGTTCACCTTGCTCATCCAGGTACTTAAATAATTGTCATACATTTGTTTGTTGTTTTACATTTTCACAAAAATCTATATTTTTAGCTCCGTCCCAGTCCACAAACAAGGCGACATTAACTATAACTGGAGTTGGAATTCAGAGAAGATTTGAACCACTTCATCTATTTATTAGTCAGTTGTTCAATTCAAGAAAAACATAAATGCTCTATGTTAAAAACACTCACATTAAGTGTTATAAACAGTAGTGACCGAAAAAGTCAGAATGACATAGCAGGGACTCAGTGCTTACATACAGTATATACATTAGCTCTGCGCTACTTTCCATCACCATTCTGTCTCTGAAAGTTTCTCAGAGGTCTTTCAACATGTAAAATAACCAGTTTTTTCTTTTATGGACAAAGGCAAATACAGATAGGCAGTTTAGACAATTTGTACTTAAAATGCTCATAGTAGAATGAGGTCAGTTCACTTTTAACATGATCTATATCATCAAATGACAATTACCAAAATATAAATGCCTTAAGCGGGCCACATTCTTGGCTATTCTTTGTTCTTCAAGAGGAAAATCTGCTTCCTGAAATGACCAAGTTAAAAGAGAATTTGCCCTCATACCTACTGTAAATGTGCACTAGGTTTGAAAAGAGTATTAAAACATAAAGATTAAGTATAAGGTAAATTCCCTTCAGTCTTCCATTTAAGAAGTTAAGTTGAGTGCACTGTGCTGAGTGATACGAGATGTAAGGAGGCAGGGGAGGTGTTAGTTGGGAGGGCCAGACTTCTCAGGCGTTGCTCCTTTCGTCTATTGTAAAAGTCTCCATGGGGCCTTTGCTCAGAGCCTTGATGTCATCCAGGAGACTGGTTGGGGTCAAAATGTGAGAAGACCCTGTAATCAAAGTAATGAAGAACCATTAGGTCCCAAATTAGAGCATGAAACCCCTTCACAATTCTGACTGGCTCCAGCAGGTGGAGTAAAACAGCTGGAAATAAAAACAGACAGTGGCTGTTAGTTTACAATTCAGTGGGTGTTTCCAGGCCAAAAAACTAATTTAATTATAGTTTACAATACTGTATCAAATCTGCCTTTAGTTTATTTGAATGGCCACAACCCAACAAGACACCAACAGGATTTAAAAAGAATTACAGAACTGGTCCTTGCATAGTCAGGAAATTTAAAGTGAAGTCAAAGTGCTGAAAGATGCAAATACTTTATATTCCCAGAGAAAGAGGTGATTTAGCCCGTAATCTGTGTAATCTTGTATTAATGCTCACCTATGATGACCTCGCAGGATTTTACTGCCTGGGTGACCTCGTAGGCAGAACGCATCTCAGAGAAGCTGATTCCCCCGAGAACAAAGATGATGAGGCGTGAGCCGGTCCGGCGTTCGTCCTGAGCGCTGGCTTTGTGCTTCTGACGGGCACTGTGGAGCAGACAATGGACAACAGAAATGTACTGAGACAAAATTTCAAAGAAAGAGTGGCCGCGCTATCGCCAGCTTATCTCCAAATTGTGGAAAGAAACAGCAAAATCAACATGGTTGGCTAGAAAGAGGGTGATGGATAGATACTCCAAACTACCTCTAGATTCCAAAAACAGACCCACTTTAAACAATCCCTTAAAAAACCACACCAAATAGATGGAGATGAAAGAAGTAGCACAAAATTATCTCTGGAGGGCGCCAACCTATCACCCTCTTACTGTCTGCAGCAAATTGGATCTGTCTGTGTGTAAAAACGTGTCCCTAAGATTGTTTTATCACGGATTTTCTTGAGGTGAAAATAAAAAGACAAATGCCTATCACTATTGAGTAATTGACAGTATGAAGAAATATACTTGCATTTTGAAGTATTGTTCCAATTAGTAAAACATCATATCTAACACATAGAAACAAAGCAAAAGTGTTGGCTATCAGAGTCTCATCCAGGAGCTTTTGACATTAAGTTGGTAATTATGGATTAACCCTAAATAAAACCTGATCAGAGCATCTCTAGCAGAATTTATACTTATTTCCAGAAACTACTGACCCAGTTCTAGTGTGATGACAGAAAACCTACTGTACCTGACAGCCCCGGAGCCATTCCAGGCAGCCGGGCACTCAGACTGGTGTGGCCATTCTCTGGTGTCCAGTTTGTTCTCCACGGCATCCTGAAAGAAACAGATTTTTAATTTATCTGTCACTTGTAGAAGTTAAGTCCCAAAGAGACCAAATCTCTTAGCAAATATGACAGATTTGAATATTGATGTTTGCTTGTACTTAATGGGATGTGTAATATGCAATATCTAAGTAATATCAAGGTATATATAAAAGACGAATTTGACAGTTTTGGAGTTCAACAGTTCAGTGGTCACCTTCCTATGTTATGAGAGGGTTAGCACCAAAATGATTAAAGTTCAGCAAATAGTTCTGTCTGTCCAACATGTGAACACCAGGTATCCCGTCTCTTTACATTTGGAACACAAATTTGACTTTTCACTTTCATGACATAAAAACCTGCAATTTGTGAAACTACTTCAAATAGCAGATCCCTCTATGACCAAGAACCAAACTCCAAAAGTAGGTGTAATCCTTGAACTGTGGAGAAAGCACATAACTACATGATAACGTCTGCTGCTAACTATAAGATGCATCAGGAGAAGTCAAAACACAGCTTAGGATAGAGAAATAATCTGCTGTCAAGCACTTCTCAGTCTCACAGACTTTAAATGTTGGTTGTGGATCTTAAACTGATCAGACTCATCATTCACTTAAGAGCTTTTCACTGAAAAATACACAGATTTTAAAAAAAAGTAGCAGATTGGTTTCAACTGCCTTCAACCAGATTTTATGCTGCCACACATCAAAAACTAGTCTGTTTCCTGTTGCAAGAGCCAACTGTTCAACGCAGTTTACAGGAAACCAGGTTCTTGGGTGGTGAAGAATGTCTTTACAGGTAATAACAGGAAAGGGAAGTGAAAATGAGGAGAAGACACAAAAGAACTTATTATGTTACAGTTACAGATCAGACAGATCTATGTTTTTTTATCTAACTTAACCTGTTTTCTAACATTAGAATTATAGCACATACAAATCCCATTTGCAAAAAATTGCAACAATGAGCCCTGCAAACTGGTCAGCCACAGACTTAAGATTTTGCTTCTCAAAAGACAAACTCAACTTTCTTTGTGGCCAAGAGTCTCCTCTTTCATGTTCGACATGTATCATTTTATACCAACATGTGGAATTTCACTTCTGGGGAATTACAGAACAGAGATTTGGTCATCAGATCACATTGCAAAAATAACCTTATTTTATGACCAATGGCACTGGAGTAACTGTGCCTTTCAGTTCCCCATCCATGTCCAAGAACTGGACTCAACAGCTTCAGAGCTGATATATTATTTCTTCCATGTTTTATGACTTACAGCTCAAATAACTTGGCAGACTCAAAACAAACGGCCACATGCAAACTCAATCACAAGACAGAGTGAAAAGGTAAATTAGAGTACTGTCTCTTTTTACAGGACAAACTGTAACAAGGCAGCAGGTGACGGTGACATCCCACCTGTTTTAACACGAAACTTTATCTCACCATACTACAATAACCTCTTATAAGGAACGCACCTAACATACAATAAAAGCATTTGAGGATCCGTACAGTGGGATGTTGCTTAACAGAAGCAGAAGGATCATCTCCAGGGATCAAAACACAAGTGGTGCATTATTGTGCCTTACAGATGCAAAGATTATGTCTTTTACAAATGGATGAGGCAGTACAGAACAACACAAATGTACATGTGACACTGCGTATCAGATGGGCTGAAACTGATAACCTCTTTTTGTGGTGCTTTCTGTTCATCGTTTTTGTCACGAATGCCATTCAGAGGGGGACTGGTGGTAGCACAGTGACCTAGATCGAGCTACATGTTGAGATTTGTATGTTAATGCTGGAACTTCTTTTTCCTCCCTATCTGACATCCTATCTATACCATCTTTAAATCGCTGCTTCCTAGCTGCACCCAAATCCTTTTCTCTGGGGTCATGCTACTTATGGTATACATTGTTGCTGTATGTGCACTGGATAAAATAAAGGTGTAAATGCTATGTGATCATATATGAATGAAAGCTGCTAACAGAAGACTTTATACAATATGGTAGTCTCCTCTCACTGACCTCCATCACATCCTTTATAACAGGAGTCCATCTGGAAAGGTTGTACGTCTGATCCTGGGAACGATCCCGTCTGGTCGGTTTGCGAGAGAAGAAACTAGACTACAAACAAAAGTACAAGAAACAAGAAGCAGGATTCAGTTGAGACTAAATGACAGAAATGAATAGATGAACGAGAACAAGATGACACACAGAATCAAAAAAAAAAAAAAAAGAAACTCTGAATGAACCACGGTGAAAGTTCCAGCAACTTATCATTGCTGGTAGCTCTAAACCATGGGTACACTCATCTATAATCAATCTAATCAATCAATCTTTTCCTCTTTTTTCCTCTTCTCCACTTACCGATGTGATGATAGGGACCCCCAGTTCTTTCCAGTTCAGGATAAACTCTCGTTCGTCCTCGATCTTTACATGCTGGATGAGTTTGCTTAAGTTCTCGTCTGTTGTTCCTGTTTACACACACCAGTGTGAAAAACTGATGATAGTAGGTTTTAGGAACTGGAATATGATATCCACATCCCTGGCATCACCACAGTATTGACAAATATGCTCTGGTGTATTTGTGTGTATATTTGTGTAATGTGGTCTATCAAATAGTGGAAAAACATTCTGGCAGACCCAACAGTTTACATCCTGATTCTCATTGCATTATTATACTGTTCTTTAAATGTCTCTCGGTCACTCTGATATCCTGCATGCTGAAAGGTCCCTGGATATAAATGGCTACAAAGCAAGATACTACTTTACAGATTGTTAATGAACAGCTAGTGAAAGGAGACCAGTCTGCTGCAGGAGAAGATGGGTGTACCGTTGAGGCTGAAGATATAGAGCAGCACAGCTCTGATCTTGTCATGGGTGCTGTATGGGTGGAGCAGCACCGGCAGCAGAGTCCTCATGGGATCCTTCACCTTCATCCCATCCACGTCTGACCCCACAGCAAGGTCCTACACAGAAACAAACTTTTTTTTTTTTGTTTAGGCTGGGAATATTGTGACTTTTCGTACTTAATATTTATTCATAAAGCGCCACATATGTTACATCTGGAAGCTGACCAGTACAACTAACACACTTCTACGGAGTCTCTATTTAGGACGATGGTCAGAGGTCAGACTTGGCTACAGAAAAGTACTCATATGGAGTCAGAAACTCCCTAAACCACAGCCCACCAACTGATTTGTTCAAGCATGGTTGAGTGGTAAAAATGTTCCATCATAACAGATGAGGGAGCACAGACAGACCTGTTCAGCTTTGCAGAGTTTCTCCACGTTGTTTGAGAAATGTTGCATGCAGTCCTCGGCCAACTGCAGATGAACAGTTTTCTAGAATTCAGATGGAGAGAAAAGTTAAGAACAATATTAACAGAACAATGTATACGTATTGTTACTGGAGATTCAAAATTATTTCCTTTAACAAAAAGACATTCATCATGGAGGCCAGAAATTATGGCCTTCCGTTCTGTTTTGCTGCTAAAAACATGATGAAGTCAACTCCACATGATACCAGGCTTTGGAGACACCACACCCAACCACAACATAATGATCACATAGCTCTATAATCACTGGTAGAGAGCAAATATTAATGTTACATGTGTCCTTAAACCAGTGGCATGTCAGATCCCAAAAGTTGCCCCTAAAAAGAGCCCATTAAACCCTGAAGAAATTCTCAAACTCAAGTTGAACAGATAACTTTAAGGTAAGGGCAAACGGTTGCCAGGCCTTGGAGATACCACTCATAAAGCAATTTAATCATACTTGTAACTACATACCTCAGTCAGATGTTTACGAAATGAAGGCATCTTCTTCATCATTTGGGTCAAATTGTTAATTGTGATCTGAAAAAAAAAATGTAAATGTTTGCTCAAGATATGAATTTATAAAATACACAGCTCAAGAGAAACCACAGCACTGTACCTTCCCGTCTGGCTGTTTCTTGCTAGCAGATATTTCCTTTACCATCTTGGGGATTTGTCTATTGTAAGAACAAAATGGGGTTAGGGTTGGGGCGAGGATGACATGAATGGGACATCTCAATCCTTCAAATCTTGCACACTTACTCTGAGACCTCAGCGATGTGCTTGTGCCTCAGCTTAACCCAGAGCATGTCCTCCTCATTCAGCTGGGCCTGCTTCTCTGAGCCATTTTTAGACTTGTACCTGGCCACAAAAATAACCAGATAATTGATTTCAGCAAGAAATGTATGTAGTGAGCATGTAGTGAGATACGGTACGAAAAGCTTGTATTACTTGTAGGTGTCGTTCTGGATATCAATGAGGTCGTAAGCCATGGCCTGGTAGGTCAGCTCATGCAGGATGGGGGTGACGGGGTCAAAACCTCTCTCCACTATCAGCAGCTGAGCCTGGGTCTTTCCCTTGTGATAGGGAGGAAATACACAGATAAAAATATTAAATATAACACTGCATTTAAAAAAATTAAAAACAGGGGTTACTGTTCGGCAGTGACATTTAGCCTTTTTCCTCGCTTTCTGCAATACCGAGCAAACACAAATTTCTGGTGAAGGGCAACATGAATTCAATCCGCTTAAGGCAAAGGAGGGAATTTCTTTTTTACGCGATGCCCTGTGTTAAACTGTCAGTGGAAAATAATACTGTATTTTCAGGTTTCCATTTAGTCCCTGGGCTAAGATCTTGTTTATTCTGACAACATTCTTTGTTTAGCAGGTGCCTCACCTTTTTCTTGCTGCTGTCATCCATATCGTAGTGTCTGACCAGCTTGTTGTCCACCAGCTCTGCAAGGGTCTTGGCATTCTCCATGTTGCTGTCTCTAGTTATGATATAAATTGTTTTCCATGAGTTATCATAGTCAAGTTAATATGCATCAAGGTTGCACTGATACTGATATTAGTTAATCCAGCAGACAGTACACATAAGCAGCGTACTGGTTTCAGCCACTTTAAATCATCCCAGTCGAGTCTTTTTTTTGGTTTTGTATGATCTGACTGTTCCTTTTTTATATGTATATGTTTTATGTATACTGTATTTCAGCTTCTTTTTTTTTACCACAGTTAGGTAATGTATTCTGTGGTTAAAGCTTTTCTCACAAAAGGTCTCACTCTGCTTGGGGGCTGAGGTGTGTTGTAAGCTGAGAAACCAAATCTTCTCTGGCTTACTTCTTGTATCTGACCCCCGGGTACTCATCCAACGTGGCACAGAGCGTGACGAGCTGGTCTGCGAGTTTCTCCAGTGTCCTCTTTTTGTCCTGACTGTTGGGACTGTAGATGCTCTTGAAAGCCTCTGGATTATCAAATGTGAACACCTAAAAAGCATTCAACACGACCGTATAAAAAAGACTATAGTTTAAGTGAACAATTTGCATGTAATCCTATAATAAAGCAACATATGGATCTTTTTTGGCCTCTAATAATTGTCCCGACTCCAGAAGAACTCTAATTTACTTTATAAAATCTCAAAAACAACTGAGAATCTTAAAACCTTTTTGTTTCTTCAAAATACAGAGAGCAACCAGTTACAGTTCCCAAGCCACTAGGATAATACAATCTTTGTAAAATCATTACATCATAGCTTAAACCAGCCAACACCCGTTAAAGATTGACTCAAAACACTGTAAATCTCTTCCTCCCAGTGACATTGAGCACACTAAAACAAGTGAAGTTTCCCTCAGTTTAACAGTCTGGATAAAAAAGAGGAAATGGATCATTACAAAAGAACCTAAAAGAGCACACTAGTCTGCAACCACTCACTTGTGCCTCTTGTGGCATGAAGCAAATGTTTATTTCCTTACAGACTCGTATGTACTTTGCACAGTGCAGCTTCATTTTGTCGAACAGGTCATCTGGACAGTCTGTGGGACCAAAAAGCTTTTAGTTTGTATGTTATCTGTTAAACAACAACAACAAAAATCATCAACACAACATTTAGATCATGTTGGATAAAAGGTTGGTTTGCTACTGTAGTAGATTAAAGTAGGGATTTATAAGTTACTTACAGTCAGTGAAATAAACATATGCTGCTTTATATTTGGGCTTGGGCTTGAAGTCAGCGATAAAGGCATCCACACACTATGAAATGAAATCAAATTTAAGATATCACTTCAGAGTTTGCCAGAAAAACTTTGGAATGAAGCTAAAAAAATAAAAATAAAACAAACATCACCAGAATGAAAACTAATTTTGCAGAAATTCAAATTCAAATGCAACGTGATCATTACAGGGTTACAATGGCAAACCTTAGCGGTCGGTGACATGAAGTAGATGGCCTTCATTTCTGGAACAGGCTCTCTGCTTTTGCACAGGTCCTCCACAACTAAAAAAACAAATTATTTATTTTAACAGAGTAGCTACTGACATCCACATACAGACTTCAATTAGATTGGTCTATTACCAGTATTATGTAAAAAGTAGTGTTTCACTGTTATGGAAACATAGCCTACTTGTTATTTTTTCTGACATCAGATCAGACATTTTGCAGCATGATGAGAGGAGCTTGGTGGTGAAGGGGTCCAGAATCAATATCTGTGAAGAAGATCAATCAGTAGTGGTCAGTCAAATTATGTATCACACTGTAATATGCTGCTAGGGTGTGCAGCCCCACATGAAAAGTGGTAGCACTGCCAAAATGAGAAATTATAATTCTATTTTTGAGTCACATTGCATAAGTTGAATCAGTCATATAAAAGTTGGATCTGTAAAGAGAAGGTGGTCTGTTCATGCAATTACAGATGAGTACATGGAGGGTTGTCCAACCTTCCATACTTCCGATTTTCTGCAGTCTGCAATAATTGTATCTTTTATTCCTGTAAGAGACACAGAACATGACTCATGAAAAACAACATGAAGACATGACTGAAACCAGAGACAAAATACCTGTTCATGACTGCGCTATCTGAGCTGTAGCTTATTGGTTCTAGTGCTGAAACACTCAGGTTGGACAGAAAATCAAGTGACTTTAACTTCAACAATCCACTAGTTACATAAATCACTGATCAAGTGAAAATACATGTATTAATTGTTTGCAGCTGTGACGGGCATTTCTGGTATTTTACCACTGAATAATTAGTAGAAAAAATATGAATAATCAATTCACAGCTTTCAGCAACAGTTTTTTCAGACTTGCATGATATGCCAACCATATAAAGAGATGTGTGTGTGCGTTTGTATGTCTCTTCATTGATTTACACCCTATTAGGTACATCTGACTACAACTGACACAGTCTAATACAACTAACCTGCAATATACCGTAACGTTTCCTTCATGAAGGCTCTAATGTGCCGTTTTTGTTAAAACTGTTTTATTAGATGTTAATTCAACATTGTAGTAATTTTAGAGACTGCAATTTGTGGTGTGTAAAGTTGAATCAACAAAAAAATGATATAGATATATTATAACTTAAGTTGTTATATTAGACTGCATCCGTTTTGACTACATGTAGCGTTGCCTAATAACCCGACAACTGGGTGTAACGTTGTGTTTTCCCTTATTTTAACCCCAACCAAGTCAAAGTGCAGCACTACGGGAAACACAAACGTTCTTCGGCGAGGAGACAGACTTCGACTCAAGGCATGTTTTAAAAGTTGACGACAGGTTTGTGTCAGTTAACGGTAGCTAGCTGAACTTATTTTGAACAGTGTAGTGTTGACGTTAGCCTCCAAGACATGAGGTGGGGCTCCAGGCGATAGAAAGTGACCTCACTGCCGACAACTCTCTCCAAAAGTGGGCTAAGTTATAAGAGTCGATGACAGTAAAGTAATGACAAACGACAGCGCCGAGTGTTAACCCAAGTGTCCAAGTTTGTAAACGTCCGTTGAGATAAACAGCAGAATGAAACGTTCACGGTCAGTCCAAGATGCTAAGTCGCAAAGGAAGAAACAGCTAATAAAACATCATGTAGTTATTAGCCCTTTGAGTAATGAAGATATTACGAAAGTGGCACGCTGTTTTACATGTACAACAAACACTCTCCTATTAGAATTAACTTACTTTTCCAAACTATTCTTTTCAGCCCGTGATCTGAGCCCGTTGCCATCTTGTTTTTTTTTTCTCCCTTTCCCTCTGCGCCTCTTCCTGTCCCGTGTGTCCTCCTATTCTGACGTCATGTGCATCAACAAGTGTGCGACGGAGCGCTACTGTAGTTTTTATAACCACTGAATAAAACTCCAGTGTTTAGCGTTATTTACTCATCTGACAGCTTACCTATCTATCTATCTATCTATCTATCTATCTATCTATCTATCTATCTATTCTTCTGACATTTTTGTTTAAAATTTAGAGGGAGCCAGATAAAAGTGAAAGTCGCCAGTGAAAGAGAAAACTGATAAAAGATATAAAAATTAAAATACTGAGGGTAAGTAAAAATTATGAGAAAGGTTCCTACGCAATCACAATTTTTACTTTCTAAGTCAAAATGATGAGATAAGAAGTCATAATTTTGAGACAGTAAGAAAAAAGTAAGAGGTCATAAATCAGGATTTTGATTTAAATCAAAATTATGAATTGACTTACTTATTATCTTGAAATATGAAGTCAAGCATGAGATAATAAGTCAAACTTCTGACTTACTAAATCAAAATGCTGAAACATTAAGTCATAATTATGATGGTTTATGATGGTATAATGGGTTTGACTTACTATCTCATAACGTTGACTTAGTATCTCATAACTTATTTCGTAGGCTAAGTCAAAATGTTTGACTTAATATCTCACTTGTGACTTACATAATTTTAAGTATCTTTATTCCAAACATTTATCCTATTTTTTCTTTCCTGGCAGAAATAGGCTTCTACAATTATGAAAACTAATTAGAAATTTAGAAAATGCATTCATACCTTTCACAGCTCAGTGTAAAAGGGAGTGATTTGAGGCCTTTAGCTAGGGGAATCCAATCGCTCTACCAGACCCTTATACATGCCACATTTTGTGGTATCTTGACTACATCCTTCAGTATAGAATATCATGCCTATAGCTATGCAGGTGTTTCCGTCTCATGCTACCCAACCTGAACCTGCCCCAAGGTGCATCTCTATGCTTCGCTATGACTGGGCATTTGCCTCTAGTAGGAGGGGCCAGATGCAGGTATTTCAACCAGCACAGACACCAGATATGTTTAAAAAAAGGTAAAACAGTTAAGTGTGAAGCAAATCTAACAGAAGCTGCAAAGTGTGAGAAGCATTGAAAGGAGTGTTTTAAGAAACAGACGTGAAGAATGGGCGCTATGAAGTGGCTGGTGATTTTTGTCTTGCTGGGCATGTGCTCACAGGTACAGTAATAGAATAGCATTTGTTATAATAGATAGCTTATTTTAAATTCAGGCACCAAAGTGTGTTGAGAAAAATAGGGAGCACAATGCATTGAGAACTAACCTTAAAAATAGTTTACTTGTTAGTAGTAAGTTGGATTTTATACAATTACATAAAACTATTGTTAATAATTTTTTCTCATCTAAATTTGCAGGCTGCAGCCCAGTCAGGTACTGTATGTTCTCTTTTACAATATATTCCACTGTAGATGTTTTTATCACTGTCATATATCAGAATGAAGGGGCACAAAACCCTGATTATGTTATACATTTATGTGTAAAAGAAACCATGTCTCAGGGTGATAAACCAGTGCTACAATGATCTCCACTTTCATCTCTCTCATCAGCTATCCAAGTATCCGTGTTCTCAGTAACATCCAAGACGGTGGCTATCAGATGGACCAGGTACTCCGGAGCCAGCTCATACAAGATCACCGTTGCCCCTAAAAGCACACCAAACAACATTGTTGCTGTTGTCACGTTTGGTCCAAACATAGTGTTGGGCTCTGTCAACTCTCTGTCTCCGAACACCATGTTTACAGTCACACTTGAAGCTCTGGATAATTCCCAAGGGACACTGAGCACTGTAACATTTGACGCATCCACAGGTGAGGTACACTTCTGTCCATACCTGTATTGTTTAAGCACTTAATAACACAATGTTCTATTTAGTGATTCATTGTTGTTTAATTTTCCATTTCGAAAACAATCTGTTTTACTATATATTCTGGCATTGTATGTGTTTGACTTTGTCTGAAAATACTTTTTAAAAACAGTTTTAAGCAAAACAGTAATGCTAATAGTGGATCCAGTTTAAAAAGTCAATTTAAACACCTAAATGTTACATTGATGATGGGCTGTTGCCAATGTAGAGTCACTGTCTTTCACTTTGGTTTACAAGGTAAAACAGATGTTAGTTCCCCTTAATTGCGACGAAAATATCTTAAGAGGATGTTTTTTTATTGTTACATTCAGTGTGTGGTTTTCTCAAATATACCCAGGGAGATGGAGACAAAATAAAATGTTACCTCTTACTTAATCCCTGAAATTGTAGGTAAAAAGGTGGATTCCACAGCCAACTGAGAAGGTGGAGGCCATCCCTCGCATCTTACTAGCAAAATCTTCCTATTTGAAGTTACATTTTACAACATGTGTTCCTCTTCTTGGATGTCGTCTCTGATCTGAACTGATTGTGACTATTTTAGCCCCCGATATGATGGATCCCATCCAGACAGTGAAGCCGAAGGATAGCACAACCTTGATTGCGGGGTTCAACTTGATGTACGGGGCGACTCATTACATCATACGAGTCCAGAACACCAATGGCTTCTACAGAGAGGACACAGTGTCCTCCTCCCCTGCTGAGATTAAGTCCCTCACACCATACACTGAGTACACGCTCAGCATCATGGCTGCGAACAGCGGAGGCCGCAGCCAGCCGTCTCTTCCTGTGACTGCAAAGACAGGTACTGTTGTTTGTCACATTGTCTTTATTTGTGTGCAGAATGTTAGATTTTCACGTTTCCACTTCCACAGCTGGGAAACAAAACCTCATAAATGTATTAAATGCTAAAATTAACACCCAAGGGCTGGCTTATGTGTTGAGATGAGTCACACATTCATTGAGAAAAACTGAGTACTTTTTTCATCAATCCCCATGCCCTGCAGAAGTCACTTGATCTGCCTCATTGTCCCACAGCAGAGCCACTGTATACAGTACTGTGACTGAATGTATACACACATCATCTTCACTCAGATCCAGGTTTGACTTACCTAATAAATGCATGAGGACCCCTCAGGGCCTCTTCTGTATCAGTGGTAACTGTACCTGACTCTTCTATGTCAAACACAATGAGTTGACCTGATCCTGAGAACATAACTGTCACCTCTCACCTTCACTCCCACCCTGGGGGGGAGAATCTGATCCATATGAGCCAAAAACAAACATGCAACAAGCAGTTTCACCATTTTTTGTTTACCGTTTGCCATTATTCATCTCCAATTCCATTGTGTTTCACAAACTTACTACTACTACTACTTAATTTGTTAGATTCAAATGAACTATAATATATTCCCATTCATTTCAATTGTGTTCCTACCTCGTCTGTAAATAATGGACTAGTACAGTCGTCATCCCTCAAAACATCTCATACATGTAAAACTTGTCAAACTTTCTTCTCCTCCACAGTTTTGCCTCCTCCTCAGCTCTCCACCTCCTCTCCCAGCAATGACACCATCACCGTATCCTGGGCTCCCGTTGCTCACGCTGTCCAGTACACCGTTTCCATATACAAGTTTGGCTCAAACACCAACATGAAGTACAACACCTCCAACACCAATCTGACCATCTCTGGCCTGGATCCTGGCTCACTCTACGTCATCAAGGGTTTCGCCTGGGACCTCGAGGGCCGAGAGGGAGAGTGCAGTTTGTACATCAACCAGACAACACGTAAGGAGGCTCTGAGGCACTTCTCTGTTTTTATACTCTGTGAACTGCTGTGCACATCAGATCACATACAACAAGAGACACACACACACTAGCTCCTATAACTATTAGCCCATGTGCCTTTATAATAATATGTGAGAAATATTAAAGAGTTTAAAAAAACAAATAATTAGGCCTACACTTTTGCACAAACTCCATCACAGCTACGTATCAGAGAACTCCAGTGTCAGGTGCTGCTGCTGTAAAAACTATTTTGCTCTAGCTGTACCTGTACAGGCAGACAAACACATTTTCAAACAAACATTTAACCTCTGGACAGTCCCAAACCTAGGAGTCATAGATAGAAAAATACCTAAATCAGAGTCTCCAGTCAGTGAATATTATGAGGCATCGAAGCTTCCATCTATAAAGTGAAATCATATAATGCAAAGGAGCATTCATTTATTTTTCCTACTTTATCATGGGAAGTAGCCTGTGAGCTTTGAAGCACTTACTGCAAGTTAAATAGTATTTAAACCTTTTACTTAAGTAAAATAGGAAAAATACTATATATAAAGCTTTACTTAAAGCCCCTTTGTGTCTGATTTGAAAACATCTAACTTTGGCGACTCCTAGTGGTTGTATCAAAATAGACACATCAGGACATTGAGCATGAATTGGCTGACAGCACCACATAGGTTGCTCCATTTTTCGCCAGGACTGTCTCAATTTTCTACAAAGACGTGCCATCAGAGCAAAGATGCTGTAATTACATTTACACATAGGGGCTTAAAGTAAAAGTAGACAAATATTAGCAGTAAAATGCACCTAAGAATAAGTAAGTTCGGGCCTCTGTATTGGGAATTTTATCAACTTATTGTCTATAACATCTTAATCTAAACAAGTAACTTGTAACTAGAGCCATCTGATAAATGGAGTTAAGAGCACAATATGGGTGCATATGTGTTTTTCTGTCCACTTTGATGCATCATTGGGTGTGTCTTTATGTTTTCTTGTTGTGTTTTAACAGGACCTCCAACACCAACTTCAGTCAATGTCTCTGTGGTGATGAGTAATAGTGTGGCCGGACTCTTGGTGTCCTGGGAACTCAATCAGGAGGTGTATGGATCCATCCAGTACCGCGTGAGGAGTGACCAGAACCTCACGTGTAACTCCACATCCAGCTCCTGCACCCTGTCGGCAGTGGGCTGTGGAGAGGTACACACTATCCAGGTCACCTCCTTGAATGAGGCCGGGCCCAGCTACCCATCCAGCCCCATGGTGTTCATCACCTGTGAGTAGTAGATTTGATTCGGATCAGATCCACACAGTTATTTATCAGCTAATATTGTTTGTTTGTTTTTGTGTTTTTTTTTAAACTTTTTTCCTGATTTTGACTTTAGTACTACACAGATATAAGTGGGGAATGATAGAGACAACAAACACAGCAGAAATGTATCAACCTGTACGTAGTTTCTGATAGTTACCTTGGTAGAAACAGTACCTATCTGTTTGTATTAGGCCAGCATCAATGAGCAGGCCCTTTTAATGAAAATATATTCAATTTAATGAAGATTTGCTGTATTTTTGCATCAATATGATGATGTACTTCAATTATTCAGATATTTCATTTGCTGGATTAGTCGAGAACTTTCCCATCTGGTTATTTTCTCTATAAATTACCAGATATTTTATTACATCACAACATATGTTACTATTGTGATATAAAATTACACATATCATGATATAGGATTTTAGCCATATCGCCTACACCTATTTCCAAAAGTCACATTTAGCATTCAATGGTAAAAATAATAAATATACCACAATAACAGTCTTCAGTTTTATGCAAAAATGTGTGTTTTAGAGTTCAGTGTGCCACTATGTCACTTTTAATCCACGCCACAAGAGTTAAAGGTACCCTGCAGAGTTTTTGACCATTAGTAGCGCTATGGAGCAATGTTTTGGTTAAATATGAATAATTTCAGATATTTAGATCTGACAGTTTTATAACTGTAAGGTATTAAATCTGTGACACATAAGCAGACAAATAAATTGCAATTTAAACTGCACAGACACATAAGATGTGAAAAAGGTCTGCACCTTCATGGGTTGCAGCACACCCATATTTACCCATACAACGCATATTTGAGATCTTCTTATGAGACAACCATTAGTTTATTTTATCATCATGTTCTCTTAAAAAATAAAAGATAGACAAAGCTGTTTTTTAAAAGGCCAATCATGCTGCAGTACTTCATCCAGATTAATTTACCTGTTGCCTGCTTCTGGTTCCGCTTCTCATCAATTTAATAAATTAAAACTAACTCAAATGCAATAATAAAGATACTTTTAACATACACTACAATATGCTACTATATTTCTTATTGTTATATTTCAAAATGTACGAGTACATTCAAATTTTTAAATCATTAGTTTGTGATTACTGGAAAGAAATGCTTTAGAAAAAACACACTACACTACCACATCAGTGGTAGTTATTGATCCAAAATGACACAGCATCTCTGACAGCACTGTCAGTATACAAGTGTGACTAAACTCCCTGCTGTGCTGTACTGTCAGTTCCCTGCCCACCAGAGTCTTTGGCTCTCATTAAGTCGACGGACGCAAACTTCACGCTGATGTGGAACACGGTGCCTTATGCTGACAGCTACACAGTCTTCATCAAGACAGGTGCCGGCAACGAGGAGACCTGCAACACCAGCAGCAACTACTGCAGCTACCACTGCAAGTGTGGCTACACATACCTGATGTCTGTGTTCGCATTCAACCAGGCTGGCAGCAGTGCTCCAGGAAAGGTTCTCAACTATACCACCTGTAAGTAGCAGCTGGCGTGACATGTTTTAAGATTTTGAGTCATTATGAGACTTCCTTGTTATGATCATTATATGTCTGTTTACCTGTGTATCACCTGTGTCTTTCAGTGCCCTGTTGTCCAGAGGGTGTATCTGTCTCTGTGGTGAGCACTGACACTCTGGAGATCATGTGGACGGCCTCTCGGGGAGCAGAAATGTACGAGACTCAGGCTGCGGACAGTTCAGAGGTCATCCTGTGTAACAACACGGCACCGGTGTGCGCCCTCTCTGACCTCAGCTGCGACAGTCCCTACAGCGTGGTGGTGACACCCTGCAATGAAATCAGTGGATGCAACCGTGCATGCAAAGCTCACACCAGAGACACAGGTAGAAAACTTCTATTCATATATATATATATATATATATATATATATATAAAAATATGTATCCAGCAAATATCCAGATACATTTTTCACTTAAGTTCTATTTATCTTTCTTGGGCAGTTACATTTACTAGATTCCACATAAAACTGATTTAAAAACAGCAGTAAAATCTTAATCCTATTAGACTGAAACGCCACATGAACTACTTTTCCGACTACTTTTTGTGGTATGACTTTATGTATTTATATAACATATTCAAATAAGGTAAGAGTTCAATAAAAAGCACAAAAACCTTTGTCTTCATGTTAAAAGGATTAGTAAAAACTTTTGACTGAACAACTCTCAAAATACTTTATACCGGTATGAGGCAAACACCTGGGGTATCACATTTTATGTATAAAGAACAACATTAGATAGAGACATACACTCATACCTGTACATGCCTGTACTAGTAAAGTACAGGTGTACTTTATTAGGCACACCTGTACAATCTAATGTAATTCAATACAACAGCTCTACCATGAATTCTACTTTACAAAGATTATAAAATTTCAGCCAGAAAGATGATAACTCTACTTTGTGTTTATTATTGAGGCCATAGTGGGTGGTTTTACTGGACTGCATTATATTGAAGGGTGTTTGTAATATTCTACCTACCTCATTTACATCAATTAAGATTGTACAGGTGTACCTAATTAAGTGCCCAGTGAGTGTATAATGACCTTTGTAGAAAGCATGGATAATAAAAGGTTTTAATGACTGTATGATCGATATATTGATTGTTTATACCCTCAAAGGTATGGACACACTCTGGAAACTCAGTCAACTGTTAACTCCTTCTTTCCTCCGTCTCCATCAGCTCCCTGCATGCCGATGAATCTGATGCTGAATCCAAAAAACTCCTCCTGCGTCGGTGTCAGCTGGACAGCAAACAACAGGGCCGCTACTTACACGGTGAGCGCGTTGGGAGACGACGGCAAACACACCTGCACCACCAGTGGAAACAGCTGTGACATCACTGACCTCCCGTGTGGCTCCACCTACGAAGTCAGCGTCATAGCAACCAGCGCGGCAGGACAGAGTTTACCGAGCTACTCTGACTATCTGGAAACAGGTGAGTGTAGTCGAAAGGTTTGGATCGATCCGTTCAATAAAAAAGTACAGACGGAAGTTAAAGGAAAAACCAATATAAAAGCATGTTTGTGACGTGTTGGGCCGCCACGAGCCTCCAGAACAGATTCAGTGCTCCTTGGCATAGATTTTACAAGTCTGTGTAACTATACTGAAGGGATGAACACTTTTCTTCCAAAGAGAGCGCTGTCAATATGAATCTCCAATAGGGGGTGGTAGAAGTATTCAGATCTTTAGGTAAAAGTAGCAATAAAAAAACTTTAAAAAACATGTCACAAGTAAAAATCCTGCATTCAAAATCTTACTTTAGTAAAAGTATGTATCATCAGCAAAATGTACATACTGAAGACTGATTTCAAGAATGATGCTTTCACTGTGTATAATGCATTTTTGGCATTTCAATTCATTCGTAAATTGCAAATAATTAATTGCAATTAATTAAAAGGTTAACGCGGTTACTCCCAAAAAGTTGGGGAACCTGTGAGAGACAGATGCAGATACAGGTAGCTTTGTGTTCCACCCCTGGCATCCACATATATCATCTTCTTTTACAGAACCCTGTTGCCCGGTGAATTTAACAGTGGCTCAGGTGACTCAGGCGGTGACCAACGTCTCATGGTATCACGCCAAGGGTGCGCATTCGTTCATCACTTCCCTGACGTCACCGCGTGGCCACGCCCAATGCCACACCCAGGACTCCCACTGCCTCATGGGATGCATCACCTGTGGGACCAACTACACCATCACCATGGAGACGTTCAGCCACAGCAGGCGCAAGTCCAACTGCACCTATCAGGGCTTCTCATCTAGTGAGTGATGACGTTTTCTACCAATGAGAAGGACAGATAGACCTTAACTGTAGAGTAACTACACCCACAAAATCTTCAAGATGCTTTAAGAACTACATTGGTTTAAATAGAGTCAAATTAGTGTTGCAGGGTTTAAATGCTGCTTCAGAAACCCTTATACACACACAAACAAAATATTATTACTATTCTGACATTTTACTATTAGTATCTTAACATTTATGTAATATTTGTGTGATTTACTGCCTTTTATTTATACAGCTTCTTGCAATAAGGAAGCAATCATTTACATATTAGTGACTTAAGAACTTCCCTTACAAGTGAGACTTCAGAAACATCTACTATAAATCCTCTTTCAACAAAAGTGGCCACTTTTATGCATTTAACTTAAAAATATTAGAACCAGACAGATACATTTGCCATGCTGATATATTAGCGTATGTTAGTTTATCATAGATATTGATAGATATTGGTATCTGCATATTTGGTGATTAGTAAAATAAGTAAATTGCAGTCAAGAAATGAAAGATACGTTTGAGGTCAAATAGAAACGGTGCATCATTACATAATTTGTCCACCAGAGAGCACTGACAAGCTTATTTACATTACAATGACAGGATCCCTTAATAACTGAATTTAATGGATACTTATCTAGATGTTTGTTTGTGCTATGCATATATATATATATATATATATAGAACATCTGTCAATATATTTGATTTTTAGAAGTATCAATATAAACACAATATATACAAAGAAGGTAACTTTTTAAAAAACAACAAAACAAAAGACTTTATAATGATCATAATGATAAGCAGACCACTGAAATATGTTCAGAAAATTAAAGCCAGACTATGTAACTTTTGCTGAACGCTAACAATTGGATAATGCTGAATGCTAAAATGTAGCATTATATTGTTTATGATTTGTAAGAAGAAGAACTGTGTGACTTTTTCAAAAAGTTACAAAACAAATAATGGGATAATGCTAAATGCTAGAACTTAGTGGAACAGTGGAACAAGTGGATAGAACAAGGCTGCCAGGAAATGCTGTAGCAGCAAAACCTCCGAGTGTGTTAAACTGAGCAACGGTGCCTTTTATTTCTTATGAATTCAATATTTTAGTTGTAAGAGGAAGAATTTTTACATTCTTCAAAAGGATACATAGTGTTACTTTAAATCAAAATACACTGAGACAAAGACTATGTGTAGCATACATTAAATATCCACCAACATCCAGTGAACTTGGAGACAATAAAGCCCCATCATTTCATTACTGTCTCTCTCTCTCTTGCAGGTCCCTGCTGTCCGTCAGGTGTCAGGCTCTACCAGATGGCCGGTAACTCTCTGCGGGTGTACTGGCGCAGCACCGGCAGCAACCACAGCTACATCACAGAGATGGTGGGCAGCAGCAACAACTACACCTGCACTGCGTCTCCTGGGGAGAACAGCTGTGATGTTGGCAACATCCAGTGTGGGGACATTTATAATGTAGTGGTGGCCCCGCTCACACCAGGGGCCAGCAAAGTCCTGTTCTGCCCCCAAAGACTGTACTCAGGTATGACAGTGGGATCTTACAGTAATGTAAAATCTAGTTACAGTAGTTAACCCTCAGATTATGCTGTTTTAAGGTGTCAACAGACTTTTCATGATGTTTTATAATACAAATTTACACTATTAACACACAGTTGTTAGTTTCACCACTATTTCAGTCATTTTATATACTTCTGAAAAGGAATTGGTATTAACTTTATTTGGGTTTAGAACAAAGCACAGCTGCAGGAAAAATTATGAATATGGATGACAACATTTTGACAAGAATTTTTTGACTTTCTGTTTTGTTTCTCTCTCTCAGTCACTTGCTCAGGGAGCAACGTTGGCATGGGTGAGTATGTTACCGTCCTGAACTTTTAATCTGCATAAATATTTATAAGGCTATTTTAAGTTAAAATCACTGAAACCAACAGTTTCTAGTACTTACTGGTAAAACGTTTAGCAAAACAGTTTAATTGTATGATTTTCCTAATGTCACTTCAACCTGTATTTCTCCAGTGATTTACAGAGGGAAGAGAAGTGTGGACTAGCACCTAGTAAGTAAATATATTATGTCTGACATGTAGTGGAAGCTTGATTTAGCAGCAAATGATAATCATAGTGGTTGAATGAAGACAGAAAGTATCAAGTTTTGTGAAGTCAGTGAGACTGCACTTCCTTGAGGTCATGGTTTTATACTTAACTTCATTTCTTGAGACAATATACTGAAGAATTTCAATATTTCAGACAATTAATCTAGCTCAAAGATGACCTTTTATGAAAACACAAATATTAAGATAAAATAAAAAAAGCAACACAGGAAAGACATAAAATATATATTAAAGAAAACAAGTAAAAAGTAAAGTAAAAAATGAGGTTGAATGCCTTAAAGTCCAATATACATTATTTACTTAAAGACATACTAATTGAATATATTATGCAAGTTCAGACTCATGTGTTTGCTTATCATAATGATGTTTTTCTTCCATCTTCTTTCATGGTTTTAACAATAACTCTGGGATAGAGCGTAGTCATTGTTGCTGTATATTGATGTCTCCCTCTGCTGGTCACAGTGAAACACTTTTTAAACTGATTTGTTCCAACACTGACTTGAGGTCCTGCTGTTATAAGATGTCATATTTTAGTAAATGACCAACAATAAATATAAAATTCCTGCAAACTGAATGTGAATCTTTGATGTTTTGCCC
Organism: Macquaria ambigua; assembly: GCA_008360985.2. NCBI lineage: Eukaryota > Metazoa > Chordata > Actinopteri > Centrarchiformes > Percichthyidae > Macquaria > Macquaria ambigua. The sequence goes on from VMKM01000144.1 coordinate 303,878, forward strand.
TCACAGCCTCTTCTCCACGACACCTCCATCTTCTTCATCCTCCTCTTCCTCCTGCATCACCCCTGCACCACTAGAATGAAGCCATGCTTATAGCTAAAGAGAAGAACAACTATTGACCAGAAATAAGCACGCAATCCAGCCATGATACATAGCAGATAACATGATGAATAATGAGAAATAAATGTTTGAGATGTTGTTCGGTGTTGTAAACCTGCTTTTAAATGATGTTCATGTATCACAGCCGAGCAAAACCATCACTGTGCCCCTCAACAAGCATGATCAAGCACTTAAGTATGACAAAAAACAAGGGCAAGCGAACAAGGGTGCATTGTGTGTGTGTGTGTGTGTGTGTGCTGCTTAAAATATGTATCATGAGACAAAATCATGTTATGAATTTGGTAAATGTAAAAGTTTCTCATGATAAAACATTTGATCTACTAAGAACCAGAACTAAATTTATATGCTGTACTAATTTGGGTAATTGCAAATTAATTTTATCCCTGAGCTATTGGGTTAAAAAACTCAAAATAAATGATCTAACTGACAAATCAATTAGTGAATACAGTAACAGTACCCCAAACAATTTGTGAAACATTTTGCCCTTTCATTTTAAGAATTATTAATTGGAGAATTGACCAGATTAAAACACATTTTGTAGCTCCGGCCCCAAGTAGGAAGCCTCCTGATGATGAGTGGCAGACACTGATCTGTGTGTCTCATCATGCGTCACCCTGCAGCATACAATGTCTGCAGTGTGCTGTTGCTTGTTCTCAGGATGTGATTACCTGTTTGGAGTATGTGTCACTGTGGTTGTGTAAACCTGATGCATATTTCAGTTAATAAAAAATTCCCAGCATCATTTCTGTGTTTTGTGGTTTGTTTTGCATGTAAATGTGCACTTCACAAAATAAAAGAAGACACCAAGGGTTAAGTTTAGTCATAATTCAGTATGCTACTCCATCAAAATCTTGTCTATTGTCTGTTTTTGTGCTGTTGAGTTTATGATAAGATGTTATTTACAAGGAAGTTTATTACAAAGAAGATCTCATTTGACAATACTGTTCACACTGTCTTTTTTCTTTCTTTCTCAACTAAAAGATAAGGGGCACAATTGTAGTCCGTCCACAGCTTTCTCCTGCTATGAAGAAAGAAGCCTGGCAGAGTGGACTATCTTTTGTGTCCAGCCTGTGTGCTTTAGCCTTTCAGAACTTGTCTGTATGCTCAGACACCTGATTGGTGCAAAGATGTGTCCTAGTTTCACTACTGTAATAAGGGAGATAAGCCTGCCTACCTGGAGGAAACACTTAGCCAATGAAAGATTTGAATAACATAGCTGAAATTTCCCAATGACCGATAATAACAGCTTGGGAATAAACAATCCCTGAAGAGAAGGATACATTATATGGATGTACTCATGTCCACCATCAACTCTAAGTCATAAACAAATAGGATTATAAATAAATAAAATGATGTGAAGAATCTAAACTAAAACGTGATCAAGAGTCTAAACACCAAGTCTAGAGTACTTTAGACTTGGTGTTTACTTTCTGATTTAAGGGGAAAATCTGTGTCCCTGAAATTAAATCCCATAGTTTATCAATGTTAAGATAAGACAAGATAGAACTTTATTTATCCCGAGGGACATTGTTGTGCAGCATTTACAGTACAAAGTAAGAAACTATATCAATAAGGTGCAAATCCAAAAAATACACAATGCTAAAAATATAAACAGGTTAACGGTAAAGATCATAAAAATATAAACAGGTTAACAGGAGGATCACTCTTGGTGAGTTGCATATAGATATGTATGAGAAATGGCATATAGCTATGTACGTTGTATGTTCCTGGAATGATAGAAAACAACTTTTCAAATATGACAAATCAGGCAAATTTACCAAGGCCACATATTGTCCTTTTTCAAATGCAGAAAGTTATGGGATCTCCATAGATTTATATTATCAATGACACAAATTAAAGTTGTGGGATTACACTCAACCAGTATGCAGCTGAATACAGTTGAGTCATCAGCATATTTATTGACTTTTACATTGTGCCTCCTGATGAATTCACCCCATAGTGAGCCATCACACATTCATTATCAGATAAATAGTTAAGCTGTTGATATAGATGTTGAAATGTATATGTCACTACGAATCTTAAGCCTTTTAAATAAAAGTGGTGGATGTTCTGCAATAAATAGCAGAGAAAGATCATGTTTAAATTATAGCAAGATAGTCAAACCAGTAAGGGATACCAGATGGATTTTCTTTGCAGCCTCACCCTGGCCTTATTGTTGAAAATTATTGAAATTTGGAGCAGATCCACGTATTGCAAGAGTACAAACAGCCCTAGCATGTCTTTGGTGATCATATTCCACACAGGAGTTTATATGCACATCCCCAATCTTTGATGCAGAACCAAATTATGTTTCAAAGATTGACAATATTTTGATCCACACAACGATTGTGTGAATTTTTTCGTAAATCCACATGCACCTCCCAGAAGTGACGAGAAAAGCAATGAGCTCCCTAATTCTGATTTGGTGTTCAGATTGTTACTTCCTGGTATCACCTGAGCTCATGTGCAGTACTGGGTTAACATTTTAATGTTCCTGGCAATTGATGCCATAGTTAGTCATTAAGGCAGGCACCAGGAAGAATAACAGTAGATAGAGGAGCTAATAATATCTTTCTATCCCTCAGTACAGTCAACCACCAGAGGGACCTCAGAATATTAAATTAAACACCATATCACTTGCCTTTAAAATTAGCTTATTGAGCGTCTGACATTGAGAATATGGCTGAATGTTTCAGTGCATTTTTTCTGTAAAAAACATCCAGCCATCAGCTTCACAGGGCACCACCCATCCCAGAAACATTTGCCGCCCTGGCCCCCTTTCACAACACAAGTATCAGTTGGCTTAAGTCCCTCTAAACACAAAAGGAATGGTTCTGGTATTATTCCCAGCGCACTGTAAACAGTATAGGCTATCAATAATGATACTGTGGTGGCACTCAGTGGGGAATAGTTTCTATTCACAACCAAAACGTGGAACACGACTCAACCAAAAGAGGTGGCATTTCTTTGAGACGCACAGATCTTGGAGATCTCCCTGCCCAAATCTCGGGGTCTTTTAGAAGCTTATATAACATCCCACTGTAGGTAAAACTATCAAGTGAAATTGTTTGCAGACTGCCATAGATGTCTTTCCTGTTTTGATTAACTTTTTGTTGTGTGAAATCTCTGCTTTCCTGGAAAACCGATTTTAAAGGATGATAGTGAATGGTTTTGGACAAAAAAATGACACAATTCAAACCAAACATGGTCCACTCATGGACAGTGCTCCATTTGTTCAAATCTTTTTAACCTGCTTTTGACAAATGACTGTCTCCTGAGGGCTTATGGAGAGCATCCGATCTGATCTTCCATCATGGGGAGCTGTGAATGATGTTTTATCACAGTATAAAGAGTAATCTGATCAGATGTCTCTCACATTCTAGTTTTTGGTGAAAGTGGTGTGAAAATGTTGACGTATTTCTTGTTATTTCTGTGTTTTTAAGTTTCATTTCAAACATTTTCATCTCAATTTTAGGCAGGGCTTAGATGTTGAAGGGGATGGATGATAAGGGGTTTGTCAGCTGGCACCTCCCATTCCAGCTAATATATTTAATTTAGTCACATGGTCTCAGGAGTAAACCCCCCACACATGGACTTTACAGACTTTTGTCCTTCCACACTACAAAGCACTCAGAGAGCTCAATATTTCTATGAAGGCTGGATGAGATAAATGTGCCAGAATGCTTCCATTTCGTTAGTGTATGGGTCCTCAGAAAACAGCATGAATTCAAAAACGGCCTTTGTTACAACAAAGAAATTCCTCAATCAGTGTCTGCATACAGGTCAAAAACTTTGGCCTAACTTTTCAGGGGACTAACTTTGTGCCATATTTCCACAAAATCTGTTGTCACACGTTTTTGAGATGTCCTGCTAACTAACAAACGGGGCTGAAAATAGGGCAAAACGAAACCTCATTTATTAAGAAAAATACCAAACATTCTCTGGTTCCACCTTTTCAAATGTAGATATTATATTCATACTATTGTAAATTCAGTTTCTTTCAGTTTTGGGCTGTTGGTTGGACAGATGACCAGTCTTCATGATTACTACACTTACACAACACATTCAACATTGCACTCAACAGCAACAGCTAAATAGGATGGCTGATAGTTTGATACTCTGGGTTTGAAACAGTGAATACAGCTGTCCAGAAACTGCAGTGTAGCTGTGTTTGCACTGGAAAAGCAATACTCCCCACTTCCCCTATTTTGTGCTGAGAAGTAATCCATCTTTGTGCCACAAACCAATGAAGCATGCTGTATCATACATGATAGCCAGCCTTGTGGTCTGTAATGTAAAAATAACTGTATATGTCTGGAGACAGTATCAAATGTACCACCTTTGAAAGACAACATACACACATACAAAACACAGTAACAACACTTCCAAAGGAGGACTGACACATTGGCTTCAATTGGCCCAGAGCTGCTCAAAAATCCTTCATTAGAATAAAAATTGATGATCAATGTGGCCCTGCTTCACACTGAAATACAGTCTTTTCAAAGCAGCCCAACAAGAGTTATATTATTCAGTTGTCAAGCAAATTAAATCCACTTTTAACAAAGACATCTAGAAGTCTTTTGACGTGCAGATCAGTGCTGACTGGGTACTCTGGGTTCTCTTGATTTATTGTATGTGCAACTGACTGAGCACCTTGCCTACTCTATTTGTATTCTAATAACGCTTCAGATGAGTCAGCAGCAAAAAGCAACCAAACCTTATTGTATTAATATCGTTTTTAGGAACAGGTGCAGTGACTTAAATGACTTGAGAAATTTGTGGGAAGTTGCATCATAAGATGTTCAATACCTGTGACCTGTAACAGTGTCTACTTCAGGACAATATCGCAGGCACATCAAAATACAATGAAATATCAAGGTGTTCACATCACTTGTCCTTATTCACGGCGCTTCAAAATTGCTCTATTGTTTAAGCGGGGCAGCTTAAGTTTCCTGGCAGGTTTACGGCCCGTATCCACTTTCATATTGACTTCCTTTTTTCTAATACACGATGAGGAACTAGGAGGTGATAGCTCTTTATTCTCCTGTGATAAAATATCCTTTTCAGCCCAGCTTGTAGCCTACATAAAGCCAGCTAAGGGATTAGTGTATCTAGGAGGAAATTAACTTCATTATTCATCGAATTCCATTACCAAACGGCTTCAACCCTTCAAAAGTTAACAGTTTAAGAAAGACCCAACTTAGTAACAGTTCCAAGCTGGTTGTCTTTTATTAGTACATCCCATTTAGATGGAGCCCCAATTCCCAAGTTTGCATTCTTGACTTCAGTTTCAGTGGCACTTGTGTCTTTTTGCTCGGGCGGCCCCTCCCAAGCCTTTATCTCTTCGGTTCAGGTCATTCACTGTGTTCTCATGCATTGTTACAGGCATGAAAAAAAAACACTTAACACAGAAACATGGCCATATGTGAAGTCACAGCATGCCTTCAGACTTTTGATATTTACAGTAACAGGGGGAGTGATGGGGGGAAAAGGCGAAATAAACAATAACATAGAAAGACAAATATGTGTGATGTCTTAACAGTTTTTATACAACACACTCTTGCTTGGGTTGAGCGATGAGTGATAGCTTGTTTCTATTCAAGAGAATAGGTTGTGTTAGTAGGTCAGGAGAGTTTAAGCTGCATGTAAACTGTGGCCTCTGCATACAAAAGTTATGATATTGCTTCGATAAGTGTATCAGTGTTGGTCAGGCACCTGGGATCAGTTTGAACTGAATCACTGGACTCTAAAGTGGATCACCTCATTTCTTTCCCTTGAGTCCGCTGTTGTTGTTGCCACTGTTACATTTATTGATTAATAGAGTTAATCAAAGTGCAGTTCACAGTTTGGTGATAGAATTGGAGTCTGGACTAATATGTCACATGTTGAACTTTTTTTTTTTTACAGCGTTTTTCCATTTTCCCTGCGAGGATCTAATGTTCAAGGGTTATCGTGTTCATGCTCAAATTGTAGCCCCACCAGTAAATGACGGTAAATTCAATGCCAAAAATTCTTAACAGGACCTTAGGTGTTGAAATACGAAGCAAAATTAAACAAAAAAACAATACTTAACAGATACAAACCGCAACCCTGAAAATGTTATTCACTGCGTATTGACCTGTGGCACTGTTACTGCTCCATTTCCACATTCTGTTCTGCTTATTATAAATGCAAGATATATGAGGGTAATACATAAACTTTGGTTGAACGTGAAAGTTCATTCTTGACCTTGGAAATAGTAGTTTGAAAATGAAAAGAAATTTCCACTTACACAACCGTAACGCAAGCACCACTAGCTGATGAAGGTTGAAAGCTCGAGAAAAAAGCTAGTAAGTGGACCTTGAGTTAAGATTTGGTAGTTATGGAATAACCCATTAACCCTTATGTTTTGTTGATATTGGCTTTACCCATTATTTGGGGTCCCACAGACCAAATAATGGTCATCATTATCATCTATGTTTAAAGATGATAATAATAATTGCAAAATTAACCTATTTTTTCCTTTAAAATCATTTCTTTCTTCTGACCTTATTAAATCCAATATGTAGAAAAGTGGCAACCCTTGGTTGGTGACAAAATGCAGGAATGAACATAAATCATTGTTATTACACTAAATAAGGGAATCATTTATATTTTCTATGTTACTTGGGCTATGCATGAACAAATATATATTCCGTGTGTTTGCCAAAAAGTCATTCACGGACAAAGAAATCATCATACAAATTGACGTTACTTATGTTTGGGGTCAACTGGAGCCCTACATGATACAGTTAGACCTCTTATGAACACACTGAACAAAAAATACTTTTACACCAAACACTGATCTAGAGCACATGGAAGTCCACTGCATTTAACCATTTAAGGCGTCATTTTCTGTGGAGGACTTCTAAAACATGTCATCAGTTTATGAAAGATTCTGCTAAAATTAGGACAGGTCATTAAGTATCAAGCTGATAAAACAATGATACATATATTTTTTGAGCTATTAAAGAGGATGCAGGATCTCCAGGACCTCAAAACATTAGGGTAAAACAGAGAAAAGTGCACAACCTTCTGAAGACTTTTAGCAATCTCATACAATAAATATATTCTAAAGTCTCATTAGAGATGTTTTACAATTTGTCTGACACAGGAACAAATTAGTGCTGCTGGAAACCAAACACTACAAGCAGGCAGACTGATCATTATGAGACAAAATTGCCTTGATGGAGGTTATGCAAACTGATAGATGTGTGAGAGCGACAGCGTGTGTGTGAGCGAGAGAGAAGGGCAGATAGAGAGATCTTCTTTTCATCCGTGACTTCAGGTAAATTCACCAAACTCTCATCCATCCCGCCCTCCATCCCTCCCTCCTGACTGCCTGGGGCTGTTGGTAGGACAGCCTGTCCCCATTTGGGGAATACTGATTGGTTCCCACACATGTTGAGCTAAAGCTCAAAAGAATCCAGAACACCTTTTGTATTTGGCTCCCTTGTATACTAAACTAATTGTAATCCCGCACTCAATGTCAAAGATGGGATTGTTGGGAGCCATAGGCTTTTCTTTAGCATTGGTATCTCTAACTCAGGTGAATATCATTTTTTATGTTATGTTTTTATGGATGTGATTTAGTTTTAAAATATGTTGTTGTAGCATGTTATTGATTACATTATTTTTGTTATTTACAGATACCTTGTACTTCAGCAGGTAAGTAAACCAAGACATTGAGTGTAAATACTATTTTAGACGCCACAAATGTTTTGGCATAACTAAAAACAGAAATAAGTATTATATTATCAATATGTATAAGTCACAATGTATCACTGAAGCTAAAGATGTCACACTAAACTGAGGTCACTGTGTGTAGTTCAGATAAAATAAAATAATGGAAACATTTATGATGTATTTGTGATGTTGTTTTCTGCTCAGTAACCTTCAGTAACAAAGTTTATTTTCTCAAACCTGTTTTCAGTGCCATGTATTTCCATCTCTTACAGGGTGCAAAATCTTGTCAGCAAAGCCCTCAGGCCCATCATCGATTCTGATAAAATGGGAACCTCATGTTGGGGCATCATACTATTTTTTGGACCTTCGGGTGAAAAACAATGAGAACATTCCACCGGTTGTGGTGACCCTTCTACCGTCTGTGACAGAGAAAGATATCAATGGCCTGAGACCAGGGACCGAATATAATGTGACTTTCAAGGTCTTTGAGTTCTACAGCGTGGCGTGCATGACTACATATGTGGCGTCCACAGGTAAAGAAGAAGACATATATAGTAATAGTTGTAACACCTCTTAAAATGTAGTAGTGATTGGAATTATTGTTATTTTTGTTTGGGCAGCATCGCCATGCCATTCGCCCTCAGGGGTCAAATTGTGACATACATTTATAAATATATATCAAGCGAAATAGTCATATTTACACAGAATCTTTAAAGAATATATATATATACAACGAGCTCCCTAATTAGTTAGTACAGAACAGACAGAAAAGTGTTCATGATATGAGCTGTATCAAATTATAGTCCATTCAGCCTGCGCAAAAACGCGCCATTACGCACAGACACAACGCAGCAATGTAGCATCCTAAACGATGCTTTCTCCCCTGCTCTTTCCACCCAGTCCCCGACACATCGCAGATAGTAAGTGGACGGGCACTGACAAGTACTTCAATCATGGTCAAATGGACTGAGGTACCCTCGGCGCAGCGCTACTACCTGCAGGTGATCTCTCAGGCCACCGGATCCATGCTCAACCTGACCTACACCAACGTCAGCGCAGTGGTGGGAAACCTGCAGCCCTTCACCAACTACGACTGCTACGTCTACACAGCTAACCAGGCCGGCATGGGAAGCAGAAGCAAAGTGAGGACCATCACGACCTGTGAGTGATCACTTCAGTCCATTTTTTGGAGCCTAGAAAACTTTTTAAGGAAGGGTGGATGTTACAGAGGGTGGTCATTGTTCTGAAGACACGTCTCTGCATGTCCAAACGCAGTTGAAAACAGAACCTCAAAACGTTGATATTTAACGTAGGTGGATGATTAATGACCAAGAGAAGATATTATTCAGTCAAATTAAAAAATGTATGAATGCAGCAATAAACTCCATTGAAATAGTATGCCCCCAGAGTACATAACAAGTAATAAAGTGCCAAAACGTGTTGTTGGTTAGTGATGGGAAGTTCAGCTCTTTCAAGGGAGCTGGATCTTATGGCTCTGTTCATTTCCTTTCTTTTTTTTTTCTTTTAGGGGGTGGGGTTAGTAGGTTTATCTGCAAAATAATCACTAGGATAATGATAGGGTAAGATTTGGAACAGATTCAAACATCCCACCAATATAAATTCATTTTGCAAGTGTGGACTAGGTTGAGCATCACTAAATTACTTGTATTGCCAGACTTAATGTCAATGATCTGCATTGTAAACATCACACAAGGTGACGCTATATCCCTCTGGTTTGTCAGTGAATTTACTTGAAAATGACTTGAAATTACTTGAATGCAATTCATGCAACACTGTGACTGCCTGGTTCTCACTGTTCACGTAAAAGGGAGCGGATTTAGGGCAGGCAGTGAAATTTGGGCACAAAGATAAAAAGAACGACTTGGTTCCCTTCTTTTGTACCAAAGAGCCGTTGAAAAGAATCAGATCATTTGCAAACATAACATCACTATTGTTGATTGAAGTTACTATTACTGGTATAAAATGTTCCTCAAAATGTGGGTATTGATTTTCAGGGTCAGCCTAAATATGGGGTTATGTCCATTTTATTTATATGGCCCAAAATCACAAATTTGCCTCAAAAGGCTTTACAATCTGTATAGCAAAGATGCCCTCTATCCATAGACCCTCAGTCCGGAAAGTGGGTAAAACACTGCATTATGTCCCTTTACCAACTATCTGTGGTTCTAACACAAATCCAAAATTGTCTTGAGTCTCAGTTTCTTACTTTAGGAAAGTAACAGAGTTCACATAAATCAAATTTTTTCCCTTACCTCGAGTCATACAATATATAGCCGTGCAGTTAGTTTTGAGGTTATTTTTCCAGGTTTTGAGAGATCTGTCTCAGAGATTGTTGTCTACACCTGAATACAGTTAAGCTGATTTTGTTTGTGGTGCTCAAAGCTCTGAAAATAACAAAAAACCCAACAGCAAAATATCCAATGCGTCCAACGTGTCCAACTTTTCCAGAAACAATTTTCTGATTAACCCAAACCTCACTGTTGACCATTTTCATTGGAACTACTTTCTACAGAAGAAATAGTCTAGCAAGCAAGATGTGTGGATTATCAGTAACAGGGACAGTGTTTCTGGGAAGACATGGTGCTGTTGAGTTTTTCAGTTGTCATTTTTCAATTCTTTGAGCTGCATAAACAATACAGTAATTCCACTCAACTTGTACGGGGGGGGGCAACACCAGTTTCAGAGGCAGATATCTTAAAACCTCGGCACATAAAGTGAAAACTTTCAACATGCCTGGACACTGCTCTGAGTAAATTAAGATGTATTTATGTTTGTGATTTCTGTGAACTGACTCTTTAACATTGCTGAACTTGTCATTAGCTGTAATAGTGGAATATGAGTTAATAAATTGGTAGCAGTGACCCTTTTTGGTTCTTGAGATCAAAGAGGCCGCAAGAATGTGTTTCAAAAATAATTCAGTTATATACGTTATCAGATTGAATGATATCCCCCTCTCTAAATAGTGGTGCCGCCTCCAGTGGGCATCACAGCAATACAGACCAGCCAGAGCACAGCGTTGGTGTCCTGGCAGCCAGTGCACGATGTCCTGGTATACCAAGTCGTCATACGGGACATTGATGGATCCAGCAGCCGGCAGTCTGTGTACAACGTCACAGGCACCAAGCTGGAGGTTCAGGGCATCCTCCCATGTTCCACCTATCTGATATCAGTGTCCTCATTCAGCAAGTTCCTGGAGCTGAGCGAGTCCACAGACTACACATACACCACCAACAGTGAGTCGGCAGAGCCAAACCAATATCAATAACTTGATGATTAGGATCTAGGTCAGCTATTCTCTCTGAGGCGTTCCTTTCAGACATGCAGAATATGATCTTCAGGGGAAAAAGGATTCAGATGCCCTGACAACCTACTTGTTGTCGAGGCTGTCACGTAAACATAAACCTGAGAAAAAGTTATTTTCTCACGTACAATAAAACAAAAATAATATTCTCATGTACTGTGTTACTTGCAGAGCTGACACCAGTTTCATCAGTTTCCGTGAACTACACCTGCACCACGAACTCTGCCGTGGTGTATTGGTCGGCTGTGTTTGGGGCCGACTCCTACAAGGCCACGGCGATAGACGGAAATGGCACGGAGCTGACGTGTACCAGCCTGGGCACCAGCTGTCAGATCCCCGGGCTGAGCTGTGGCCAGATCTACATGGTGAATGTAACACCCATATCAGCGGGCTGCAAGAACAAGATGAACACCACCTTGGCCACTTTTCAGACTGGTGAGACACAATTATCACAAAGTAAAAAAAGACAAGGATCACTTCACTTAACAGGAGACGTATCAGACATGAAAACACATACAAAAAAGAAGAGAAAACAAAAAACACACACTGATATCTTCTCCAAAGTCTATTTTGATTCATTTTTTTCAATAGAGAGTGTGTGACTCTCTCATAACCATTCCCATGGGAGTGGATGGTTTTTCCTCCAATGACTAAGCAGTATCTGCTCAGACAAAATGATCAATTTCCTTTCAAAGGAGTCCAGAATTCAGAGGTTGAGCCTAAGATAGACCCTGAACTGCTTGTTTAGGACTTCACAAACAACCTGCTGGATATTATTCCACCAAACTTTAAGTTCTGCTCACATCACTACAACGTCATCAGGGTTATTTTCTTAGATTTTGGAAAGCGTCTCCAGAGCCGCAGAAGACATTACAGTAGCAGTCCTCATCACAAATAAACTGTACTTCACGTGTAAAATCAGTGGAGTGCCCCTTTAAATATGAAGCTGGCAAATGCGAGCCTGAGTTTCAACCTCTGTTGTATGATAGATTGTAGTTGTATGTTTTTCTGAGCAGTGATGGTTAAATTACATTGCAGTGTTACCCATATTGATCCATAGTACCCTTAAATGGTACTGGAAACGTTCCATTTGTTATTATTTGTTCATTTCTGTTTACCAAATGGCATGTTTCTGGAAATGTAGAATACAGATTGAAATGAACAGCATGTCATTCACCTGATCGACCAAATTGCTTTAGGTTTTGTATTGGCTGACTCCTCCTATCCATTAGCCTGGTTGAGACCTATGAAACCTCACCCACCATCTCTTGATTTTTTTCAGTGACTAATTCAGTCTGATTATCCGACTACTTAGCTTAAAAATCAGTATTCTACTGTAAAACAGAGTTGATTGATGGTAAATATCGGTAAGGTTTAAAGGTAAGCAAAAAATAAGTGTGAAAAAATACCAGAAATGGTGAGAAAATGTGTTCAAAGCATAAAAAACATATAAAGACAGCAGATAACACTTGACAAAAAGGCCAATAAAACCAAACTCAAACCCCAGCTCTGGATTTGGTTGATATTTTGTGGAAGAGAACCAACCAGTAACCAACCCATCAATGCCAGTCATCTGACTGAATGGCTCTGTGTCTATTACATTTTTGGCTTGATGAAAATTGCTACCGCTCCACCCTGACATCTATATTTTTTGTGCAGGCAGTTAATCCTTTCATCTCGCATGTCACTCTATTCTGTTGGAGAGCTTGCTCGACATTTTCTGTCCAGTCCCACCCCTGGGGCCACATTGTGCACTGCTAAGCTGTCGTGACTTGGATGATGCAGAATGTGACTTTATGACAAGTACATGTCAAGTATACAGCCATTTAATACCTGAGGGAAAACATTAAATAGTTCAATCCGATGACATATGACCTTTTAGCAAACGCCTACATGCATAAGCAAAAGGAAACAGTGTAACTTTCAGATGATTTTGATTTAGTTTTGTGATAATACAGTGCTTATTGTGCTTTCATGGCCTTGGATGAAGACTTTTTACACTGTTTTCATTCACAGAATATGGTACAAAGGTCCACATTTGAATTCTGACATTAAAACCACACCAAACTGATAATTAGATTCAAGATTACACTGGAGATTGTACTGTCTGTCAAGTTTAAATTCTTATTTTAACATAATGCACCTTCAATCCATTTTTTTTTACCTCAGGATCAGGATTACAGAGGTCGTATTCAGTCAGGAGTTGTTGTGTTTGGTGTCTTAATTCACACGTTCATTTGAGTGCATCACCAGGTGTCTACTTTGAAAACTGGGTCTCCTATTGAGCTCCACTGTCTATATCATATTGTGTTGTGTTCAGGCTCCTAAGAATGAGCCTGTGTTTGTGTTAAACCTGAAACCTCATACAGTGAAAAGCAACACTGGAGCGTAATCTTCAGTATCAGGGCGTTTTAACCTGAAAAGGGATTTGAGACACTTGCCTTTGATGTTGCTTTTTAACCCCATTTACTTTTTTTTTTTTTACCTCTCTTGTCCTTTATAATGCTATCTATCTATCTATCTATCTATCTATCTATCTATCTATCTATCTATCTATCTATCTATCTATCTATCTATCTATCTATCTATCTATCTATCTATCTATCTATCTATCTATCTATCTATCTATCTGTCTATGTGATGTGGATGGGATTGACAGTTTAAATTAATGTATACATTTCTTTTCCTTCAATAAGTTCCCTGTCCTCCCAAGAACCTGAAGTTGTCGCGAAATTGTTCCAATGAAGTCATCATCTTTTCCTGGGAGCCCACAAACAATACAGAACTCTACATGGCCACGGCAATTGACTCTCAGGTACCGTATTCTGGTCTAAAAAACTTTGCAGTTTTGCAATTTTCTATGTAACCTAAATTTATTTGTAAGAAAGTCCTTTGACATTTTGGGAAAATCGCTTTCTTCCTTGAAGATTACAGTAATACCACTCTCATGTCTGTACGTTACGTTAAATATGAAGCTACAGCCAGCAGCCAGATAGCTTAGCTTAGCATAAAGACTGGAAACAGGGGGAAATAGCTAGCATCGCTCTGTCACATGGTAAAAAAATCCACCTACTGACACCCCTCTAATGCTCACTTATTAATGTTATATGTCGTTTGTTTAATCTGTACACTAACTGCTGTCTGAAAATGACAAGTTGTGTTTTTATAGGGGGTTATGTGCCTGACTATTTCCTGGCTGGGAGCCGTGACCTCCTGAAGGGGAGTGTATCTTTGCTCCCAGGGTCCTATGTTCTCCAGCTCAATATCCTCTTAATATGACACATTAAGGAGATCTTTCAAAGGGTCTCATGTTCTCAGCAATGATTTTTCCCGAGGTCAAATGTTCAATGTATTTTAAATGTTTCCCTGACTCAATATGTTGAAATCACCCACCTACAGCTTATAGCCTACTGATGTTATACTCCTTGAAACCTACGCCCTCAAATTTGCAGGCACCATTTTCTTGACTTTACCCATTGATATCTCCATAGTGGCTGAACGGATTTTTACCATTCAAACTGCATTTGAAACGTCCATCTCCCTTCATTCTTTTGCAGTAGAACTGGGAAGATGGCCCTTAACAGTCTTTTACCATGTTAGTTTATATCTAGATACACACGTGCTCATAGGACCCTGGGAACATAGGGATAATTCCTCCTGAAGTCTAAACAAACAAGATACAATGTGTTAATTAGTGAGAATTGGAGATGCTGGTAGGTAGATTTAGTTACTTTTGGACAGAGGCTAGCTATTTCCCCCTGTTTCCAGTCTTTGTGCTAAACTATGCTAACTGGCTGCTACTGTAGCTGTAGCTTCATATTTAGCATGCTTCAATAATCTCATCTAACTGTTGGCAAGAAAGCAAATAAGCATATTTCCCAAAATGTTGAACTATACATTGAAAGAGCTAATGACTAGAGTCTGCAATTTAAATATTGTGTGATTCCTCTGTACCCAGGGAGAGGTGCAGGAGTGTCTGACTGAAGACAACTCCTGTTATTTCACACACACAGTGTGTGGACGACACTATAGCTTCACAGTCTACTCCATCACAGGGAGGTGCAGAAGCCAGATCAGCTCTACTGTTGACATTCGCACAGGTATGACTACATTATCTCTACAGCAGCAGATTCACATATAACTTTGTGTAACTATTTTCTAATTTAGCTTTTTCTGGTCAGTTATTTGATCATTTTATTTCCTCAGGCCCCTAAAAAGTATTTAGAAAATCACTTTTTTGAATTGCAAACATGTACAACCATTGACGAAGGGTTGCGATACTTACAGTAATTTCATTTGCATAATTTGCAGTTGCTGCAACTTTTGTACAAAACAATTTAAAACGTTAGTGATTGCTCTGTGAGTAGCTGAACTGAGCTCCGTGACAGTTGTCCACTCTCATGTGAGCGCCCTCGGGTGGATGAAAATCTGATCCAACTGCTTTATATCACCATTGACAATGACGTGGATGTCTGTCCTATTACAAAACTACAGTATCATTACAGCTCTTTTTAGCTTGCAATTTTCAGTTATTGTCTTTTATAAATTGCTAATTATTAAATATTTTTAAACATATTTAAAAAATAAAGTAAAATAACTTAATCTTTGGATTCATTTGCCTGTCTCCAGCACCCTGTATTCCCCAGAACCTGCAAACCTCTGCCGACTGCAGCTCAGAAGTTCTGCTCAGCAAATGGGACCTCGCTGAGGGGGCTCTACGCTACACTGTGGAGGCCTTCGGCAACAGGGGAAGCTACAGCTGCAGCTCACAATCCAACAGCTGCGCTATAGAGGGCATCCCGTGTGGAGAGTACTTGAGCATCTATATAACAGCTTTTGACGACGAATGTGCCAGCCCGAGCACACTGGGGCCTGTGGCTGATACAGGTGAGGAAAAGCTCTTACTGCCTGTTTATTAGATATCAGCAATGGTGGAAGAAGTATTAAATCCTTTACTTAATCCATAAAACATTCTCCAACTCCGGACAGACATGCAATAGATGTTGTGTGTACAGAATAGACCGACGTAATTAGTGTATGGGCAATCATTGATTGTAGCCACATGACCTCCTCCTCCTGCAGCCCTGGTTTTATTACTTATTCAAGACAATCAGGTATGATTGTGAGTAAGTGATTGTGAGTGCAACTGTTAAATGGTCCAAAGGTGGAATTTCTTCTTATTTTGATTTGTCTCCTCTGCTCTAGTCCCATGCGCTCCGCAGAACGTATCAGCAGTGAAGGATTGTGGAGGCGAGTCCATGACAATGACCTGGACAATGTCCAGCAGTGCAATTTTCTACGTTGCCATAGCGAAGGACATAAATGGCGTCATTCACAGCTGCAACTCCATGGATTTGACCTGTAAGATCAATGGCTTGAAGTGCAGCACCAACTACACGGTGTACATCATTTCCTCCAACTTCTTTTGCAACAGCTCTGAGAGCGACAGAATCACCATAGAGACAGGTACTGTGAGGCTGCTTGTTTTTCTTCATGTGGGTTATTTTATCGTAAAATAACCCAGACGTCCTTTGAAATTAAAAAAAGGGGGAAGAAGGGACATGTATCTTCCATCTGAATGAGGCTTTGAGTCAGTATTAAGGTTTAAAATATCATTAATTCTGTCTGGAAGGACTGAACTGACTACAATCTGTAATATATTGATATATTACTGATATATTGACCACATTTCATCTTGCTGTTATTTACTTTACTTCTGAGTTATTTTGCCAGTTAAATCAGACTGGATGCAGAGAGCTGCTGATTTTCATGATTAAATTCTCTATCAGCGTTTCATTTCAAAATGTCCAAAGTCTAATAATGTTGTTTCATTCTGCTAGTTAACTGGCCCTTTGCCTCATTTCAGGTGCTTGCCCACCGGATCAGGTTACTGCCTCCCTGGACTGTGCAGCAAACGAGGCTCTGATTTCGTGGCATGGCCAGTCCAGAGTGAACTCCTACACCGCCAGCATCGTGGATGACAATCAAGGACTTCTCAGCTGCAGCTCCACTAGTACCAGCTGCAGGGTACCCAACCTGAAATGTAGCCAGCACTACACTGTCACTGTAAGCTACCATGATGGCATCTGCCCCAGCGTGCCCTCTAAGGCCATCTCCATGGAGTCTGGTAGGATCAGGTTTTGCTCGAAACATGTGATTTGTGTACATTAAAACTGCCCTTCATGTCACTCAGTAAACCTTTGAAAATACAATACTTAAGGATAAGTGAGAAGATATGTCTTTTATGATTTGGGGAACCTTTTAAGATGGCGCCTTCACCTTTCTGTCTTCTCTCTGTCCAGTTCCTTGTGGACCCCAAGTGAAAGCCGACTTAGACTGTCTGTCACAAGTACTGACTCTCGATTGGAACGCGTCAAGTAACGCTCAAGGCTACATAACTGTAGTCTCAAACAGCAACATGAAAACGTCCTACAACACCACAAAGCCTGCGTTGAGGATCAACACACTGGAGTGTGGACTTGATTACACACTGAATGTGGCGTCCTTCAACGGCTCCTGTGTCAGTCGGCCCACAGTATTATCTGTCTGGCAAAGTAAGAGAGCACTGTGACAAATGTTTTTGTTTAGTCTTTTAACATACATGAGGTGTCTGTCCTGTATGAAATCAATCATAAAAAACTTGTAAATTATGTATCAGGTAAGTCTGCCCTGATTGATATCTGATTACTTGCACTTGATTTTTCATCATTATAACAAAAGAGCATCTTTGCTTCATTTGTAAAGTGAGAACAAACTGCCAGACTTCCCAGATGTGTAGACAGTTGTGGTAGCACTCTAATTTTAACACAATTCCTTAAATTGTACTGAGCTGATCTGAGGTTTTCTCTCCCTCAGCGCCATGCGTGCCCACTAATGTGGTGACAAGGAAAAACTGTGGCCAGAGTTTTGCGCAAGTGACTTGGCAAGCAAGCCGTGGCGCCCTATCCTACAAAGCAACCGCGAAGGATAAAGATGGCCGTCGTTTGCTTTGCTCTTCCAATGACACGTCATGCAGGTTGGATGGCCTAACTTGCGGCCAGGTTTACAATGTTGTGGTGACTGCAGCGGACAACAACTGCACCAGCAATGCGAGCTCTGTGGAGATACTACGGACAAGTAAAGACAAGCAGTCAATCAATTAAGTGTTGAAGTGTTTTGTAAATATGTACATCCTCTCACACTCATACCATCCGTCTGTTCTGTGTCCTTCCTCTGCAGCGCCCTGCCCTCCCTCTCAGCTCAACGCCTCAGTGAACTGTGCCAATAACTCTGCCATGTTAACCTGGAGCAGCAGCCCCAATGCAGTGTCCTACACTGGCAAGGCAGTGGGAACAGACGGACACACTGTGACCTGTGACGCAGTAAGGAGCCTCAGTTGCCAATTGAATGGTCTGCTCTGTGGCAAGGAGTACACCTTCACTGTGTCAGCCTCAGATGGCGACTGTCAAAGTCCTGACAGCGTGCCGGTCAACTATACAACTGGTGAGAGAGAGTAGCATCTGTGCTTTACCTTTGTCTCTAACTTTACCTAACAGTAGCTCTTCATCTTCCTTGCTCATCCTGTTTTTATCCTCTCTCTATGCGGTGGAAACGCACTGAGTTCCTAAAAAGGTTCCTAGTCTCTGGGGAAAGTTCCTGTGGTAGAAACACTGCTTTAGTAGCTGTTCTGGAGCTCCATGACAGCTGAGGAAGAGGCGATACAACTGAAAGCTCCAGAACAGCTACTACTAAATGGGCTTTGATGTGATATTGTTTTGCCAACTACTGTTTGAGAATGAATTTTCACTCTGAACCAAAAAACACTTTTTATCCACTAAAAAAACTAAATATATTAATGCAGTTTTAAGTATTTTAGCAGCTACTACAGTTATTTTCTTGCATTTGCAATCAAACTACCACTGAGTCTCACTCTTTGCCTCCTGTGTCAGCCCCATGTCCTGTTTGGAGTGTGCGCAACACCATGAACTGTAGCAACAACGTACTGACCATCAGCTGGGCGCCCGGATCCATGCCAGTAAACTACAGCGCCACCGCCCTGACCAGAAATGGAACTGCACTTCGCTGCAGAACAGAGGATTTAAGTTGTACGATCACTAATTTAAAGTGTGGAGAGCAGTACAATGTGACGGTCAAAGCCATCAGCAGCACATGTGAAGGACAAAGCAGTGTCTCGGAAATAGTTAATTCTGGTAAGTTTGTTGGGTGACCCAACAGAGCAGTATGCTATATGTAAATAAAGAAAATGCGGCAAAGTAAAGGACATGATCTTGCTTGATAGTAAAATGGTTTCCCTGCTTTTTCCTTCCTCCTCATGTGCCTCTTTACCACCAACATCATTTCTCTCTCAGTTCCTTGTGTGCCTGTGAAAGTCAAAGGCATCGTGGAGTGCTCCACTAACACGTTGCAGGCGTCCTGGGATGCAGCTGCCGGGGCGGCGTCCTACATCTCCACATTGATGGGGTCGGGAGGTTTCTCTTCTTCCTGCCCTACAGCCAACCAAAGTTGCCTCTTCCCTGGCCTGCAGTGCGCTCAGACGTATATGTTGAGTGTGGTGGCCCTAAACGACAGGTGTAACAGCTCCAAGAGTGACGTGATCTCAGCCAAAACTGGTAAATGTAGATTTAAGTTCTGAAGAAATCAGAGCCTTTTGTTTTGGGCATACGCAAGCCCATTAAAAAGCGAACATTAAAGGATGAGGCTGGTGATATGCTATATTTTTAACTCATGATTTGGCAAACATTGTTAGCAATCTGCTCAGCTGAGTCTACGTACAGCTAACAAAGTAGAGCTGATGCTGCAGTCAGACTAGAACTGTCAAAATATACACGCAGGTTAACAGTTGAATTCCATAAATTGAAAATGATACTTACTTACTATCAAGTAATAATATAAATATAGTCATAATGCTCATTTTCTCCTCCCTTCTCTAGCACCCTGTGACCCTACAAATGTGGCCGCTTCCATGAACTGCCTCTCTGGCGTGGTGACGGTGACCTGGGGGGCCAGTGCTGGAGCAAATTATTACACAGTCCTTGCTAAGGCCAACGGATACGTCGACTCCTGTAATTCCACCGGCACTTCCTGCAAGCTGACCCAGCTGCAGTGTGGGGAAGACTACACTGTGACTGTACTGGCAGGGGACGGGCAATGCAACAGCTCCATACTCGCCAAAACCAATGTAACGACAGGTAAAGAAACAGTGAGAGTAGCTGTTTTCAGTTTATCACGAGTGAATGTTGTTTCTTTGTTGAATATGCGACTTTTTATCCTGTTTTCAGTAAGATCGTGAATGTTATTGGTATCAGTGAATTGAGCTGTGCAAAGGTGGTGCTTATGTGCAGGCCAGGTTTTAGAAATACTGATGCCACAAATCCCCCCAAACACATCTCTTATTACTCTCAGAATATTTTTACCAGACATACAAATTATTTTAAAATCTTATAATTAATCAGGTTTATGGTTTATTGAGTAAAAAGTTCATTATAAATATATTTTCTGTGCATTTTATTTCCCAAAATAAAGTCTAAATGTTTGAACTCCTTCTACTTAAAAACAAAAATGCTCCAACTGCAACAACTGTAACTATCTTCTGAAATTCAGAAAGTTCTAAAGGGGTTTTATTCACTGTATCTCACCTCAAAGATTCCTCTAAAAGACAAATTTGTAATGTGTGACAAACCCCCTGCCCAGCCCCCTGCTCTCCAGTGATCAAGAACCACTCCCTGGACTGTGTCTCCAACCATGCCTTCGTCAGCTGGGTTGAGGACAGTGATGCCATGAGCGTCACGGTCAACGCAAGCTCCAGCTGGGGACACTCGACATCCTGCAGCTCCTCCACCAACAGCAGCTGTGTCCTGGATCAGCTGAAGTGTGGATACACCTACACCGTCCAGGCTGTTGCACGAGGAGTCCAGTGTTTGAGCAAACCCAGCTCCACTTTTCAGATTGTCACACGTAAGTTCAAATTTAGAGTATATTTGTGTTAAGGCTGATGCTTGCAAAAGACAGCATGTTTTGCCAACATATTTCTATCTTTTTGGTGCTCTATAATTCTTGTGGGTTGTGTAAGATCCTGAAGATATGGTATGGTATGATAGGTGCTCATTTACTTATATACATACCACCACTTTATGTTCGTGGGGTCGTATGAGATATTGAAGTATGAGGTGTTCAGGAACTGACTGTACTCCTCTCTCATCCAGCTCCCTGTACCCCTGGAAAAGTTCAGTACAGGTACTTCTGTGACAGTGGCATCACCTTACTGAACTGGGACGATGCTTTGGGAAGTAAGAGTTTCTACGCCCAAGCCCAATCTGGAGACCACACAACCTCCTGCAGCACCAGCCAGACCGACTGCTCCCTGCCCTCACTGCTCTGTGGTCGCTTGTACAGTGTGAAAGTGACAGCTGTGGCTGACCACTGCAACAGCAGTGTGCCTGGTGTAACAGAAATACAGACAGGTAAGAGAGCGAGGATTGGGTGATGGGACATCTGCAGGGCGTGTGTGCAGATGAGGGTGAAATACTTAAACCTAAAATGTTTGGTAACCAAAGTTTCTGTAGGGTTTCTCTCCACGACACTCTATTATACACATACAGTGTGTTTGCACATTTTATCTTCTTAACTACAGAGCATGTATAATTGTGTGGACCTTTTTTGAATGCAAGCAGCAATGCATTTTAACATTTTTGGATGTCTTTCCTACCAGTTCAGGCATCCTTTGGTTTCCATTTATTTCCATATGATATGAAAATCAGTTAAAACTTGATTGCGTTGTTACATTATCTTTCCATGGTAATGCAGTTAAATAGCAGAATGATTGTTACCACATGACAAAAATTATTTCAGACTTGATGGCACTGTGATAAATGACCCAATTCAAAGAGGTCTGCTGCTTATAGATGTTCATATTGTACGGAAATGAATGGAAGCCAATGATGTCTGTGGTGGAAAAAAAAGCATTTATATTTCTAAAATACTGTAGTATTGCTTGCAAAATGATTAGCTGTAGTATGAAGTGTGTTTTAAAACAAGAAAAACCACTGGTATGGTCCATTAAAAAGTAAAGTGACTCCAAATTGGTGATTACAAATATGATTAATCTGGAAATGCAATTATACAGAAAAAAAACCATTAAACAGTTAATACTTTTCATTGTTTCAAAGTAAGAAATCACAGATAATATATATACACATATGTTATATGTTACCTCGCTTTAGCTAATTGCTGAAGGTGCTGCTATTAACTAAAACCAGTCTTAAGCTAAATTTTTGGTTTATAGTCGTAAAATAAAGGGCTACAGCAACTGTGGTCCTCATCAGGTAATGTTTGTGCAACGAATGTCTATCTTAATGACAAAATAACAGCAATAAGAGCAGAAACGTAAGCTAATCACAGGACAAGCAGTGCTAGCATGTGCTAAAAATGCACACTTCCCAAAACAAAGTAAAATCTTACAAAGTTCATGTGTTTAATGAGTGGCAGGATAAGACTGGAAATAGTAACATTTTTGCTTTCACATAAAGACTCAGTGGTGCTTCTCCTTTTGTTTTCCCATCAGCCCCCTGTGCTCCGGTGAATGTCAGTGCCTCCCTGGTGTGCAAAAACAACACGGCGGCGGTGAGCTGGCAACGCAGTCTCGGTGCAGTTTCCTACAAAGTGACGGCGAACGGCAGAGACGGTGATGTCAAAGAATGTACCACAAACAGCACAAGTTGTCAGCTACCCAACATGCACTGCGCCCAGACTTACCTGATCACTGTGACCCCCAGCTCTAATAGCTGCATGGGCTTCGACAGCTCCCCATACTCTTACATTGCAGGTGAGGTGGAACTGGAAAAATGCACTTTTACACACTTTGGTGTGATATGAGCATCGAGTTTGTCCTCAATAAAATAACCAATATTATTATATATAAGAATATTACACACACTTTAATACTATAATTCTATTAAGACAAAATACTTAAACAAAGAAATAAAACTTGAACTCTTGTGCTCCATTTTTTATTTTATTAATTTGATCATTCATGCTGAATGTTGATGCAGTTCCTATAGATGCCACTAGATGCTGGCTCCAAGAAAACTCTTGAATACTGGATCTCAGTAGCTAATTTCACTTCTTACAATGTGTGTCTTGGTGGTGATTATGACAATTATTATATTAAATATTGGGTGATTACTTATTTTATTATAATTGTTGATTGTGATGTAAAATATTTAGTTAGTTATTTAGTTATCATAGTTCTTATATTCTATGAATTATTAAACATTAAATGAGTTTTTGCCCACTCCACTTTAACTTCCTTTAATCACTCTCCCTTTCTCCTCTTTCATTCAGGCCCCTGCCCTCCCACCAACGTTTATGCATCCGTGCAGTGTAATGGTAATGTGGGCCATGTGACCTGGAATGCTGCCCTATATGCAGATCTCTATCTGGCCACAGCGGTACCTTCTGCCGTGGATGAACATGACCACACCTGCAGGTCCAACGGAACAGGCTGCTCCCTCACAGACCTCCACTGTGGCGAGACGTTAGTCGTCACGGTGACCACCTTAGAGAGGGGCTGCTGGAGCGAGCGCAGCCAGCCTTTCACTTTCAGTTCAGGTCAGAATAGTTCCGACATTTCTAAAAACTTTCAAAAATTGGCTTTCTTGCTAAGAGTTAGATGAGAAGAGTGATACCACTCTCATGACTGTGCGTTAAGTACGAGACTATAGACAGGAGGAGATTAGCCTAGCATAGCATAAAGACTGGAAGCAGGGGAAACAGCTTGCCTGGCTCTGTCCTTCATAATTCATAAATCATGATGCAACATAGACTTTAATCAATAATATAGTTAATCAGTTTCATGATTCTAAATGTTTATGAGTATTGAACAATTATAATTCTTGTAATTGTTTAAGCGTCACAATCATTTGAACTACCGTATTATCATATTGGTTTAAATTAACACAAATCTGTATTTATCTCCTGTTCTCAGTCATCTGCCCACCGACCAGTGTGACTGGAGTCACAGCTTGCAAGAACAATTCCATCACAGTAAGCTGGAACCCGAGTCCAAAAAGCGGCGTTAACTACTTCGTCTACTCTCAAGAAACTGACGGGACCAATTCCAGCTACTCCACAGCCCAGACGTCCCACGTGCTCACCAGGCTGCAGTGTGGCAAGCTGTATACGCTGACAGTCGCTGCCAGGGACACGCAGTGCACCAGCATCCTCAGCAACCCTATACAAACTGAAACAGGTTAATATCTGGATATACAGTATCTTGGTCGCTCACCTACAACAATGCAGAGTTGTTACAGCGAGAAAAAGTCATTCTCACAGTGCCAGCAATCAGACTAGGGTGGCAACTGATGATTATTTTCATTTTCGATATATCAAATGATTATTTTCTCAATTCACTGATTGATAATGTGATCTATAAAACATCAGAAAATAGTGAAAAATGCCTATTTTCTGATGTTTTTTATTTGTGTTACACCTGACAAAATTTACTCTGAGCTAACTAAAGGTTTTCTCTTCTTACACTCCTGCCCTGTATCATTTTCACTCCCAGCTTGGTCTGTAAATGCAGTTGATTTGGTGTATTTCTCTGAGGAACACAATTATTTGTTCCTAAATCTCTTTCCTGCCAGCTCCGTGTGCTCCAACCAACCTGACCATCAGAGCCGATTGTGGCACCAACTTGGGAACGCTGACCTGGGCGCCGAGTATCTACGCTATCTCCTATGCAGCCACAGTGACTGGTACCCACGGCCATGTAGTTTCCTGTTCTTCCAACACAACAACCTGCGCAGTGAAGCTGGATTGTGGACACCAGTACACCGCCGTTGTGATTGCATCCACTGCGACATGCAACAGCAGCAGTGGAGCATCCTTAACTTTTAACTCAGGTAAGTGACACCTGCTTCTCCCCGCAGATGTCTAGGTTGCACTTTCAATGTTTCTTTTTGTTTTGAAGCTCAAAACCAACGAATGACTCAATCAGTCGTCTTCCCCTCTCGCCCCTCCCCACAGCTCCATGTCTACCTGACAGGGTGGAAGCAGGCCTGGACTGCAATGCCAACACCTTTGCGGTGCAGTGGAGGGGGAGCATCGGCGATCTCGGCATTTACTCTGCGATCGCCATTGGCAGTGACAACAGCCATGCAAATTGTAACTCCAGTAACACAAACTGCACCATCCAGAACCTAAAATGTGGTCTCAACTACAGCATTGTTGTCACTACACCATCAGTCGACTGTGGCACCATCAAGGGCTCCGACTACTTCGTGCTGTCAGGTAGCAAAAGTTCAAGGTTTTTCTTGAATTACAATATATTAAATTGAATAGTTACTTGAAGTTACTGCTGCATGTGCATATGGCCACTAGTGGGAATTGTTGTACCAAGAAAAGGAGAGTGTACACAGGTATTACAGGCCCTGTGGTAAAATAATTTCATTTTCCTCGAAACAAGACTCTTAATCTATCATTTATTAATTATTCTTACACCCTACCTGTCTTATTTATCCACCTCTTCATCCTCAGCCCCCTGTAAACCACAAATGGTGTTGGTGAATCTGCAGTGCAGCACTAACGTGGCGTCAGTGACCTGGGGAAACTCAGGGCCAGACCAAACCCAGGTGGTGTCAGCAGTGGACAGCAGAGGAGTGATCACCACCTGTAACTCCAGCAGCTCCAATTGCACCTTCAACCAGCTGACCTGCGGAGAGAGCTACGCCATCAGTGTGGTCGGCCGCACAAATAAATGCAGCAGTGACCCAGCTCTTGCAAAAACGCTCAACACAGGTACTAACAATTTAGAAAAGAATAATGTACAGCTAGCTTCCCAGGAGCACAGATCTGCAGGTCTCCAGCTGTAAAAACAAATATTAATTCACGGTCTACACACTAAAGCAGGACTGAAACCAAAAGAACATATAAATATGATCACAAGCAGAGATAGTACAATTTTAGGAAGTGTGACTGAAAATTAAATGTAACATGGTAAGGTGTAAATGTAAGATTCGATTCGTGACATGACCTACAAAAGATTTTAAAAGTTTCAGCACTACATTTTTAGAACCATCAAGATCCAAAGTTTTGCACTCACAGGTACAAAATTTAAATTTATAATGGAAAAATCTTTTCAGTGTTTCTAAGCTTGGTTGGCGAACTGATTATCTGCAGTCTCTGCACAAGGTGTTGCAAATGAGCGTGATTATAAAGCTCTTGTTCACTTGCCTGTCAGAACTAAGAACTCAACAGTGTTTAAGAATTATTCAGAATCTTAACTTAGGGAAAAGTAGCAATACTACAAAGTGTTGTTGCATAATGTATAACAGGACATCTTATTTAATAGGCTGCTCATAGGATTTGTATATTAATATGTAAAGTAACTAATACGCAGTACAGATAAATGTAGGGTTGCAAAAAATTACAATATTTGCCACTAAAATACAATGAAGTAGTATAAAATGGAATATTCAGATGAAGTACAAGTGTCTTTTCACAGAAGACATTTTGACATATCACAATTGGAAAAGCTGGCTGAATTCCATTTAGCTGCTTCAGTTTCAGGGTCCTGTGTTGTGCATGCTGGCTCACTGTCATCGCTAACCAGGACACTTTGAACAGAATGGAGCCATCGTTAACATTATTAGTAACACCTGGGCTTTTCTTACTATGGCAAATCAAAATGACTGCTGTGAGAAAGGCCTACTGTAACTGTGCTTAGTTACTTTACACCACTCGTACTAAACAAAACTGTGAAATAAAAAACAAAAACTGAACTTAAAGTGACCCTGTCACATATCTACCCCCCTCCCTCTCTCCACTAGCTCCGTGTGTTCCCACCCACGTCACAGCACAAGTGGACTGCCAGACTGGTATCACTGTGGTTATCTGGGACGCAGCACGTGGTGCCACATCGTATACTGTCTATGCTCGGGGCAATCTCGGCTACAACTCTGAATGTAACAGCACCGACACCCACTGTGATTTCCTCATGCTGGCGTGTGGGCAGGACTACTCCATTACAGTGGTGGCTCGCCATGACTCCTGCGTCAGTTTGGTCAGCAAGGCCATCAACGCCACCACAGGTAATAAAACAAAAGCAGATCAGCTGATTTAAAGCTAAAAGATAGTTGGCAACCATACAAAACTGAAGGGCTTTACTGCATCTTTAAGGTGCAGTCAGTAATATTTTACTGGCTCTTTGATCAACATAACCAGAATCTGTCTCTGTCTTTTTTTATTGCTGTTGTATTGTTTTATTATCAGTTACCTATGATAAGCTACAGTAAGCTTGAAATTTGTAATAAAAAACAAACATTGGGGGTTGTGCATAAAGACACATTTGCCAGCATTGTTGTTTCTTATGGCTGCCACTAAGTGTTACTAAATTTTCTTTGACAAGTTCTCATAAAACCTATTTAATATCCAACTACAATTCAACAGAAGCAACTTAACAAACAGGTTTTTCATGTGACAATGCTTCCAAAAATTCTTGCTCTTGACAAAATGATCTATTTTGTATTTTACAGGGTTTCAAATTTACGTTACACAATGCATACCCACATGACCCTCTGTCTATGTATTTACTTTTCCCTCTCTACATCCCTCTCTGTCTAGTTCCTTGTCCCCAAACTGCTCTGAAGACTACCATGGACTACAACACCAACACTGCTGTGGTGTCTTGGACGCCCGGTAGAGGCATCATCTACTACAATGCTTCGGCTGATGCTTTAACCATCATGCACAAGCAGGGCTGCTCCACCAATGGCTCCTCCTGCAACATCAGCTCTCTGCTCTGCGGGGAGAGCTACAAGGTTTCTGTCATGGGACAGGGACAGAACTGCCCCAGTGCTTCTCAGGACTGGCTGAGAATCACCACAGGTAACTTAATATACCTTACAGTTTGGCTATCTATATATAATGAAATATAATAAATATTATATGTATTTGGTTGAATTTTATCCATTAACTGTTCCTTTTAATTAGCATTAGCTAACGGTAACTCTTTCAACTGTTTATAAATTACTTTTAGTTAACTATTAGAACTATATATCCATTACTTTTAGCCAACTGTTTCAACTTTCTTTACCAAAGGTTTTCATCTGTTTATGAATTAACTATACTCTACTTTTAGCTAGGATTTACTAGCATAATTGATAACTTTTGATCCATCCCTTTTGCTAGTTCAACTGTTTCAACTAGTTATCCATTAACTTTACCAACATTTTTCAGCTTTTTATAAATTATTTTAGCTATTTCAACTGTTAACTTTTTCTTAAAGTCAGTGTCTATCTCTAAAATGTATTCTTTGTACTCTCTGCATGTAAATGATTTGACTCACCATTCTTCTTTACTCCTCCAGCTCCCTGCCCTCCGACCCAGCTCAAGGTCAACTCTTCCTGTGATTCAAACAACATCTTGGTATCGTGGCAGGCCTCGCAGGGCTCGGTCTCCTACATGGCCGTGGCTGAGAATACACAGGGCCTCCAGTGGTCCTGCAACACCAGCAGCACCACCTGCCAGATATCTGGTCTGCTTTGTGGACAGCAGTACAAGGTCTACGCTGCTGGTGTTGATGAAAAGTGCATTGGAGCCAAGAGTGACTTTAAAATAATTCGTACAGGTATGTATTAAAACCCAAGTCATAAAGCAGCTCAACTACATACAGCGTAAATAGTGACTGATTCAGCAATTTGAATAAGTCTGATTTCACATTTACTTTCTATGAGTAAAGAACCTGATGATGTGATATTCTTCTCTTATTCATGTCTTCCTCAGGTTTCACATATCTCCCTCACTCCTTCATTAAAGCCACTATATGTGGGATTTGAAAATGTCTTTCTTTGGTGCCCCCTAGTGATAGTATCAAAAAAGAACTGTGGCGGACAGCAATGCATGCTGCTACACACTTCAGCTTATTCTATTTATGACGTCAGAATCATTTATAATCACATAAAGATTTCCAATAAAGCTTTAATTATTTTAGAAAATACACATGTTGATGCTTTTACAGTTATTTATTTTACACTGAATCCATATACAACCTTCCTGTAATTAATCATTTACTTTTAAACTTGATTTAACTTAATATTATTGCTGCTCTCTTATATGTAAATGAGGTGGACATAATATTTGAAAATACCTTTCAAAATAATGGAACAACGCCTCAAAGTAATCCTCAAGATATGCCATTGAACTGAGTCAGCACATGAATAACTCAAGTAGTAGTTTCAATTAACATTTAACATTTAAGGTAGCATTTATTATGGGGCAACTGAATTGCATTACATCATGCAGGTGGTCTCAGTATATGGCACTAAATCTGTGTTTATTATAGAAACTGTAAGTAAATACAACACAGTTTATAATTCACTTAATGACAACTATTTAACTTGTTCAAAGACCAGGATTATGTTGTTACACCTCTATGTTTTCACTATTTTTTGCCTTTGTTTATGCTGATTGTACGTAGCTCAATTTAATTTTTGTTGGGTGATTACTTAAACCTCAAGAATAATTCAAGCTCATACACATTAAGTGAGCGACTAGCAGTTCAGCATCTTCCTCATACAGTGACCATACAGTGGCAGGATGTTTTCTCTAACCACTCTCTTTGCTCTCTCTCCAGCTCCGTGCGTGCCACAGAACATAATGAGCAGCCTCGACTGTCTGGCTGGTGTCCTCAACGTTACCTGGCAGTCGACAGGTTACGTTGTCCAGTTCCGCACCTCCGTGGTGAGCAGCAAAGGTCTCGTGAGCATCTGCAAGACGGATAAGAATCACTGCGTAGTGCGCGACTTGGAGTGTGGTCTGACCTACGACGTAACAGTGGTGGCCCAAGATGAGGCCTGCAACAGCTCCCAGAGCTCCACAACGCAGGTCCTGACAGGTAGGTAAAGCTCCAGGTGATAGTTACAGTACATCTGATTACAAACAAATAGAGGAATAAAGGGTAAGTCTGTCTTTTTCTGTGTGCTATTTGAATGCTGCTGCTGTGTGAAAACCCTTCAGCTCTCTTAAAGGACCAGTGTATAAGATTTAGGGGGATCTATTGGCAGAAATGGAATATAATATTCACAAGTGTGTTTTTGTTAGTGTATAATCACCTGAAAATAAGAACAGTTGTGTTTTCATTACCTTAGAATGAGCTCTTTATATCTACAGAGGGAGTGGCTCCTCTTTCACAGAGGCCGCCATGTTGCACCGCCATGTTTCTACAGTAACCCAGAACTGACAAACCAAACACTAGCTCTAGAGAGGGTCTTTCACATTTTTTGCAAGTTTCGTGGCCACCGTAGGTTCTCCTACACGCTTGGAAGGGGAGGGTGAGCAGAGGGGATATCAGTTGGTTGCAATCTGCAACCTCACCAGTAGATGCCACTAAATCCTACACACTGGTCCTTTAAGTACAAAAAACTGTAGGTTTCTTGACCACCATGCATTTTGGAGTTTAACTAATCAGATCTGAAAGTGATTCAAAGTACAAAGAGTTTTCCTCACCCTTAAGAAAACTAGCAAAACATGCAAAGCGTGTGACGCTTTCAAATGATACCAGAAATACATTCATATTTCAATTTGGAAAAAATTAGTGGTCTGAATTCACTTTTTTTTAAGTTCTATGATTTGTTTTCCTATTTTCTGTCAAGAAAATATTCTGTCCATTTCTTATATGAGAAAGGTTTTTGTGCAGCATCTTTTATCCTCACCTCAGCTTCTCCTCTTCTTCCACTCTTCCTCTCAGCTCCCTGTCCTCTCACAACCTTCCTCCCCGCTGTCAACTGTACTGGCGTTGTATCTGTAACCTGGAACAACAGCGTGGCGGGGGTCGTGTACACAGTGGCGGCGGTTGACGCCACAGGTCGCCGACACAACTGCACCAGCACAAACAGAGGCTGTAATCTTAGCACACTGGAGTGTGGGAGGCAGTACAACGTCACCATCACACCATCCAGGAACGGGTGTGTGGGCAGCGACAGCCCCACAAAAACAATCACAACAGGCAAGGATCAATAATATTTTAGTTTTACTTAAATAAAGAGTGAATAAAGTGTTTTATTCAATTTTACTATGAGTACTATGCAAGACTAATTTTCTGCTCTGCTCCTGGTTACCTCCAGTTCCCTGCGTACCTCGCCTGTCTAAGGTGAAGATGGACTGCCTGGCAAACTCAGCCTGGGTGATGTATGAGAAGTCTGCCGGGGCTGAGGACTACGTCGTCACAGCGACAGACAGCCAGGGTGGCATCCAGACATTTGATTGTAACTCCACGTCAGACAGGACGTGTGATCTGCCACCGCTGATGTGCAGCCAAAACCTCACCTTCACCATCAAGGCCCGCAACCAGCAGTGCCCCAGTGCACCCAGCAACGCCATCATAACTGAGACAGGTAAATAAAAACATAAATAAATAGTTAAAAACAGTATTTATCATTTGAGTCACTTAAACTATTATAACACACATGTATTGTGCTGTAACGTTTGATATCGTCAGTGTCCAACTACATGGTTTGTGTAAATTGACTTCAGTTTATAATTTCAGTTTTCGCAGAACATTATGAATGGTTTTTGCTTTGTTGAAATTATTTCAATAAATGATTCAAAAGGTCTGCACTTATACAGCTAGAGACAAGACAGCTAGGAAAAGAGGAGGTGCAGAACCTGCTCTGCATTAAGATACAGCTCTATTCACTTATTTACTCTATTCTTTCATTAAAACATGATGTTTCAGATTTGATCTGAATGCCATATTCTAACAAATCTGAAATCTCATGTTTTAATGAATAAATAGAGCAATGTCTCTCTCCAGAGCCAAGTTTTGCAACTCTTATTTACTTGAGTGGTAGCATCAAACTAGATGCCATGGCAGACAAAAATGCCTCCCTCCATATCTGACCTAGAGACCCTGGGTGGAGATGGCTGATTGACTGCACCCATTTTAATCAGCATTGTCTAATTTTTCTACAGAGAGAAGCTAATGCTATTAGGATAACTTAAAAGATGCTTTATTTTTTAAATTTAAAAAAACCACATTGAAAAGTATTCGGACTGGAAAGGCAGCTAAAATCTATTCTGTCAATCTAATGTAGCTCTCATGAGGGTTTTTCAAGTAAAATGTCTTCTTTTCTACATCCAAGTTCTACTGCAACTTCTAGCCTCTAATAGCAGCTCCATTTGTTGCTTTTTTACCTCTTTCTAATTCATGTACATTGGCTGTAAGGTAACGTACTAACAATTTTGTTTTTGTGACATAAGTATAGCTCGGTGGTTTATGCTTTACGTGGGTGATAGTCAGGAGGTTCATTTTAAATTGTACCTCATAGTGCTTCTCCTTCCCCCCAGCTCCCTGTCCTCCTATAAATATTAAGAAATCCGTGGGCTGCGATAACCGCACAATCAGCATCGGCTGGTCCGCCGTCCCTGGCGCAGTGAAATACAAGGCCACACTGGAGCAGACAAATGGAAACACCACCTGCTGCACCACATCAGGTACCGGCTGTGACATCACCAATCTGCCGTGTGGAGAAATGTACATTCTGCTCATCATGGCCGAGGGACGAACATGCAACAGCTCCCTGAGCGATGGGGAGGTCGTCAGGACAGGTATGGTATATACAGTTCATGTCACGCACATACACATGCACATACACATACACATACATACACACTCCTGTTGTAGAAATCGTGGAACAGAGAAAAGAAATACAATGCTACAGCTACAGTGTTTGTGAAATAAATAAACACAATTAAAATAAGAAAATGCATAAATAAATTTCTATGTTGACCTCTGCCCCTCAGCGCCATGCGTTCCTCAGAGCCTCAGCGGCAGTCTGAGCTGCAGCAACAATGTGGCCTCCATGTCGTGGAACTACAGCAAGGGAGCAGGGCAGCTGTACCAAGTGAGGGCTGTGGGCAACGATGGCCACGTGGATGAGTGCAGCTCCAATGAGAACCAGTGTGATCTGACAGGTCTGCGCTGTGGACAGTATTACACAGCGACTGTGATAGCAGAGGACAGTGAATGCAAGAGCAAACCGAGCGACAGTGTGAGAATCAAGACCGGTATGTGCAGACTTTCACTGCTGAATTCTGTATGTGTTCATGGATTCTGAAATAATGTTTACAAGTATGTATAGGTACTATTATTTACAAGTTTTCACAAGGAACATACGTTATCCAGAGCTCAAACTGCTATGGGAAAGGTCACAAATTTGCCTATAAATCAAAATCTACACATTTATGCTAGTAATTTGTGATTGTCTTGTAGTGCTCATTTCTGTTTCTTTTCATCTAGAGTAAGCTAAGCTAGTAACACAAAATATATAGTAAACGTTTTCACACATTTTGTGACATCAAATAATTTTTGCTTTAAAGGAATAGTTTGACAATTTTGGAAATACGCTTATTTGCTTTCTTGCCGAGCGTTAGGTGAGAAGATGCATACCTCTCATATCACGTCTGTATGATAAATATAAAGCTGCGTTATATCTTGTTTGTTCAATCTGTGCGAAAACCAGAGTTTAAAAACGACAAGTTGTGGTTAGCAGCCAACCAGCAGAGACTCCAGGATGTCACTGCGGCCAAGAATTAGTCTGGTTCATAAACCTTTGGACAGAGCCAGGCTAGCTGTTTCCCCTTATTTCCAGTCTTTATGCTAAGCTAAGCTAATTGGCTGCTGCCTGGAGCTTCATATTTAGCGTACAGACATGATAATGGTATCAATCTTCTCATCTAACTCTGGGCATGAAAATGAATAAGGGTATTTTACAAAATATAAAATTATTTCTTTAACTCTACAAGAGGTATGATCTCCAAAATTAATTTCAAAATCAATTCAGGTGTCAGTAATCAAAAACTCTTTTAAGGTGACAAAAGAAGACTTTAGGCCCTACATCAAATCTTCTTTATCTCTTCTCGCCAGTGCCGTGCACCCCTGCAAACGTCTCCTCTGTTGTGGGCTGTAAGAGCAATTCTCTGACTGTGTCCTGGTCTGAGAGCCCCGGAGCCGACTCCTACATCGCCACAGTGCAGGACAGTAACGGTCAGAGCACAACCTGCCAGGGCACGACCCAGGGCTACTGCAATGTGACAGGAGTCCCCTGCGGTCAGATCTACCACGTCTCCGTGCTCTCCTCTGATGGATACTGCAACAGCCCATCCACTCCTGTGGTTGACACACCTTCAGGTAGGACAGAGAGCCAAGTGATGGGCGTGTATATTAAGGATGGAGGCTAGAATCAGACTAGAAATAGATTTTAAAAGAAATGAAGAGGAAATGGATGCACTGAGCCGACAGAAACTACACAGGAGTGAGCTTTAAAATAAATCGCAAATTCCTTGCTGTCATGAGACAACTTATTTTTGTCTTTGTTTTCAAATTTTATATTTCATAGTTTCTCTTGGAGTTGAGGAGATTTTTTGACCCTTTGGGATCATGAAATCAGATAATGAAATCCATAATAATGTAAAAAATGAAAATGTGCGCTTTTAAACCCTACGTTTTGCTGTGTAATTGTACAAAAAGATTCTAAATACCAATTTAGTGCATTAAATGTGCTGTCTCTCTATATTGCACTGTTAATCTTATAAACAATGCATTAGCAACATAAACTACACTCATTGTATATTTATCATCATAAACAAGCTTATTTTTCTTTTATAGTTCTTTTTAGACATCAGGGCAATGTACAATAGTAATAATATTTAAAACAAGCTAAAGTTTAATATTTAATATTGTTAAAACTTTCTTACCTGTCTTCTCAGTTCCGTGTCAGCCAACTTATGTCAAAGCAGTGATGGACTGCTACACGCAGACGGCCATAGTGGGGTGGTACCCAAGTGATGGAGCTTTGATGTACGTGGTCACAGCCACCTCCACGTCAGGCCACAATATCACCTATGAAGTCAACACCACCAACTGTGATCTGGAGGGGCTGCTTTGTGGACAGAGCTACTCCGTGTCGGTCAAAGCTGTGGGACCAACCTGCAGCAGCATCGCTAAGATGACAGGACAGCTGGTCACTGGTGAGCAACGGCACACAGACTTAACAATGCTGCATGCATGCATAAAAAGTCCGCCACCACTCAATAATGCATTTTGCTTAATGTCACTTCACTTGGATGTTTGACCTTCACTGTGCAGAATGATGAAGGTGCAGAGTTTGACACTAGGAGGCTGTTGTCACGTTCATTTTTCTTTCTTAAGCCTTAGTTTAAGACGCGCAAGTACGAGCATTACTTTGTGACATCGCAACTAGTCTGGAAGCCAATCCTGGTCCATTATGAAACTTACACAAGTGTGATGTGGAGACCTCCAGTTCACATACACTGAGAATGGACTTTCCATAACGGAGTGGAAAATATTTGCAGGGAGAAGGAGTGGATATCAGACACAAATTTGTATTCAAAGCAGAGTATTTTTTATTTGTCTTAAAACATGTCTGGAGGAAATCTTTAAATTGTTTTTAAAAGACAACCCACCCTTCATAAAATGTGGTGATGCAAACTATGTCTATTATTGAGTCTTAAAGTCTTATTTTTCATTGCAGGTACAGTGAGTGATTAATTTGTTCAGTTTCCAATACAAATCAACTAGAATTTCCTAGAATTGAATGTCAGTATCTTAATATCAGATAGTAAAAGCTGTATTGGAGACATGTGAAAAGTATCTCATGACAATTTTGTTTTTAATTGTTTTAAGAAAATAAGACATTTTCAGTTCAATTGCAGACAATTCTTTTTTTGCAGTGTAAAAATGGTCCCTGTGAGACAAACCTGGGCACAGAACTGTAGTTTTGAGATTTTAGCAAAGCAAATATCTGAAAATGACACTGATTTATCTTGAATTTTGATAAATATAAGTTTTATTTATATTATTTTATTTATTTTATTTGTATTGTTGGTCCGTCCCTTCTTCCCAGTGTTTCAATTCAAAAAGTAACACCATATTTTTTGCTGCCCAGAGCACATTCCCACTTACTTTTACCGCAATAGACTCTTATCACAGCAGACATTTTGACTTGTCAAAGCAGGAAAAGCACAGGTGGAATTAATAACATTAATGACGGCTGCATTCCATTTAGGAGAGCCAGCTCCAGGGCTCTGGTATTATATATGCTCACTCAATGACATGGCTTACTGAGACACTTAATGGACCTGTGCTTTTCCTGCTGAAAAGGGTCTATTGTCATATAGAATATTTAAGGTACTTTTTTTAGGGGAATTGCATGAATTATTTGAATTTCATTACCTGGAAACTTACAGATAACGTAGTCGTTTACACTCATCGACACTTTCCTCCATCCTCTCTTCCAGAGCCGTGCATCCCTACACACATCAGCACTGACTACAGCCTGACGATCGGCCAGGTGCTGTGGGACACGAGCGCTGGTGCTGATTCCTACACAGTTGAAGGGGCAACAGAGGAAGGCCTGATTGTCTCCTGCATCACCAGTGACACCTACTGTGCCATGTACAACATGGAATGTGGCCAGACGTACAGCATCAGCGTCACAGCAAACAATCTCGTGTGCCAGGACGTGTCCATCTCAACTGAATCAGTTACGATCACGACAGGTGAGAAAACACGCTGATGGAAGACTTTCTTTGATGTCTGCCGTGCGGTCACTATTGAGGAGATGAGATTTGGGATTTGAGAGCCTGAGAACTTTAAAACGATCAATTGATTCGTTGATCGACAGAAAAATAATCTGCAACTATTTTGATAGCCATTTAAGTCCATTTTAAAGCCAAACTTTCCTTTATTCCAGCTTCTCAGTTGTGAGGATTTGCTGCTTTTCTTTGTCCTATATGATAGAAAGTGTGGTCGGACAAAACAAGTCATTTGAGGGCACCAGCCTCAGAACATGAAATTGTAATGGATGTTTTTCACTATTTTGTGAATTTCAGAGCTAATGATTAGTCAGTTAATCGAGGAAACAATCAGCAGATTAATTAATAAGGAAAATAATAGTTACTTGCAGCCCTAGGACAGAATAACTGGATGTAATTTAGGCTTAATGTGTCACTTTTGGCATGTGTTCAGTATCAGTAAATATTAAGTTTCAAAACATTCAAAATATGAAGATACTTGGATAATGTTTGTGTTTTTTTATTATGCAGCATAGATGAAAGATAATATCAGTATCCATTTCGTGTCCTCAACCTACTCTGTCTCTTCTTCTGCCCTCAGAGCCTTGCCCGCCCAGCAACGTGGAGACCAGTGTGCAGTGTCAGAGCAGCATGGGAACTGTGTCATGGGAGGCCAGTTTTGGTGCGGTGAGCTACCAGGTCTCTCTCGCTGGGCGCGATGGCCACTCCCTGTCCTGCTCCACCAACGAGACTTTCTGTGACATAGAAGGCCTCCACTGTGGAATCATCTATTACACCAGCGTCATCGCCGTCGGAGAGACACTCAACAGCGTCGCCTCCACTACTGTCCTGCTGACCTCAGGTATGGTGTACTCATACACTGGCCTCATTTTATTAAAATATGATGCTGAATCCTCTTTGCCACAACTTATACCTGCACAGGTATTTTAAGTGAAAGTTTTACATGATATGAAAATAAATCTAGGTTAAAAAATGTTCAACCAGTCTCCTACATTTCTCCTGTGTTGACTTCCTCGAGAAAAGTTGTAACTTGTTTTGGTTTAGAAACATTAATAAGGCAAGATTTTCAACCCTCTTAGCTTACCCTCCTCACCAACTGAGGCCTCAGTAGAGATGTATCCTCAGTAACTGAGCACTGTTTGCCTAAATTAAAGGTACCCTGTGGAGTTTTTGACCACTAGTTGATGAGTTTTGTGCACAAACATGTGGGTGACGTGATGCATGTTCCTGCGAATGGCTTCATGATACTCCACTAATGAGCAGATGGAAGTAATGCGCTAAGAAATGTAGCAATGTGTTTGCAAAATGCAGGGAGGAGGAAGACTGCAAGCTAGCGAACAAGAATAAAAACAATGCAGGTTTCAAATGGAAAAAAAAAAGTTTTTTCACTTGATTTCCCATCTTATTTACAAGAACTTACAAGATGTCTTTACAGAAAATGTCACTCCAACACACGTTTTTATATGCAAATCATTCCACAACGATGTCTCACATATGCAGTTTAATGCTAATGACTTCTAGCAACCTTTTGAGCAGGCTTCTTTCCAAAAGAGATGGCAACACTGGTAGCATAACTTAAGTTAAAATTTCTCAAACGGTAGCTACAATTTGAAGCAATGTACCTGTATGCATGAAGACCAGTGCAGCTTTAAAGTGTGATTAATGAAATTGCATCCATGTCCTGTATGTCTTTCCGTCCCTTCTGTCTCTATAGCTCCCTGTGCAGCTGGAAATGTAGCCGCTAGCGTGGATTGCTACAACAACACAGCCAAAGTCTCCTGGAGCTCGGCCAATGGTGCAGACTCCTACACGGTGACTGCCGTAGGAGCGGATGGCCACTGGGCTTCATGTGAGACCACCACTACACACCAGTGCGATTTGACAGAGCTGCAGTGTGGTCAGACGTACGATGTCAGCCTCGCAACCATCAACGACCAATGCCAGTCTGAGACACAGACTAATGTCACCTTCAGCACACGTGAGTTGAGCAACATCTCATCCCTGAGTGGTTGGAGTCGAGTGAGTGGGATTCTCAATTTCAAATTCTCATTAATGTTTTGTTATTTAACTCAACATGTTGTCCAGGGCCCTGCAAACCTCTGTATGTTGAAGTGGATCTGCAGTGTGGGACGAGTACGGCCAACATGTACTGGGAGCAAAGAGAGGGAGTGGAGCTCTACATGGCTACTGCCACCTACAACACGGGAAAGATTCTGAAGTGCAACTCCACCAACTCCACCTGCCAGTTCACCAACTTGTACTGCGGGAAAACCTACGAATTCTCTGTAACTGCGTACAGCAACAAGTGCTACAGTGAAGTCAGCAGCACTGTGGAGATTCAGACAGGTAGGGCTCATTATCATCGACTAATTAACTAGTTAGGTAATCGATTGATTGATTGATTGATTGAGTGATTGAGAGATTGGGTTTTTAGTTACATGAAGATAGAGATGAAATTGTTCTGCTGATCGTGCAAAGTCCACCTTCATCACAGTCTAACAAACTATTGTTAGATATATCCTCAAATTTGCTTTTTATGAAGTTTTCTCTGTACTTTATTCATTTTCTCTCATTTTGCACACAACAGACCAAAAGGGGAAAAACAGGTTTAAATGATAAGCTTTATTTCTACAACTGTGGAACCAAAATACCCAAAATACAATACAAATTATAACAATTCTATATAGATAAAGAATCCCATACTTCCATATTTTCTTTATTGATATTATTTATTTATTTATTTATCATTTGAAAATATTTGTCATTTCATCTTTTAAATTGCTGTCTGTCACCCACCTGTAATGCATTTATTCTGCCTTTCTTAAACAATCTGTTTTGGAGTGAATGACAATTAATCTGCAACAATTGTGATAATTGATTAATTGTTTAAAGTAATTTTTGAGGGAGAAATACAATAAATTCACTAGTTCCAGATTTTAAAATATGAGTAATTATTTGATGTTTTAGTCTTCTATGATAATAAACTGAATACTTTTGGGCTTTACACCATTTATTGAACAAAACAAGCAGTTTGAATATGACAACCTGGGCTTTAAGAAATGATGATGGGCACTTTTTACTATTTTATGACCTTTTTATGGAACAAATTATTAATTGAAAAAGAAAATAATCATTAGTTGGAGCTCTACACTGCAGCAATATTGGGACAAGCGTGTGAGAAGTGGGAATTTAACAGCAAAGGTCAGATCTGAACTAAAATATAATTTCATTGTGTCATTTCACACCTCCTCCTCCAGAACCCTGCCAGCCGACTGGCCTCAGAGTCAGCGGCTCCTGTAACAATGACACGGTGGTGTTGGGTTGGTCGGCGGCTAAAGGGGCATTGGTCTACGAGGTGACAGCCACGGGAGACCTGGGATATGACACATCTTTTCAAACCAATGAGACAACAATAGAGGCTGAGCTGACCTGTGGACAACTATTTACCTTCACTGTGAAAGCTCAGGATGATCAATGTGACAGCGCTGAGAGCCAGCCTCAAGAATTCAAGACAGGTATGCGTCCCATTTATATTTTTGTCTAATGTGGTGTACAGTGTGGTAAGTTCAGGATGATGCAACAGTACACCTTCTCCTCAGGTCCCTGCGTACCTGAGCACGTGCAGAGCTATACGCACTGCGAGAACAATCTGGGCTCGGTCAGCTGGGCCAAGAGCGATGGGGCAGAGTCCTACATGGTCATCGCAACGGGACAAGACAGCCACACCCACATGTGCCCCACAACCAACACCAGCTGCACCTGGGAAGACCTGCACTGTGGCGAGAAGTACACCGTTAATGTCGTTGCCATCGACCACCTGTGTAGCAGTTTGCCGAGCAACAGCACGTCAATACGAATGGGTAAACAAGCTTTTATACTGAACATCAGGAGGA
Source organism: Macquaria ambigua (assembly GCA_008360985.2). Classification (NCBI taxonomy): domain Eukaryota; kingdom Metazoa; phylum Chordata; class Actinopteri; order Centrarchiformes; family Percichthyidae; genus Macquaria; species Macquaria ambigua. The sequence goes on from VMKM01000144.1 coordinate 344,522, forward strand.
GTCAAACTACTCTCGAACATTATGTGAAAACCTGGAAGGTCTGAGAGGGAAATGAAAGGTTAGAGAGACGTCCAACAAGAACTGAGCAAATGAATCAGGCTTGAGTGCTCCTCTGAAATGATATAATGTGAAAAGCACCAGTATCACAAATAGAGCTGAAACGATTTGCTAACTAAGCGATCAACAGAAAATTAATCTGCAACAATTTTGCTAATCGATTAATCGTTTAGGTCATTTTTTTAAGGCAAAAATGCGAAACATTCCCTAGTTCTAGCATCTTCAAAGTAATGATTTGCTGTTTTTCTAACTTCTATATAATTGTTAATTGATTATCTGTAGGTTTTGTACTGTTAGTAAGACAAAACAAAGCATCTGGTGACATCGCCTTGGGCTCTATAGACCAAATGATAGATAATAGATGATAACAGATGAATTGAGAAAATAATCAGCAGATTAATCGAGAATGAAAATAATCTTTATTTGCAGCCCTAATCACAACTAAACTTGTGTCTTCTGTTTTTAGCTCCCTGTATTCCTAAGAACTTGAAATCGTCTATGAACTGCACTATGAAGGTGAATATTTTACCCTTTTTACAAACTGTTTCTCTCAAAGTTCCTCCTCAGGAAATATCACACAATCTGTTCTGTCTTCATTTCTGCTCTGTGAAGCACTCTTATTTGAATGAATTGAAAGGGGCTATACAAATTAAGTTTTTTATTATTATTATTATTATTATTATATAAACTGAAATTAAAATTATATTGTAATGTGTTTCTAAGGTGGGATCGCTGACCTGGAATGCCAGTGAAACTGCTGAGTTTTACATTGTGACGGCAGAGAACAACAGTGGCCACAAAGTGCAGCTCAGCACCAACGATACCTGGACCTTCATTTCTGAGTTCCTGTGTGGCACGGAGTACTTCCTGTCTGTTCAGGCGGCAGACTCTGTGTGCACAAGCCTGCCCAGTCAGCCTTCAAAGCTTGTGTCAGGTAGATTCCTCTTCCATACGCCGTAAAACCCTGGTTTTCAAACTATTTTTTTGTCTGAACGCTGTACTCTGATGACTCAAAGTTAAAGTAAAGGGGAAAACACACGTACTACAGTGTGCAAACAAAGAGAGCTTTTCCATTTAATTTAATCTTTCATGACCCTTTATCAAGTTTATTTAGATATCCTAAAATCACAAATTTGTGTTAGAGGGATTTAAGATCTGTACAACCTACAACACCCTCTGTCTCGTCCTAAAGGGAGAAACTTCAGGAAAAAGCAACACAGACAGACTGAGACAGACAGACACACATCCACAAATTGGTGGATTGTGCACCAGACTTAACAAAAAACAAACAAAACAAGAACAAAATATACCCTGGAACACTGATATTAACCTCCACCAGCAGTGCATATATTCCTTCCATTGCCCTCCCATTGTCATCCTGTCATCCCTCAGAGCCCTGCCCGGCCACCCACGTCTCCAGCTTCATGAACTGCCTCTCTAACATTGTCGTGGTGTCGTGGACCGACTCCGCTGGGGCGGAGTTCTACACCGCCACAGTGACGCAGGAAGACGGCCAATCAAAGAGCTGCTGGTCTGACAGCGAGCAGTGTAGCATGGCCAACGTAAACTGCGGACAGAACTACACAGTGACCGTCACCGCCTCGAAAGATAAGTGCAACTCTGACGTCAGCACGGCGGGCACACTGACGTCAGGTGAGACATTCTCTAGTCTTCTTTGATCCATTTTCTCTATACTTCTTTCGTCTTTCGTGTATTTTTTATTCTGCAAACAGAAGGTTGTGTAGTGTAGTTTTGGTCAAGAGTTTAGGTGGCTTTAATGTATTACAAAATAAAGTTCAAACAAATTCAGTCATCTAATCTTCATCTTCCCAAACAAGTAGAGGTCAATGAGGGTCCTTACTTAAGGAACCTGTTAAAATGGGTTAAAACGTATCTTTATATTTAAACTTAAATGTATCTTATCTGAAAACTTATCTTAAATATCTGTCCATCAGTCTTACCGAACATGTTTTGTTGTTGATGTTTTTTTTTTTTTTAAAGTTAAACATTTTATATGTTTTTTTTAGGATTTCTTTCTTACACAATCTACATATTTCATTTATATGCATAATATGTTTTATATTTACACTACTCAGGCTTTATTTCCTCTTCCTGCACACTATATTTCATGTAACTTTTATGTTGTTTTTAAACATTATTATTAATGCATATAAAACTCAAAATAAAACTCAAACATGGTCTTATTTCCTTATCGAATTTGAAGTAGTGGTGACAGGCGGTGTCTTGTTTTTACAGGAGATACATGGGCCATGTCAAATAGGTGAATAGAAAAATATAAAAAGATTTAAATCTTTAAGGGAAGAAAATTTACATAATTGTCTGCAAAATGGTCCCAGTGTTATCTTATTGTTGCCTTAACTGTGAATGTTTTCTATGCTCAGCTCATTCAATATCAGACACCTTTAAAATGAAGGCTTGTTTAGCGCTTGTCACTCCACGACTAGATACGCAAACCTACTACAATCTCCTCCCCGTGTCTTTCTCCAGTGCCCTGTGTTCCCACTGATGTGGAAGTGAACATAGACTGCTCTGTAAATCAGGCTGTCGTGTCCTGGAGTGCCAGCAAGGGCGCTCTGTACTACAGAGTGACGGCTCAGAGCGCACAGGGAGACACGTCCTTCTGTGGGAGTACAAAGCTATTATGCACCTTGACCAATCTGACCTGCGGCCAGTCCTACTCTGTCCAGGTGGTGGCACAGGATGACATTTGCTCAAGTTTACCCAGCCCCCCTACAAAGTTCAACTCAGGTAAAACAACTGGATGGACATGAATCTCCTTTGGATGTCATAATGTTTACATGTGAATGTGTCACTGACTTATTGCTCTTAACATCCTCCATTTCTTCCCTCCCTCTCTCAGTTCCCTGCACACCTGACATTGGCTCAGTGGAACTGGATTGTTTCACCAACTCTGCCCTCTTGGACTGGGCCTATGCTGATGGTGCCCTGGACTACACGGCGACAGCCCAGTCCTCTTTCGGCAATGATTCCACCTGCAAATCCGAAGACACCAACTGCGAGCTGCAGGACCTGATGTGTGGCCAGATCTATAATGTGATTGTTGTGGCCTCAAATGAGAAGTGCAGCAGCCCTCCAAGCACCAGCCTGCAGGTGGAGTCAGGTGAGCTCCCAAAAAAAGCACCTTTAATCAGTAAATTAAATTTGGACTTGTGGGGGCAAGGATTCAATTTACTTTTTTTTAGCACTTTTTTTTTGTAATTTAAAGTGTAACTCCACCCACAAATTCAGCTAGAACCCTCTCTCCCAGCATATTTAAAAAATGCAACGAGTGAGGGAATAACTACTGTAGGAGGTGTGGCCTCGTGGCTACGTAGTGTGTGGGTCAGGAGACACGGGGGAGACTGACTGACACTGATTAGAGTCTTTTTTTATATACATTTCATGACATAGAGAAGTCCCAACCGGTCGACTCTGTTAGCATTGGCCTTGCACGGTTCAGGGCTGTAGATTTTCAACCCATGAAATGCTGATTTGTAATAAATTTGCTAAGAAATGTCAATATTACCACCAGCATTGATGTGTTTCATCACTGTACATTCATATCATTTAGTTTACAGCTCAAACGTGTGCAGTACTTCTTTAACAGCAACTGAAAATCTTGTTTGACTGACCTCTAGTGGCTGAAATTCTCCTCTTGCTGCAGTGACAGTGTAAGGGTATGTTGAGTACGTACAGATTACAGGTGCAAAACAGCTACAGGTCATTATTTTCTCTTTGTATCTCTGTTTTTTAGCTTGGTTTTAAGTTACTATTTAAAGTCAAGTATATCAGTGTTTAATAAAAAGACATCTTATAAATGGCCTTTAAGTTAACCGCTCTCTGAACTCCACCCTGTATGGGCCCAAATATTACGGTTTGAAAGCCAAAACTTGGCTAAGTACACAACTAGCAAAAACCTCCTGTGTGAATTATTTCCCCCTCTCACTTTCCCTTTCCTCCTCCAGTGCCTTGTCCTCCTGAAGATGTTGTGTCAGTACTGGACTGCTCCACCAACACAGCCCATGTGGAGTGGCAGGTCAGCAGAGGGGCTGATTACTACATTGTCGAAGCCTTCGGCGTGGAAGAACATGAATCCAGCTGCGAGACAGACTCGCAGTCCTGCGTCCTCAAAGACCTCATGTGTGGCTTCACCTACAACATCAGTGTGATCGCCCTTAACAGTGTGTGCAATGTCTCGACAAGTGACCCGACAGAGCTGCAAGCAGGTAAGGAGGATCAGAGAGTTTTAACACGTTGAGACCTGGCAGCATGATAGATATCTATGTTACAGATCCACGTTTTTTTAGTTACATTTGGAAATATTTAGGAAATATTGGGATGAGAGAGGGGTAGGAGAAGATTATGAAGATATGTACTGTTTATAAAAAAGGAAATAAAAAACTTGTCCATGTCTTTGTGATTTTACATACTACTTATAATATTTCCACAAAACTGATTTGGGCTTCAATTGTTGTGTTTTCTCTGGCAGCGCTGATATTGCTAACAATTATCAATGATAGTTCTCCATTTGTATGGATGATTATTGGACCTATATTGATCCTGAATCATTATGCAAGACTAATATTTCTCTCTGTGTGTCTGTGCAGTGCCCTGCGTACCACAGCAGGTGGAGGCTCAGGTGAATTGTGAGACTGATGATGTGGTGGTCTCCTGGGAGCCCAGCAAAGGGGCATTGTCATACACCGCAGTTGCCCAGGGCAACGGTGGCTACACGTCAACGTGCAACACCAACCAGACAACATGCCTGTTTGATGACTTGCTCTGCGGCCACAACTACTCCATCACTGTTAGTGCTTCAGATGAGGCATGTAGCAGCCCTAGAAGCTCTGCTGTGGAGCTCCACACAGGTAGAATCCAGATTTAATTATAATTACGATAATGTGGCACCTTCATGAGACATTTATACTAAACTGCAACGTTCAGTGCAGCTTTAAGGCATATTGCATGTTATAGTAAAGCTCTATTTGTACCTGACTTCATTCATCCTTGTGTCTCTATCTGTCTGTCTGTGTGTCTATAGCGCTTTGCTTACCACAGAAAGTAACAGCAAAGATGGCGTGCAGTAATGACACAGCCATTGTGTCGTGGGAAGAAGGAGAGGGTGTGTCCTCCCACATGGTGCAAGCTTTTGGGCCCAATGGTCACAATACCATGTGTATCAGCACCGCAACCAGTTGCAAGCTACCCAACATGCAATGTGGCCAGCTCTACAACCTGACAGTGACAGCTCTGGATGGACGGTGCGACAACAGCGAAGCCTACCTCACCCTGCAGTCAGGTAAGTGTAAACAATAAGGTTTTCTTAGTTAATGTAACATATGAATGAATGAATGAATAAATGAATGAATGAATGAATGAATAACAATAAATGAATGAATACATATTTTGGGGGGTTTGTTGGACCTCAGTGGGTTAAACTCACTCTGGAGAAGACTTAGTTAGACTTGTGAATGAATTCAAGGTGTTCTCTCTTTCTCATTGTCATTTAAATGTGTTGCTGACATGTGAATTGTCTCATCTCTTTAATATATTATTAAGCAACAGGAACTGTATCATCTTAATGCTGCTCTGTCCTCTTTCTCTCTCCCAGTGCCTTGCAGGCCAACCAGCGTTAAGGCTTCCCTTCAGTGCCTTTCAAACTCTGCTGCAGTGACATGGGAGCAAGCCAGTGGAGCGCTCTCCTATGTTGCAGTGGGTGTTACAGCAGATGGAAGCCACCAGACTAAATGTAACAACACCATGACCTTCTGTGATCTGAGCAACCTGCAGTGTGGACAGACCTACAACGTGAGCGTGTTCGGCCAGGATGAGTCCTGTTCCAGTGTCAAGAGCGACAACGCTTACATGAGGACAGGTATGGTAAACATGGGGGGGGGGGCAAATATGAACTCATTTTCCCCAGTGTAAATTTGCATTTACAATACTATATTAACCTGCCTCTTTGCCTCTCCCCTCTCTCTCTCCCCCTCAGCCCCCTGTGCACCCCAGAATGTGGCTGTTGCTGCACAGTGTGGAGCCATGGTCGTATCCTGGTCCCCCAACCCCGATGCCCAGTACTTCCATGTGGCGGCAGTGAGCAACACTGGGGCGAGACTCTACTGTAACTCCAGTGACAGTGCCTGCACCCTCAGCAATCTGACATGTGGACAGAACTTCAACATTACTGTGCTGGCTGTAAGAGATGGCTGCGAGAGTAAACTGAGCGCTGTGGTGCAGAGTTTCTCAGGTAAACCTCAAGCAGTCATCCATTTGTTCAAATGCAAAATGTACACACAGAAATGTGTCAATGACATGGATGATACTGGAAATTAACATACACTTAGCTCCCCCCGTCAGAAGTATGTCGAAGCAATTTACTGCATTTTCTGGGATTTAAATAAAATAATGTTATCTTTGGTTTTACAAGTTATGAAATAGAATATTCAAAATTTTCTCATTAAATAAATATGCGTTTTTCTTGTTTTTGTAAAGAATGTATAATATATGGTACCAATTAATTAGAAGATTACATTTTTCCTCATTAAATAAATACTTTTTTTCCTGTTTTGGTAAAGAATGTCTAATAGATGAAGCTTATTTCATCATTCAAGCATTTTGAATAAGCGTATTTCTTTTCCCACCTGATTAACAACTTAATAAAAATGTAATATGCTTATAGATGCTGCACATTGGCATATCTACAAACTACTGCTGCTGCTGCTATTTTCCATGCCGTTATATGGCACAGGTTATCTGCAGGTAATCCGTCCTGAATTTCTTTCAGGACAAGAGCAGGAAATAAGAAGTACAGCATGGCGATGTAAAAGGAACAATGATGTGACAATGCCAGCAAAAACAAAAACAAACACACAACATGTGGCTCAAACAGAGCAATGACCTCAGTAGCATTTAAAGTCTTAGCGCTTAGCATCTTTACCCTTATTAAATGATATGTTGACTCAATATTGGGAGGCGGTTTAGTGCACTCCAAGAAGGATCACATGACACTTTAGGAGAGCTTCTTCAAGTGCAAAATCCCTTATTCCCACATAATTCAAATTGTCCAACCATTTGTTGCAATATATCACCCAAACGCCTTTGATGTATTTGTGATTCAAGTGTATTTGTAGCTCAATCTACATGCTCATTGCTTTCCATTTCATCCTCCACAGCTCCATGTGTGCCCAGGAACGCTAAGGGCAGTCTGGACTGCATATCAAACTCTGCCTGGGTGACGTGGGACCTCTCAGAAGGAGCCCTCAGCTACTCTGTGCTGGCTAAAGCGGCTAATGGTCACAACTCCAGCTGCACTTCCACCTCCTCTCCCTGTAATGTGCCAGATCTGAAATGTGGGACGCTGTACATCTTCTACGTCACTGCGGTCAAAAAACACTGCCGCAGTAATTACAGCACCCCGTTTGAGCTCGAGACAGGTATTCAACAAGAATCTCGACTCTCAGTATTTAAGTGAAGTGCTTGTTGTCTTTGAAAGGTTACTAGGAAAATGATCTAGTAAGATTTTTGCCATATTAATGCTTTACCAAACGCTAAATGAAACAATAAATCGTGTCTGGCACAAAAGTACTGTTACAATGACATCCATGGGTCAAGTCAGTGGTTCCCAACCTTTTTGGCTTGTGACCCCTTAAAATGAAGTAGCTTGTGTTTGTTCATCAAACAGTGACTTTTTTTTTCTGTGCATTTTAATTATTGTTATAGCGGTAAAACTATTCAGTGTTTCACAAAAAAAGCAAAGATTTGAGTAAAAAAATAAACAAAAAATGAATTTAGATTTCTGTAGCAAAACTTTTTTTTTCTTTTCCATCCCAATAGAATAGAACATCTGCGTTAAGTCCTTTGGGGTTACAACTTATTATCTGCTACATAGGATACAATGCCTATCATTTTCCCACGTGTCCTCTCTTTCAGGTCCTTGTGCACTATCATCCATTAATGCAGTGGCACAATGCAACAGCGACACGATCCTGGTGGAATGGGATCTGAAGGAGAACACACCCTTCTACGTGGTGACCGCTGAGGGCCAGGACCGAAGCCTCAGCACCTGTAACAGCTCCTCCACTTCATGTGTACTCGAGGATATCCACTGTGGCATGATTTATAGCATCATAGTATCAACTTCTTCTAATAAGTGCAGCAGCCTCAGAAGCCCACCAAAGAGTGTTAAAACAGGTATTTTTCAGCTCACCAGTATTAGTCTGATTCATGTATCACACACTGAGGTTTTGTAGATCCACAGTACAAACGTGTTGAATGGATACGTGGGAATAAATTAGCTTTGAATGTGTCAAAGACAAAGTGCATTGTATTTGGAACATATTCCTTGAGTGCCAAACCTCTTACTCTCTACATACACAAAGTGCCAGTTAATCAGGCTGAAGAAGCCAAACTCCTTAGAATCTTCTTATACAGCAAATTATCAGATTACTGTATTCATTACTAGTTTCTTTTAAATATCATAATAACAAAGACTCAATATATTTTGTATAAAAATGTCATTATCAATATTGATATTCATAACTATTCTACAAGACATGCAGTAAGAAGGGCATTTTAATATTGCCCAAAACTAGAACAAACTCAATCCAGCGTACAGTCATATATCAAGCAATGGAAGGAGTTCAGGTGATGGGAAATGGTGGGAGCACAGGGGCTACTGCAGGGCAGGAGGGAGTGGCCGGATCTGAAATGAAAGGAGAGGCAGCATGTGGCAAGGGAAGAGAGCAGAGAGAAAATGTGGAACATCAGGGTAATGTTGTGACAGTTGTCCTTATAAGCCACGTTTCCACAGGAACTTTCCCCAGGGACTAGGAGCCTTTCGAGGAACTGTTTTTCTTGTTGCCTGTGGTATTGTCATGGTTTTTGTGTAATTGTGAGATCCGTATTGTAACGTGCATCCCAGGTAGAATAGCTGCTGTGATACCTGTAGAAATATTTATGGTTATTCTGTCCTCTTTAGCGCCCTGTGTCCCAAACAATGTGAACGTGGTGCCATCATGTCAGGAGAATGGGACCATAGTGACGTGGGGACTCTCCCCTGTGGCTACGTCCTACATGCTGATGGCCACAGCAACGGATGGACATGTTGCGAAATGCAACACCACAGTGAACAACTGCACCCTGTCTAATCTGCACTGCGGACAGCTGTACAGCTTGAACATCACCGCCCGTGGAGACAACTGCACGAGCCAGCCCAGCACTTCATCCTTCAAGACAGGTAGAGCCATGATAAGACTTTAGTTTAGTTTATTTCACCAGGATAATCTACTCAGTATCAATACTGATTTCCAGGCTACATTAAAGTACAGTCTGTTAATCAAGTGTACTAATGTCCAGGTTTCTAGGTTTCACATTTCTGGTGTCATTTTTATTTTCTATTGAGCAGAATTTCAAGAGGCTTGAGGAGTCTACGACTTCCAGTGACATTTATCATTAATTTCACTACAGCAACATTTTTTGTTTACTGTGTATGTTGGTCTATGAATGATATGGATGATAGAATCTACAGTTGAAAATGTTTTTTTCATAATTTTCAAGGAAAAACAGCAAAAAGTTGCTGGTTCAAGCCTCTGAGGCGTGAGGATTTTCAGCTTTTCTTTGTCTGAATCTCTTTAGGTTTTGGATCGTTTTTCAGGCAAAGCAAGGGCAAGATGGGCATTTTTCAGAATTTTCTGACATCATTAGAGACAATACAAATAATCAATGAATTGACAAAGTATTCAAATTATTACTTGTAGCCCTAAAAAGCCCTCAGGGAAATTGTGCAAAGACAACATCTATTAAAATACTGCTATAATCCTTTTTGTTTTTCTTTCTATAATTGAGTTTAATTAATTCTATAAATGAGTAGTCAGTTCTTGATTACTGAGCTTGTCCTATTGTTCTTATTGTTCTGTTACTGACCTAATCAATAATAATCATAATATGCTACAGTTTCTACATCACCACAGAGTTAAACTGACACATATAAGTTATAGTAGTAGCACGTACTAGATTTTACACTTAACTAGTCACCTCTCTAAGATTAGATTTTATTAATGTTTTAATATTGCTGAAAACAGGCCGGCTTCCTGCTTGAATCTCTGACAGTAGTTCTTTTCTCTCTGTCCTCGCAGTGCCCTGTGCGCCCTCCAGTCTCACAGTGGATATTGATTGTAAGACCAACTTTGCCAGCCTGTCTTGGAATGCCAGTGAGGGCACGGTGGATTATTTTGGCTGTGTCCGGTCTAACAGCAGCGTCACCTACTTTAAGACCAATGTCACCTCCAGCACCATCAAAGGCCTGGAATGTGGTGGCGTGTACAATTTCTCTGTGGGAGCCTCTAACGGCATCTGCAACAGCTCTTTGAATGCACCTCTGCAGGCGGGAGCAGGTAAATATTAGAGCTATCACATTTCACCATTATTAACAATGCTCCAATGAGTTAATTCAGCATACATTCATTTTTACATTAATAAACAGAATATGTGGTAACACATGTTATTTCTAGTCCTACGTACTTGCAAGAATTCTATTTATTTTACTGAAAGACTAATTCTTTGGGCTTCAGGCCTTAGTGACACAAGATTTCTGTTTGTTAAATATAGTTCGTAGGTATAAAAAATGTTGTATAGTCTTGCTTGGGTATATATAATAATCAGTAAATCAATCAGTTGATTGTTACTTCCCTGTCATTTGGTTTAATACCTGCAATGTAGTACAGCTAATCTAGCAGTAAAGGTATTGTAAAAATCAGTGTGTCCTACCAAGAAGGCCAGTGAGGAAGTTATTTCCTTCTTTTGATAATGTGTCGTTGTAAAAGTTGTATGCTGATACAGTACACCTGAAGAACTAGAGCTAAACACATTTTAACTGAGCTAATTCCACTGGTAAGATGCTCTCTTAATATCTAATCTCTTTCCTCCTCAGTTCCTTGCGCTCCGACTGGTGTGAAAGTGCGAATGCAGAAGATAGGCCAAGCTCACTGGGCCATGACGTCATGGAGCACTGTCAATTGTTCCAATGTTGATTACCTTGTGGAGATAATTGGTCGAATCCAGAACAATCCGCAGACCCTGATGGAGGTCTCTTCTTACTGGCTGCCCAGGCCATACTTTGAGTTCCCAATGCCTTGCAGCACAGCTTATAACCTCACCGTACGCTCCAAAAACACGGCCGGGGCCAGCAAGCCGTCAAGCGTCTTTACTGGAGTCACAGGTAACTGTACACTGCACTCATCCCTGACTTTATACAGAAAGGAGTGTTTTTGGTGACCTTTGTATATTTATACAAAAATTCATTTTTCTTCCTTTCAATTTTTGGGTTTAGGTTAATGTGGAGAAAATAAAAGTTGGCAACTATTTAGCATTTATAAGCAGCATATAAACATGTAACAAACGGTTTAAAACCATCAAACCACCAAAATTAGCATGTGTGTTTTAAATATAACATCCCCCAGTCCTTCTGTTAACAGCACTTTCACCGTTTCTTTCCCAGTCCCCTGTCATCCACAGAATGTGAAATACACTGGGAACAGACAGTCTGCTGTGCTGTCCTGGAATGCATCATTGTTTGCCACGAGGTACACTGTCTACAACGTGTCGGGCACAGTCCGTGTCACGCTTTGCAACACCACCGGGCTCTCCTGCCAGCTGACCAACTTCAATCCCATCACCACTGAAGTGACAGCCAGCAATGCAGAGGGGGAGAGCAACGCTAACCGAAACATTACAGGTCAGACACAGTGTGGAAACACCTGCAGCACTACACAGGACTCAGGGAAATAATGCTTCCATAACTTCATTCAGTTTTGGCTGTTGCTACAAGACTCTATTCCACATTGCTTTTGGTTTGATCTAATTGTTTCTAATTCTAATTCTGTATAGTTTTGCCATGAAAAATTCACTCAAAGTACATAAGGGGGTTCTTGTGTTTGGTTCGGTTAATTTGGGCTGGTGTGAAAGCTGTCAATCGAACCCTGGGGTGGAGTAAGCAACCGGGCCCAGACCACCTGAAAAGGACAGGAGTCCGCATCGGTCGTGGTGTGAAACCAAGCGGGCCAACCAAAGCACTGTGTGATAGTGGACATAAGATTTTTGCGTGAATTCAAAAACGAAAATTTTTATTAAATCTGCTGATCATTAAGAAAGGAATCTCCTAATCTGTATAATGTTTACTCAAGATCATTTGGTAACCATGGTAACATGAATGCGCTTCAGCACGTGAGTAAGTAGATTTCCCTGGACACATCAGCAGTTCCTCATTAAAATCAAATAAAGGCAAAAATGCCCAAAATAAATCTTAAAAAACACAAACAAAAAACAATATTGCACCTGTTGAGGAATGCCACTCAAGCTGAGAAACAAATGGAGATGGAATGGATCTACGAAAAACCATCATCAAAGTATTTGACTGGCCCTCACAGAAAACAACGCTGTGTCAGCCAGTTAAGAGCTACAGTTCTCTCAATGATCTATTTCATTTAATCACTTATTTCTCATCTTCCTCAGGTCCAGCACTAACTCGCAGAAGAAGAGATTTGCGGGCCACTCAAGTTTATGCCCATATAAGCGAAGGTAAGTGTAGTGCTATTACATAACCTAGATATAGTGTTATACATAGATATGAATTAGGACTCTGAAATCATCATAGTTCATAGGCCTGTACTATAAAACTGTACATTTCTTACCCATCTCTCACCCCCTCCTCTCTCAGGTCTAGAAATCCCAGAAGTGCTGACTGTAACAGTAAGTGGAGTTTCCTTGTATGTGAAGTGGGAGACGGTGAGGGATGCAACCGAGTACACGCTCGTGATCGAGGAGGAACAGAGGAACCAGCAGGCCAATCAGCCACCTAGAGTGAGAAATGTGGAAGGTGACTTTTACACAGAGACTGACCTCGAGCCCTGGACCACCTACTGCATCAGACTGGCAGCCAAAAACACCATCAACCAAAGCAACTACACCAGGCCAATGTGCAGAACCACTGGGGCTTCCTAATGAAATACCACACGTCCGCTTAAATAGACACTGGACTCAGCAGAAATACCATCATATGTTTGTCTTCACTCTGTAGCATCCATAACAGAATTGTTACAGCTTCAATCTCTGAGAACTTTAGGAGGAAAATTGTAAAAAAGAAAGTAATTACAACTACAAAAATTTTTCTGTTTGGGGTACATGTCACGTCACAAATAAATTATGATCAAACCTGAGGAGAACCTTTAGATTTGAATGCTTATGAATCCTTGTTAGCAATAGAATATATACATTCTCATAATTGTGGCTGGTATCATAGCAGCATGTGGCATTATAGCTAACAAAGTATCGCTGAAATTATATTTATCAAAAATGGTTCTATTTTTGAGATAGGTTATTAGATTCTCTGGATGATTGTTAAACTAAAAAATGTAGTGTAAACTAATAAACAGATAATTTATCAAGCAATATTTTTAAAACCATGCAGTATATTTTCTTTATGATGTACTATGTGACTTCTTATTTTGTGAACACTGACGGATCCTTTTTAACGATCCCAGAAATCTGTGAAACAAATAAAACACCCCTCTGTGTTAACATAGCATTGTTTCCTTTTTTTTTTTTTTAATCAACATGTGGGGTGAGTTTATCTAGGGCAGCAGCTAATGATCATTTTCATTATAGGTTAATCTGCCAATTATTTTCCTGATTCATAATTTGGTCTATAAAACACAAGTGAAAAATAGTCAAAAATCCAAAGAGAATCGATTTATTATAATTTAAGACAAAAGCTGCAAATATTAACATTTAAGAACCTGAAACTTTGAAATGTTTTTGATAATGATTATCAAAATAGTTACCTAATTGTCTTTTGACTAATCAATAAACTAATTGTTGCAGCTCAACATCTGTCTACTGCAAGTAAAGAAGAATCATTGTGGGTAAACTTCATTTTCTAAAGTGGAGCACACACAAAACAGGCTGCAGACCAGTGTGAGTTTCAATACAAGAATGTATCACGTCAACTTTTTAATTCCATGTGGTTTGATTTGTAGCCAGACCAATAAAGTATTGATTTTTTTATAATCAATACTTTATTTGTTTTTTTAAACAAACATAACAGCCTCGAACAATGGGCAATTGTAGAAACAGAGAAAATAACTTAAATAATACATTGAATATATATATATATTTTTTTATTTTTTTAAAAAGTGTACATCAAAATAATAAAGTGCAAAATAAATAATTACATACAAACAAACCAAGAAATATTAATGGTGGAATTACACTGGTAGAATAGGGGTTCAGGACCATATCAAGCATAATGTGATTTCACTTTATTATCAGAATATTTTCAACAAAACAAACACTACAAACACATATTACAATAAGTGGCTGCAGTGCAATCAATTTAATTGCTCACTTTTACATTAGGTGTTTAGTCTGGACGGGAACACTGAGGCCTACTGAGAACCCAAACTCTGATTTAAGTGTTTGACAGACTGAGGAACAAAAGAGTCTCTTCAGTCTAACCTGTGGGACTCTAAATCTTCTGTCTGATGGCAAAAGCTGATATTCAAATAAAATATGAGGGGTCTGATGTATCATGACCAACATTTGTTTAGTATACGTAGTTTGACCCACAATCTTTGAGCAGATATGTCAAATCAAAGCTTTGGTCTACAGCAGCCCCTGTTTGGGTTACAATAAAGCTGTTATAGAAATGAAAGGTTTCAGGTTCTCTGCAGTCCAGACAAACTTAACTTCACTAGTCGAGGTTGTATTATACCTCTAGCTCATTTACAGTAACAGTACAGTAAAACAGTAAAACAAATTAAATTCTTAAACACCACAATTATGAGTGCGTCACAAAAAATACATTATTCTCTTCTGTTTCATTCTGCAATGAGCCCATCAGGAATTTGGATGCATTTTTGTACTTGAAATTAACTTGCATTGTGTTAACTGTCTTCAGAATGTAGTATTTGAAGGTATTTTGATGTAGGAGGTGTCATGGAGGGAAAAAAAGATTAAATTGAGAGCACAAATTCGTTTCCGTCCCCTGATGAAAATATTACAACAATTTCACAGCAATGTTTTTCAGCTTCATATTTGCTTGGACCGCTGAGAATAATGAATAAGGATATTATGAGGGCTAATACTTCTGTTCCAAATCATGCCGTCTGACAGTCTGGAAAACCCATCCTTTAATTACATATTAAAACAGCAGTGTTTTTCTGCTGTTCTACCAAAGTAAATACATTTATATGTGACAACATTGTGCTTTCACTGAGTTCATTAAACATTATTGTGAACTGATACAGTTAACAAAACCAAATAAATGTACTTCACCATGAGTTAGACTGAATTGACCATCATAAAATTAGTATATATATCTGTATATATACAGTATATTGCTTATCTCTACATTATTTTGGACTCACGGGAACCTGGCTGCAGTATCTGACAATGGCTGACAATGAGTTTAATTGCTTTTCTAAACCAGCGGTAGCAAAAGGCATAGATCAGAGGATTAAAACTGGAGTTAGAATAGAACAGCCAAATTTGAGCTGGTGAATCTACGTTACTTGCGGTGTCCCAGCCACCACAAACACTCTCATGTAGAGAACTATGATCACAGTAACAGGGCCGAAAAAGGTGAGAAGCAAGTCTACTGTCCCTGAAATGTAGTTTATGATAACGACACATTCAGGATAGCAGGAATATGACAAATCAATTTGTGACAATTGATCTTTCAGTATTATAAAGTTGTAGACAACAGATTTGAACTCTGCTTGGTGTTAGAAAAAGCACATGTGATTTTGCCCACAAACCAGCAGGACTGCAGGAGGATGATCGAAGTTGGCATCGCTGCAAGGCCCACGAGCAAGTCAGACACAGCCAGGGAGAGGAGGATGAAATTGGTGGGGGTGCGGAGCTGCCTGGAGGGGGAGATTATGATTAGTGAGTCATTCAGTGCAAATGAGTTCACATCACAGCAAGTATTGTGAGAATACAGACAGAATATGGAAAGTGAAATTTCACTTTTATGGACTGAGCAATATGAAAACCAAACTCTACATAGCCTAGATGCCAAATAAATCTGTATAATATCAATCAGCATCAATTAACTACTACAGCGGTTTGGTGGTATTATAATGTTCTTGATTACTGCTAATGTGATACATTCACACAGAAAAACACACTGACAATGACACTCTCTGCCCTGTCTTAGCTTTTGAAAAACACAGTCAAAAACCTTGTATAGATTTACCAAAGCTTCCATCCATAAATTTAATACATACACACAATTAGTTGTTATATTTCAAGAAAAGTGTATGTGCCTGAAGTGGGAGATGGAGATGATGGCCAACAAGTTGAGCATCACCGTGAGCAGAGTGATGCAGTACAGCAGTGCTTTGATGAGCCTGGCCTTGGGAGAAACAGGCATTGAACTGCAGGAGGCGTTGAGGGGAGGGATGCAGAGGTCCCAGGCATTGTATGATTTTACATTGCCAAGCAGGATATATGTGTTAAAAAACAACAGCGTGTTCTGTGAATTATCCAGAGTACAGGGAGGACACTAAATTTGGAAATAGATTTAAATGTAATCTTTCAATGCTGTGAGCACCTAAAATGACATTTCATTCGCTTCCATTGTATTGGTGTGGAGGCAAAAAACTCTGGCCAAATAAAACCAAAACTATCTGCAATAACTATATGGTTAACACTGCTCTAATCAATATTTCAATGGATCAAATGACTACGTGTAATGTGAAAGGACAAGTCGCTCTTGGTGTCTCTTAGCACATTGTTTTGATGTTACAGCCTGCAACTTTACAGTTTAATATCACTCTCGCATCATCACATCATTATTTATCAAGGAGGTGTGAACAGGCTGCCATACAATATAGCCTATTATCTGTAGTATAATGACATGCTATTTCTCAGTTTAAGGAACACAGTAGGCCTATCATATTCTCTTTGGCATTGGTCAGTTAAGGCAGGGACTTTGTGTGTAGCCTATGTGGTGCAGTGCAGTATTAGCTGATCGATTGTGCATCTAAATTTGTTTCTCTTCTTATTGTTTGAGATTGTTTTATGCATAGATATAAAATTCCCGCGATTTCTCTGCATTATCATTGTAAATTTAATGTCCATAACTTTAACTTTTTGCCATGAGAATGAAAGTCCATCAGGAGTTGTGCTGAAGGCATCACAGCACAATGTAGCCTTTCCAAACAAAACATCAACAAAAAATAACTCCTCATTTACAGTTAGGCTCTCCAACCTCTCCTCTTATCATCAAAACAAACCTGTGTGTGTGCGTGTGTGAGAGAAAGAGAAACATTTATTTGCCTTATGTACAATTTATGACTTTAATAAATTTATTAATATGTTACAGTAGCTGTGTTTCTCTCTTGTGTTTCTGATTGTAATTGCCTGCCAGTATAGGCCATAATACTGAATCTATTTAGGATTTCTACATAAAAGATATTGCTTAATGTAATATATTAGCCATTCAGAACAACAAAGACAGTTCTTACAAATTAAGTTCAGGCAAAATTGAAAAAATAAAATCATTGTCTGCAATAAAACAAATGTACAATTATGAGATTATCTTCATGACTGAAAGCATGATTTGTTCTCTTGGAGCTATATTAATCAAATTTCTACCAGGATATTTTTTTTTGGTCATTCTAGACAAGCTTTATTCATTACTCTGAATAAAAAACAGTATTGGTGTATTGGTAGAAAAATACAAGGATTTTAAAGACAACATAAGCCTATTTCACCATAGGTTCCAATTACAGCAAGTTTAAAACTGGACCCAGGTAAGATGGCTGCCATATGGTTCCATCCCGGAATGGCAAGTCATTATGACACGTCACATCTACTGCTTTATATCTATGGTTTTATGCACATGGTCCCTGAAAATAAATTAATAAATACAAGCTATACTTGTCACAAATTTGTAACCCAAAAATTCATCTTTAGGCTCTCAATAAGAAAGACCAGTGCCATGCAATGATATTACTCTAAGAAAAAATAAAAACAAACAAACAAAACAAAAAAACTAAATAAAGTAAATAAAATACCGCGTCAACTCAATAACAACAGCGCCCTCTGAGGGCCGGCGGAGCTATAGTTGAATAAAACGTTAAAGATGGATTCTCCAATGTTCAGTCCGGCGCTTCACGTGCAGAGACATCAATTTGTCATCGATTTTGTCAAGAGGAACAAACCCCGAAAGGTAGCTATCGTCTCAATCAGAGACAGATTTATCAATTTAGCTTCAAAGCCGACGTTTGTTTGAGCAGCGTTTGCTAACGATAATTCGAAAGCTAACGTAATCACCGTAGCTTACTTAGCTAACTTTATCACCGAACCCAATAACGTTATACAACTAAGTTAACGTTAGCTAGCTACGTTCGCGCTTCCTAAATCAAGAAGCTAGCATGAATTGTTCTTCATAACGGTTTGGGTTCTTTGCCGTGATAACTTTAACATTAACCTAGATTGTTGTACTCCCTTCTTCTCCCCAGGTGGTGGACTTGGGGTGCAGTAAATGCAGCCTTCTCAAAAAACTGAAGTTTCACCGTGAAATTGAACTGCTGGTTGGCGTGGATATCAACGGTGCCCAAGTAAAAAAATATATGTATGTAACCGCTACGTATGTTTATAAAAATCAAAGGTGTGGCAGAATACTTAATCATTCAGGGCTGGGTTTGAAATTAGATAGTTTTCTTCTTCTGATATTAATACATGGCACAATATGGCAGATGTGTACAGAGCTGAAACAATTAACGCAAGTCGATTAATTGATCAGTCCATCAACAGAAAAAAAACAATCAACAATGTTGATAATCAATGTATCGTTCAGTTTAATTAGGCAAAAATGCAGTTCAAATTAAGTGGTTGTAGCTTCTCCATATGTGAATATTTGCTGCATTTGAGTGTTTTTAAAATGATCTTTTTAACACAAGATATTTCGAATAGAGCTGCAACAGTTAGTCGATTAATCAATTAGTCAATCGAAAGAAAATTAATTGCCAACTATTTTGATAATCAATTAATCGTAATTTTCAAGCAAAAATGTCAAATATTTGCTGGTTCCAGCTTCTTAAATGTGAGGATTTGCTGCTTTTCTTTATTTCTGACAGTAATGAAGAGTCTTTGGCTTTTGGACTGTTGGTTGGACAAAAACAATTTGAAGATGCCGTTTTGAGCATTTTTCACAATTTGTTGACATTTTATAGACTTAACGATAAATAGATTAATCATGAGAATAATCGTCAGATTAATCATTAGTTGCAGCCCTGCTTTCTAAATAACTTTGGTTTTGGACTGTCCGACCAACAAAAACACGTGAAGGCCATTTCACTGTCCTCATGATATTTCAGCCTTGGATGTATTCAAAATTGCATAAGATAGTCAAATTGGTGGTCAGTGCAATGTTATTTTTCACCATATCCATTCAGTACACCAGACAACACTTAATGATATAAAGCTTAAGTAACATTTTGTTTTGTTTTTAATACTGTTTGCTTGCAATCATTTATGTGGACAATATAATTTTGTAAGACAATAACACAATAGAACTATATCACTACACTAAAGACTGATAAATGATTTAATTGAATTATCACTTAACGCTTTTCATCATTAAGTCAGTTAACTGACTAAGAGCCTAGGTTATTCTGGACTAGTGTACCACATGTGAAACCTATTAACCCTTTGAACTTGAACTTGAATTTTTGCTTATTGTGGTGTAATTTCTTGAAGTATCTTCAAATGCTTCATATCCCTAAAATCTGTACAACCCAGGCTAAAATGTTATGTAAGTCAATAAACCATAATAATTGATAAAAGTATTGCAATTGTGTCATAAATAAAAAACAATGTATACAAAATAAACATACAAAACATATTGATCCAAAATAATTCTGAATTTAGAAACAGGAACGAAATATTTCTTAACACTCCATAAGTTATTTGAACTATTTAACTAGAGTGCAAAGGCGTTTTGTTTCATCTGCAACAGAAATATTTCCCCAGTGCCTACATTGGTATTTTTGCTAATTGTGATGTCATTTCCTAGATTGTCTTAAAATGCTTCATATTCCTAAAATCTGTACAACCTACAATGACTGATAACATTTTTGAAACTGTGACAGTTCGGGGCCGTTCACGGGAGGTCTGTTTTCAGAGAGTTAAAACACAAACTTGATCCAAAGAGTTGGTTTCTTAAACGCTCCAAATGAAATATGAGTAGTTTATCTTGCAGGGCCCCAGACCTTTTAAAATATGCAAACCTTTCTCATAAAAAAAAAAAAAAAATTGATCTCTGTGCTAAACATTTATATTAATTGCCAAGCTTATAAAGTGTAATAATTTCCACATGTGTTAAAGAAAAAAAGAAGCCAATTGCCTTACGAAAATCAAGCAATGATCAAAGCATCGTTTGATCTTTGACTCCTCGATCAACTTCTCTGCGATAACTAATACTGTGTGGACTGATAATGCGTACACTCTGCTTGTATGTTCCCCCAGGCATGGATTAGCTCCTATATCAACTTACTACCTGCAGCCAACTTATGATCAGCTGCGCATTGAGCTGTACCAGGGTTCAGTCACACAGAAAGACGTCCGCCTCAGAGGATTTGATCTGGTGACCAGTATAGAGCTGTAAGGGACTGTTTGTTTTTATGCTTTGGCAGCTATCAGTTTTAATGAGTCTCTTTTTCTTGTTTCCTTTTTTGTCAATTTATTATTGTGCTCATTCTTTTGTTTCTCTGCCTTTCCCCCCTGGTCTTTCTCTCTGTGTGGTTTTGATCTGTTTCTCTGCGTCCCTCTGTGCCATTATTTCTCCCCATGTTTCCTCCCTGGCTAACCGCAGCATAGAGCACCTCCCGCTTGTGGATGTGGAGCGCTTCTCTGAGGTGGTGTTTGGTTACATGACCCCAGCGGCGGTTATCGTCAGCACCCCAAACTCTGAGTTCAACCCCCTTTTCCCTGGACTGGCAGGTTTCAGGCACAGTGACCACAAGTTTGAGTGGACCAGAGTAGAGTTCAAGTCGTGGTATATATCCATTTTCAGGCTTTTTTTGATTGTAGTGGACAGCACAAAGTTCAGAGTGTTGATGAAGATTGTAGCGACAGGGAATGCTAATGAATAAATCCATCCTAAAACACACTATTTAATGTCTCTTAATGAACAATAAAGATTTAAACTGAATTCTGTTAAACATTACATCTGTCCTCAGGGCTCTGAAGGTGTGTTTGGAGTATGGTTATGAGGTGGAGTTCACTGGTGTTGGAGAGGCACCGCCAGGCCTGCAGGAGGGAGTGGGCTTCTGCTCCCAGATAGGTGTGTTTCACCGGCTCGGGGGGAGAGATGGCTCCAACATGTTTGGTGATGATGCAGAGGATGTGTTTTCGTACACGCTGGTGAGTACACTTCTTTATAGATCAGTCTTTTTTCGGGCATCATGTAGAGATGAATAATTGATCAAAAGATTACCGATATCGCAATATGGCCAAGTGCAAAATCCAAATCGCAGGAGCTGCAATGTTTCGATAAAGGTAAAATATGTCACAACATACCATTATAAATGAAGCATTGTGGTGCTACAGAGATGCCCCGGCCTACAAATCATATTCTCCAGATGTAAAGGAACAGGCTTGTTTGGTACAGACCCCAGCAAAAATCACATCATCATCATCATTTTTATATTTTTTTCAGTGACAAATTTCCACTAAAAACGTGACTCATATCGCAATATCTGTTAAAATAATCGCAATATGATGTTTTATTTATTTTATTTTTTTTGCATATCGTTCAGCCCTAGCATCATGTTGGCCCAGTCCTCAAAGACACATGATGATGATGATGATTGCTGTGTCACCGATTTCATGGGGATTTTTGCTCCCCTCTTTCTCTATTCCTACATTTGCTGTTGCTCTCGAGTTTCACTATCAAATAAAGGCAAAAATAGTATAAAATCATGTTTTTTTTAAACAATGTATGACAATTGACTGACATGTATGCAGACAGGAATCTGTGGCACATTTTTACTGAAACACCTTTTAAGTTGGTTGTTACAATACTGCATTAAAATTAAAACGTTTAAACCGTTTTGGTTTTCCAAGGTTGTTTACAGTTTCCTTATATTCTGTCATCTGTCTTATAGATCACCATAGATGCAAAGTACACAAAACAACATTATTGTCATCTTAAAAAAAATGTTTTAAGCAAAGTACTATATTTACTCTAAGCAGATGCAAAAATGTAATATCAATGACTATGAATACACAACATATAATATTACTACAATCTTTTCAGAAAATTCTATTGCCAACAGTCTTTCATCTTAACCCATCAATGGGTAAAAAAGTGGAATATCCATTTTTCAATACAAAGCTACATATTCTGTACTGTAAAAAATTTTTTCAAAACACAAAATATACTCAAATCTCTTCCATCTCTTAATATCTATGGATAACCCTAACTAATTTCAAGGTCAATCTGCAGTTGACCTAAATCCATCCCTTAACAAAATTTCCAGTTATTCTCAAACTATTCCTATTCTTTAAGAACAAATATAATCCAGTAGAAAATGCCTTCAATGGCTCTCTTGGGCTTAATTTAGGGAGCAAATTGTTAGAATAATTTAGTCACAGTTTTCTATTTTATACCTAACAAAAAAAGAAAAGGAATGCTTTATATGAACATAGTGAACAAGTCCCCTATATTTTCTAAATGATATTGTGAGCCAATTAACTAAACAAGTGGGCAGATCCCTTCATACAAGCTCTGATGAGTGTAAGAGATCAAGCGTGAAGACATGAACAGGAACCTGGTTTGTTCATTCATGAAGTGTTTTAGATTTTATTCATAAATGAACTTAATCTAATCAATTTATTCAGATTCATCAAGCAACATTAATGTGATGAATAGAGATTTGGAGGAAAAAGTAAAGCACTGAACATGGGGGTAGTAATACTAATGGAAGCCCTAGAATGTGATAACCAGAGATGACATTAGTGAGTTTTACCTTTTGTTGGCCTCTGCTGGTGACCACCAGCAACTACAACATCGTCGTGTTGGTAGTCTGCATATGTACTCTGAGCCTGAGGCACTGCCCCCTTAAAAATAGAAACCTGTAATTAACACAAAGTCAAAATAAAATCTTAGTCATGGATGAGTAAACTAGCCGGTCAGAGTAGGGATTCAACAGGCTGTGGTCTAAGTCTTGGACTTCCAAGTTATGAAACAGTTACAGGCAAGAAAAGTAAGTTTTTAAAGCTTTTTACACCAGGCTAAGTAATAACTAACTTACTGTTATTGATCAGCAACCTTATGAGTGTCTTAAGATATAGTATAATCCCTGTGTGCTGTAGGGTATGGATATGATAATCAGATATTGTGATCTATGTCTTTTTATCTGTTTCTGTATCAGCTGTACAGTATAAACTACCCCACCCTGCGTGACAACAACATCTTGCGGAGGGTCCTGGTGAGTGAGGTGTTGTACTGGGCAGAAAAGCTGAAGAGAAGATGGATCAAGGAGAAGACTGGCGAGAGGGTTGACACTTACACACCATGCCCGACTGAGGGAGGAGGGGAGGAATGTCTCAGAGCGTCAGAGCGACGCATGGAGATGGAAGAGAAACAGACAGGTGAACAATCCCGGCAGTTCTCAATTCCTAAAAAACGTTGTGTATGTGCTTGATAATATAGAAACCAATATTGAAAGCAACAGGGCCAGCAAAAACTGAACTGTCTAAAAAGGGAAACGGTCAGTGAGGTTATTTTTCTCAGTTCCTTTGGTGTGTTTTCTCCAAGGTATCATTGTATGTTTCTCTTTTTAAAAAAAACACAATACCTCACAGCAGCATGTGGAGCAGAGATGAAACATCCAGTGGAGCAGTGTGGCAGAGGTGTGTCGGAGGATCAGGAAAGAGAAGATGAAGAGTTGTTTTGGACAAACGTCCCAGGACAACAGGACATAATGCACAGGTGTGTTTCCTTGGGAAGATGAGGAGGAACAGTGGGGCCATGGCGAGTCAGAAGGCAGTTTGTGGCCTGCAGGTCACAAACACAGGCCTGGTTTCTGTGGCATCTGTACTTTTGACTGGCTGTAAAGATACTGGCTTTTCCTCCGATGCAGTTGTCTCACTACATTTCATTACATGTAGCTGCACATGTCGCACAAATAAGAAGTATTTCCAAACATTTGGCATCACAGCTATCACAAGGGTTTCATATCGTCGTAACGTCACCTTTGGTCTGTGCTGGTTAGGTGTGTGTCTGTACCTCTGGCTGTGCTGTGGTCCCGCTGCCCCAAAGTCAGTGCCCTGAGTGGAAGTCTCAGTAATCTCCGACTTCTCCTGATGGACGACCCCGAAGTTAAACTGAGCCAGGACGGCTCTGCTGTGCTTGTACAGGAGCAAGGTACTGTTGAACACTTTAATCTTATGTGTAAAATGTAAACATTAATAGCGAGAAGGGGAAGAATATATTATATAAAATGTGAAAATGAATAAGCAAGTTACTCTTCCAGTAGTGTATATATTTCATCTCCACTGGTAATGTTCGCTTGAAGCAGACTATTCGACACAGTATCAACTTTTCAAAACAGAGGCATCACTGCAGGATGTATCGATGCCTTGCTTCAACACCACACAAATCGCAAGCGAGGCCCCAATACGTCACACTCCAATCAGAGACGAGTCATGCTAGTTTTGAATATTGGATGTGCTTGTCACTCTGCCACAAGCAGAGCTGTAGACTGTTTAAACTTGGTCCCTTTATACAATATAACATTTACTGAGCAAAATGGCAATAATGATCTGGTAACCCGGTTTTTGCCCTTATTCTGAAAAAGACAATATTCCTACTAAGCTGTTTACGTGGCTAATGGAAATGAATATTCCACTGATATTCCCATTTACATGCAGCCTTGTTCGACCGTCCCTCTTTCATTCGTTCAACCACAGTTGTTTCTCCTTCCGACCAGAAATGTGGGCTTTTCTTTTGTGCATACACCTCTACCCCAGCCTTGCAAACTGTTGGCTAGTTTACAACGCACAGAGCTGACTGTAAACAGGCAAGAAGCTGTGAATGCGCTGTACAAAAATGCTCCTAAAATAATATCGGCATATCCCACGTCTTAATCGGAAAACGCTACATTCGGAATAAGGCCTAATTCAGAATATCCAAACAGAATATGCTGTTTACATGATCCGTATCAAATTTCGGAAGATTGTCATATTCTTTCATCTTCCACAAATGCAATACCACGGGTTGCCCAGCAGAAGTCACCAACGCTTCATAACAATGAACCACTTTCAGCACAATGGCTTTATAGTGGTTAAAGGTTAACGGAAGACGACTGTGGAAACTTGAGTCAGAGTTGGAGAGAAGAGTTTACATAGAGGAACTGCTAGCAAGAATTTATTTCCAAAGTCATGGCTGAATATTTAGCTGATTTCGACAATGTAGATAAGGCATTTGAATTCGATGGCCATCCCTATTTATTTGAGCCAGAGTATACAGATCTTCCTGCAACCACTCAACCTCTCGTGAGATTTCAGAGCGAGACATTTCCTTGAGCGAGACTTCTGTTTCTGGTTAAACAAAAAGGATCTTACTCTTTAATAACTGAATAATTAATTTTAATAATCTGAGTCTGTCAGTGGCAAAAACAAGCACTTTTAGTGGAGGTACTTTTCATTGGCGCAGTTGCCTGCAAGGATTATGTTGCAGCCATAACAGCCCATTCGCAGATGCCGGCTGAGGCGATCTACTCGACCAATTCCAAAACTTTTGTTAACTATTAGTCATTTAGATCCCCAAATTTTTAAAAATAGGGCCCAGGTTTAAAAATACTGGAGTTACCCTTTAAGTGGTTCAGAAAGCTTAGTTTCCCCAATCACCCCTCTCCACAACTCAGCTCATTGCATCATGCATCATCAGCTGACTTTGCAATGTTTATTTCCTGCTCTTCTGCTTATCCTATGAATTTGATAACTGAATGGTTTCTGTGGTTGTGACACCGGTCCTTCATTTGTGTTTTTAGACCTTGAAGACAAAGGGGATCACAATGATTTGGAGGACAGTGGGTATGCAGAGGCCAGCCAGTGCTCCCACAGTGCTGAGCAAGAGGAAGACTGGGAGGCAAATGTTTGATCTGCAAGATACAGCTTTGTTTGGACAAGTAGGTGACTTGTTCAGTTTTACCAAGGGAAAGCATGAGTGAACAAATAATTTCTCTTGGTCACTACTGGACATTATGGGTTGGACTGCAACTTTGTGTTTAGAGTATAAAAGAAATGTCTTAAGGCAGGTCAATGAAAATAAAATATCCATTGGCCTAAAATACAAGTTTACTGACAGAAGGTGACTCAGGCAGTCCAAATGTAAATAGTTCAATAAAACTCTAATTGTGAGGAAATGTTCATATTGTGATTGAATCTACACATTCTCAAGGTTTTTAACAGTTTTATTCAACAGTGCAAGGTACACATTTGAAGCATCCAGTACATTTGTTAAGGAAGCAAATGTTGGTCGAAAGAACAAGTCTGTAACAGGAAACACTGGACAGTGTCAGAACAGCGCAGAACATCACTTTACAGGAGAATACATTTTACAGTTTTATATAGACAACAGCTTCACAGAAGAGAAGAAGAAACCATGTTTGTAACAACATGTTAGGTACCAAGATGAACACACCTGTGTCACACAGGTAAAACAAGTGACTTCTATCCAAAAAACACACACAAATCTCCAATAGTTGATATTTGGTAGCCATAAATCATACACTTAACACTGTCATAACTATGTAGTGAGAATACTTTTCCCTCTTAACAATACAATATTTAACAAAAATATGGCACAATATCAGCAATGAAAGATTCAAGAACAAAGACAATGATATCTTTATAGATGTGATTTTCAACGTTTGACATTTAAACCATGCCGAAAATAAAAACACAAAATGAGAACGCTGACTTACAGTTTCATCATACACTGTGCAGATATCTGCTTTTAACATAAAGTAATGAGAACAACAAAGTTATTTCCTTCATGCTAAATAGGCAGAGCGAAATTGTTCCTTCAGTGTGGAAATATTCAGATTAAAAGATGGCACAATATCAAATCAGGAAATACATGAAGATGTGTCAAAGTTCTGCAGGCTAACAGAAGGACATCTTAAATAATGCAGAACATACAAACAAAAAAACAGAACACTGACGTATAGTTAAAACACCATACACTGATGACGTGTGTGCAGATATTGATAGAACATGTATGTAGTTTATCTAGAAGAGGAAGTATCCTACCTCCACTATGGCTTATGACAGGAGACAGAAGATTACAGATACTGTACAGTCTGCTTTCACTAGTTTATAATGTGTCTAATACTCTCCTTATGCATAGGCATGACAGGGTCCCAGGTAATAACAGTGTGTTGTGTACTTTGGTTAATTTGCTAACTGAATAAATTGTGCACTTAATCTCCTATTAGGCTAGAAATGCAAATAGTCAACATGCAAGACACTACCAGGATTTCAAAACTCTCAGCAGATTTATATTGTTGTCATATTAGATTTCTGTCTGTAGCACTAATTGAACATGTATTGATTGCGTTGGTTATAAGACTGTTCTCAATTCTAAAAGTTGATAAGATGTTAGGAGATATACATACACACATAAAACTGTTACTCTGGATCTTTTTAAAGACAGGTGCTGTATTTTCTTCATGGCAGTGGATTACTTAACTAGTCCTTCGCTGTACAATCCTAAAGTGAAACAAACTACAGTATGCGTCAGTTGCACATTAATGAAATTGTTGGTCCGTCACAGGATCTTCCACTGGTCAACAGGCCAGCTCAGAAAGATATAGTTGAGTTGCAAAGCGTAGGTATACAATAGATACGTAGCTGAAATGCTGGGCATTAGATATATGCCCTTTTTATAGTGATGTTCATCAAAGAAGCCCCTATTATACTCGGTATTTACTGCCCTACAAAGGCAGAGAGCAGTAACTTACAGAAGCATTGAATTTGACAAAAAAGGGCTGGCAAACTGTAACAGACAGAAGTTGTAATATCTTAATTGGTACATTTTAGGCTGATTATTTTACCCAAAAATCATTGCCATAGGACCTACATAAAACCTGAAAAAGGAAAACAAAAAGCAGAAACTGCACTCAGCATTTGGATAATGTTTAGGGAATTTGAGGGGAAAACAAAATATATATCAACAAAGTGTATTCTTTTAGCTTTTCTTTTTAAACTAGTTTGTTTACGAAAATAAACTTCATTTTGATTATTCATAGTCTATAGATTATAGGAATTAAATGTGTGTTTGCTGGGTGTCTGTCTGTACATCTATTATTAATATATTTATATTGAAATCAACAATCACTTACAATTTAATACATTTAAACGTGATTTGAACGTAGCTTAATCACACAAGAGCACATGAATTTCACTGGAGTCAAAAGGAAAGATGCAAGTTACTGAGATCTGGATCTAAATTATGTGGAATAAGAGTGAGTAAATTTCGTTTTGCCATTAGGTAAGGCAGGCCGTGGCTATCTCACCAGCTAGCTTTCACTTGATATAGCTCTTTTGCTTTAGCTGTCTAACTGGCTGTCTTCTCTGTGACAGAGTGCTTCTAGAGCCCAAACCAAAAGTATAGTTACTGCAACCTGTGGAGCAATACAAAGCCAGAATGCAGTTACTGTTGTTTGAAATAGTTTTAAACTCCAACTTATATTAACTGCACCTTTTTTTAAAGGTTGTTTTAACTGAAATTATACATTACTACAGCATTATACAGTATGTTGTTACTGCGTTTTACCTTTGTAGGGCAGATTAGCATTGCAGGATTTTCTAAAACAATCCTCAGCAGTGTGCCAAAAAAATACCTCTATCAAGTAAGCAAATTGTCACATTCTCCCATTTCGTCTTTGCAAGTACCCATAATTTCTTACAAGAGAACTTGTTTACATCCCTCCACTCATCCAAGATAACAGGATAACTGTTACTACTAATGAGAGTGGTCTTACCACATAGCAGACACATACACACACACAGTCCATGTTCACACATAGCTCAATAGCTCAAGTCTGATGCCTCGTTTTGTAGTAAAATATTCTCACCTTCAAAACACCAACGGTTGGTGGAGTGCCAACAACTACAGCTTTTTAGCAGCTTATAGGCGAATATTAAATCCTAAATTCCTATTTGAAAAGGAAAGTCCAAAACAAACGCTGAGAGACAAAAGGAATGTATTGAAAACGCATCGCATACTCCTTCAGTGTAGATTTCAGTTTGTTCTGATGATTCACACAGTCTGTCCTGGTGTCCTCCATTAGAGAGAACGTTTTCTTCAAGTTCCTAACCGTTTAAATTGGTTTGGATGCTGGGTGATAAAGTTGACCTCAAAAACATGAGGCTAATCTACACCCAGAAAACACCCAGGAGTGGATAGTTTCAGTTACATGTTTTGAACAATCTGGTCAATGATTCACTTCTCTTAATTCACATCTGTATGTTAACACTGAGATTATAACTGTCTTCCTCTCACTCTTAAAAATCTTATCGGGGAGCTACAGTGTCATGTAGGAGATGTGAACACAGGAGGGCACTGTTGTAATGTCAACTGTTCAGAGTGATCAGGTCAGACACGGTGCTGATCAGGTAACGTGTGTGTGCTGTAGGAATGCAGATTAAAACGGACACAGCCTTGCATCTGTTTTTTGATGTAAGCAGTGTCAGTCCACCTGTGAGAGGCTGCAGGTCTAACGCTTTATCACCACCTGCTCGTACGCTCCACCACCAACCCTGGGAGGAAAAGAAAAGGCAAAGTTAGCAATCTGATGTAATATCTGGCTCACATATCACACAGTAGAGCTGTCAACTTACAATTCATATAATTCCCTCTTTTTCTAGTGTTAAAATGTGCCAGAAGTTGGGTGAGCATTCCTACAGAAGCCCAGTATTCATGTTAAATGATGTTTTGACCTAACAAAGGCCTGCACTGGGTATCATGCTTACATGCTTATGTTTAGAAAGTATAATGTTAAGCATCTTAGTTTAGCATTTTAACATGCTAACATTTGCTAATTAGCACTAAACACAAAGTACAGCTGAGGTTAATGGTAATGTGATTAGTTTTGCAGGTTTTACACACCAAAGTAAACCAAAGTACTGGGCAAATTTAAACTTTGACCTGAAGATGGCGCTAGATGAAAAGTTAAGGGATCACTGACATTTTTTAAATTCACTCTGATGAGGACATGAATGTGTTCATCCAACTGTCAGGGAAATCTATCCAATAGTTGTTGATACATTTCACTCAAAACCAAAAATGTCAACCTCATGGTGGTGCTAGAGGAAACGTTTGTACAAAATATCATGGCAATCTATCCAATAGCTGTTGATGTGTTGGTCCGAACCAAAGTGGTGGACAACCCAACCGTCAGACTGATATTCCCATCCCTAGAGCCATGCCGCCGCAATAAAAGCTAAAACGGTAAAATAAACATTCTCCTAGGCAGCAGTTATAGTGTACTCTTATCCAGAGAAAGTAGGAATCGTCAAATAATGGTTGAACCTTTTGACAAGACTTTCACAACCACCACCACCCTCTCAATCTACTATGAAGAACAAATCAGTTTATATTTAGTTCAGTGAATACCCCACGCTCACCTGGTGGGAAGGTGATGGCTTCCAAGGGCTGTACTTCCCCCAGGGCCAACAAACAGACGCAAGCCTTCCTCTGAAACAGACACAGTTGTAGTAACATTTGGTCAGTACAGATAGAACCAACATCCTGTATAATTCTTGTCATGAGGAGCAGCCAGTTGCTAGGCAATCTAAAAATAATCATGTATTGACAGCAGCTTTCTTTTCCTAGCTTTGAGCTGGATGAGACCTTGGAAAGAAAAACAATGCCCTACTCCTCAAAGTACACAGACTGACTCGTGGGGTAACACAATACTGTCAGTTAATTATTGTGTTATGCAAAGTAGCTTTGCATTTAACACATACAGTAGTACTCTAGGGCTGCAACTAATGACTGATTGATACGAATTGAGTGATATTGTGTGGTTGATGATGAACTATTTTGATAATCGATTTATCATTTGAGTAAATTTTCAAGCGAAAAATCCAAACTTTTGCTGAAAGCAGCTTCCTAAATGTGAACATTTCCTGTTTTTTTTTCTTTTATATAATTGAAAATTGAAAACCTTGGGGTTTTGAACTTTTGGTAAGACAAAACGAGAAAATTTGATAATCTCACTTTGGGACAGTTGGATGGGCATTTTTCAACAATTACTAGATTGTAGTTGTATCTAAAATGTCAAAAAAACTGTGAAAAATGCTAATCAAATATTCCCAGAGCCCAAAGTAACATCTTTAGCAGGCCAGAACATTAAAGTATTCAATTTACAATTATATAAAACAGAAAAGCAGCAAATCCTTACTTGATTAATTACTTTTACAAAGCAAGTTTCAAAATTGTTGCTGATTAATGTCCAGTCAATTGAGTAATTAATTATTGTTTCTGTTCTGTTTGAGAATATGGTTGCATTTGGTGACTTTAACATTTACTTGAAGACATAATACAAGTGGGGGGAAATCTTCCTGGGAACTTACACAACATTGACACCTCAAAGAATAAAACCTGCAGCAGTTATGGCGATTCTGATTATATGACTATAAAAGACACATTACTCTGTTTCTCTGGATGTGTAGTCTACCTTCAGCACTGGAGTCCAGTAGGCTGGGTGTAAAGTCTTGACTCTGGAGAATTTTTTCCACAACATCGTCAGCATCCACCCGTGTGTCGTCCATTCTCTTTAGCTGAGACTCCATGGAGTCCTGCTTCACTGGGTGTCTGAGTGGAGGATACACGAGAGTCATTTTGGGTCTATTTGACCACTAATGGCTTCCACCACAAACTGAAAATGCTGTTTGTTTCTCATACTCAATCTACATTTCATTTAGTGCTAAGCAGGGGCGTGGTCAAATGCAAGCCGAGGGATTTCATCTAAGTAGTTGGAAATGATGCCTGTTGCTACTGCAAACATTTGTGGCTAACTGGCCTTTTTTTTTTTACCACTGCCTCTTGCTCCACAATGCTTACTGAAAAACTTGATTCTTTTTTATCAGCTTTACCTTACCACTAATATTAGAAACCATGATCAGCTGTGAATTATCTGTGCATGCTTAAACTGTATGTTTATCTTTTTTTGTACAGGTCTCTCTTGAAAAAGAGATCCCAATCTCAATGACACTACCTGTTCAAATAAAGGATTAAATAAAATAATGTTTGTGCATGTTATCTGAGCAGTCTTCTGACAAAACCCAGGATGTTTAAAGGACCTCTCTCTTGCAGAGAGTTAGATGAGAAGATCGACAGCTCTCAGCTGGTTAGCTTAGCTTAGCAAGACTAACGGGGGAAACAGCTAGCCTGTATTAGTCTGAAGGTAACAAAATCTGCCAACCAGCTCACTAATTAACCCCCTGAGACCTGCAGGGCCGTCTACGATCCCAAATATCATATTGTCTTTAGAGCATCATTACTTCGCAATGGTTTGAGCTAGAGACACGCCGTTTTATATTTAATTTGTTGAACCAAAGTGTAAAAACCACGTTGTGGTTTTACACGGGATATGAGCTAGGCTATTTCTTGGTTGACGCAGTAACTTTCTGGAGTCTTGTTGTCACTGTGAGGTTGCCAGGCAGCCAGTGGTGACACAAGCTGCTAGTTGTAGCTTCATATTTATATGTACAGACATGAGAGGTGTATCGATTTCTTCATCTAACTCTCTGCAAGAAAGTGAAAAAGGAAATGTCGACCTACTTGTTCAAAAACCTGAAAATCAATATGTAGATAAAGTAAACATGCCACATATTCTGAGGTACTGATGTGAGAACTATTTGACGAATGCTGGTCTTCAAATAGGTTGGCCAAATATAAAGTACACCTTAAACCATAAAAGTACTTAAAACCATCCCCAGTCTTGAGTTTGAAAAGTGTGATTCATGGTTGGACATTTTGAGA
The DNA here is from genome assembly GCA_008360985.2 of Macquaria ambigua. Classification (NCBI taxonomy): domain Eukaryota; kingdom Metazoa; phylum Chordata; class Actinopteri; order Centrarchiformes; family Percichthyidae; genus Macquaria; species Macquaria ambigua. The sequence goes on from VMKM01000144.1 coordinate 377,664, forward strand.
TCCCACAAACACAATGACTAACATTTTATAAATACCAACAGCCCCTACTGATACCACATAATGAAACCACAGATACTCTTCCGCTGTTCTGCCTCACAGCTTTTTACTGCATGACAGCTGCTTCCTGAAATGTGTCACAGGTCTCAGGTGTGATCGTTAACTTCCCTAAAATGACTTACTGCTACTCTATTTTGTACTCCTAAATAAATACCTAATAAAAAGATGTTGCCATGTTTGACTTGCTGACTGCTTCTTCTTTGTGATGATCACATCTGTATTACATGTCCTTGTGCTCCTTACTTGGCAAATAAATTAAGAGTCACCTGTTGAGTCGTTCACAGGATGAGGCGCTCCGTACTGGTGTACCCGCTGGGTTGCTAGTGGTGGCGGTGGGGACTGGGTGTTCAGGTAGAGCAGGACAGGGTCTGGACTCTCTGTCCCGGTCCTCACTGGGCTCTGGGATGCTGCCGATGCCCGTTGAGGCGCTGCCTACTGAATGGTTTCTCCGGTGGCTGAACTCTGACATGCTGGAGGAGCGGGAGTGGCCTGTGCTGTAGCCTGAGAGAGATGGGCAGTGATTTTATAATATAATAATACAGTAACAGCTCTTAAACCTGCAATAACTGATTTTTTTGGGCAGCAGAAATAAGCTGTGATCACAACACTGACACATAATCAGCTTTTAAGTTGCAGTGAGCTGAAACTCAGTATAAAGCTCCGTAAAGCCGAGGGGAGCTGCAGATTTGGGTTATAATTCACTGTAGGTTCATCACTACAAGCGACCCTTTCCACACTGTCACATTGTTTTCACATTGTCATTTAATACATTGTTATTGTAAAAATACTGATTATAGCTGCTTTAAATAAAATGTGCTAGAGTTACCTTAGGGGTGACATTTTCAGATTAAATGCATCATACCTTTCCTCTCTAAAAGTCAAGTAAAAATGTATGTTTGACCAGCAGCTCTTTATATTTTGCCATCTCTAATCCACTGCCCCACGGGGCGGCTGTGGTCCATTACTAACAGTTTGCGTTTCGATCCCCAGCTTGACAAATGCTCCCAATGGTCAGGCCAGCACCTTCCACGGTACCTCGCTGCCACTGGTGTGTGAGTGTGTATGGGCAATTGAGAGGCAAATTGTAAAGCACTTTGGATAAAAGCGCTATGCAAATGCAGCCATTTACCATTTCACTCAGTAATGTTAAGTAATATATGCCCTAAGAAATCCTGCAAAGGTGTATTTTAGCATTCACGAGATTGCAACCACCTAATACTGACATACATTCATAATATTACACATTTATGTAGTAATAGCACCAGTGGTCTAATCTGCATTTAAACACACACACAGGATCAATTTGGTATATGCACATAAAAGTCCAATAATTGCTTTATTAGTGGAAGACAAGTGTAGAAGGAGATACAGTTACTGCCCAACATCTGAATTAAAACATGAATTCATAAATCATTAATCAGTGAATTAATGTTAATATACAGTATTCGTTTTTTCTCATTTTGCTGTGCTGTTGAGCAGATTTGTAACTTGCTGTGTGTTAAAAGATTTAGCAGCTCAGTAGAGATGCAGTGGCACCCACACACATGCTGCTCATGTCTGCAGGGAGCCATTTCAAGCAAGAGACATATCAGGGCATCAGTTCACTACAGCAATGGAATAGCAAACTTTCCACACCCGAATGCGAGGTTCAAAGAAATCTATCAAGAGTTACGTGTGTCAGGAAATGCATTTTCAAATTCAAAATTAGAGGGCCATTAGAGCTGTTCTCAGTGCATCGCTCTACTTCCTCTGATCTTTTATTACAGTCATCTGATCTGCCTGTAATGGAAACTCGAGCCTCAGGTTTAAACTGCTCTGGTGGAGTGTCACTGGAAAATAACTTTATCACTTCCCTCCTCAGTCAAAAGCTTTTCTGAGTTTGACCTTGTACACACATTTTCTGCAGTAAAAAAAAAGATTTTAGGAGAGCAAAAGATTATTCTTATGTAGTTTGAGGCTGGTAACAACTAGCTTTAATTCTGTCACTCACCAGCACATATTACTTATGCAAAAATGGTCTGCATGATTGCCTGCCACCCATGCCAGGTCAACACCAGTAAATCAGAAAAGAAGCCTTTACATTTGTGTAAATGTGGGGTGCCCCTACCTGAGAGTTTGGACTGTTGGCTGGCGTAGCTGGATGTTCGGGAGTGGCCGCAGCCCCCAAGCTCATCAGAAGCAACAGGACACTTCCCTTCTCGACTCTCTGCTAGATTAGAAATAACAGAAGAAGACAGACAGGGGATGACTCTACAAGTAAAAACCCTACATGTACAGCTTTCCTTATGTCTCCTCATATTGTCAGAAAGAAACTGGTGCCAAACAAGCAAGGAACCTGTCGTGGCCCACGCTGTGTACCCCTGGCTCATTCTCAGCTCAATACACCAGATTTGTGTGTGGTATAGATAATGTTTTTGTGAATGATAGCAGGACTAGCTGAACAAAGTGGTTCAGAGTGAGTCTGAAGTGGTTTCACATTTGTGGTTGAGGGTACTCAACCAAAATTAAAAACAGCAACACAGTAAAAACCTGAAAACACACCTCCATATGGTCCTTTTGTAAATGGTCAATTATACCTGTCAACATACTGTTCGTCCCCAGATACTGTATAAAGCACCTGTTCATATCTATAAGATCTGGTCTAATGTCGGCCAGACAAGTTTCAATTGAGACCACAGACATAGACCCAGTTTCTGTCTTGTTACATGTAGACTAACTTAGTGATCTATATTCTATATGACCTGGATTATGTTACTGGCTTTTGACTTATTTGCTTATTGCTGCCAACAGACAACAGTTACAACAACAGAGAAAACTCCCCTCTGCCTCCCACACACCATCCCTGGGTTAATGAGCGAGCACCACAGTGGCAACTCCTTGGGTTGTGGCAAAAATCAACACATTTAGAAGAATGGCTGGGAATCACAGGGTAACTCCTAATTCTTTAGATTCAACATCCAATACCTTATTGCTATTTCAACACAGTCGATAGGAATTTGGTTTGGTGAGCAAACTTTCCCATCCCATGAGGATACTATCAGTGCCACAACCAGCTATGATGTATACCAATGTATAAATACCCTTACAGTGTCTTACAGACAGGAATTAGCACATTAATGATTTAAGGGTTAAGGGCACAAATGGCCTCTGGGTAGGTGCTGTTGCAGAACCTGGCTGTCCTGGTTCTGATGCTTTTCAGTCTTTCAAAAGAAGGGAGGAAGTTAAAAAAGTGGTTAGCAGGGTGAGAGGGGTCATGACGAAAATTGCGTCCCTGTTTCTGTAGTCTAACGGTCTAGATTTCAGCATGGGATGGTAGCTCCTGGCCTATGATTTTGATGCAATGTGTACCATTTTCTGTGCTGAGGTGTTTCCATACCACACAGTTATTCCAAAGGTGAGGATGCTCTCGATGCACATCACACCTTCCGTGATATGGAAAACTTTTTCAGCTGTCTTCAATTCAATTAAATACTATCAATATTTTGCCCATGATAACAACAGTATCATAGTTCAGGTGGTTTTGCAATCTTAAAGAAATCATCTGCAATACACAATATCTGTGTGACTGAAGAGGAAAATATAACGCCCCATAAAAGCAAAGTTATATGACAATTTTGACAGCAGAGATGGAACAGTATGTGCAAAAGTGTCTTAAGTTTGAGCCTTTTAAAAAACATGTGCAGCAACGTGAACACGTGTGCCACCATTTTAATGTCAAGAAGCCAAACTGGCAAAAGGCTGAGCTGCCAGAAAGCAGAACAGTTCAGAGTTCAAATGTCTGCAGGAAATGAAGGAACGGCCTCTGCCTCAGCAAAGCAACAGAAAATAGACACCATTTCAAAAGATATTAACCCTGAGATACATATGTGGGCCAAAAATTACCCGGCTACTGTTTTTTCTCTCCAATATTTTGGTGTCGTAATGTCATATTCCAAGTATTCCTCAAAAATCCTGTTTTTGATATCCCCCAAGTGAAAAGAAAGTCAGATCTACCCGAGTAAAGCTGACCATAAAGTTTACCTTTATGTAAATAAACCAGTGTGCAATGATCACAGCCAGAAACAGGTAGTCTGAAATGATAATTTTTCTTACCCTATTTTTTTAATTTTAGTTAAAAACGACAAATAAACATTACAAATCTTTATAATTCTTTTTTTTGGGTGCCAAACTCAAGCTAGCATATATTGATCATTATGAACAAAATCTATTGATTCTAATTCTAATACAGGTAATTTATGACCCACTTATGGAAGCTTGTTGGTTCCAGTGACCTATGCATCCAAGGGTTAACACAATATCTCAATAGGTTATTTTTCCCACTCCAACTTGTCTTGGAGGATAAGCATGCATAAATATATTAGAACAAATATCCATCTACAAAATAATATGCCATAATTGCTCATCATTTAACAAACCTCCCTTGCACAGAGTCCTATTTTTAACCATGTAAGAGCCTACAGGGTCAGAGCAGATTGTATCTAATCTAAAAGAGAACTAGTTTAAATTATACATGAAAGAGCTGCACTACACTCTGAAGCTTCCAGGAGGAACAAGCATTCAACACTGCAATGTGTTCACACATGGACACACACAGAATGGGGGGGGGGGGTGAAATGTAGCAGACAGGGGCAGCTGGAAGATAAATAGAAGTATGAGTGCATCACGCTGTAGCGACACACACAAATAAGAAGAATCAGACACAAGTTATCACACCAATATCTGCAGCTTAATTAATGAATAGTAATGAAGGAAACAAACAAACTAGAGGTTAATTTCCATAAAGTTGGAATGACTGCGCCGTGATGTACAAGTGATTTTCAATATGACAGGACAGCACAGTAAAACTGATGCTTGTCTTGATGTGTTGGAGGTTGGACTTCAACAACCAACCTGGAATACACGCCTGTCACCTGCAGCTTTTCTAATAAGTTTACCTAACTGACACTGTACGGCAACAAAAAAGTGCTGAGAATGTGAAAGATAATTGGTCTGCACTTCACTGTAGATAGATAAATTGCTAAACTTGGTGACAAATTAGGCTTTCCCTCTAGCAGCTTCACAATAAAAGCCTAATCATTTACCTGTGTAAAACTTTTAATAATCTAAAGCGTCAGCAGGCAATGGTTGGTTTGTATTAGCAGTAAGGGCTAGGTGTGGTTTCAAAGTTGGTAATGTACACACACACACACACACACACACAGGGTGGTGTGGAATATGTCAAGGAGGCAGGTAAATGAGAGGCTATGCTATGTTAATTTCATAAACAATGTACATTCACTCTGTCAGAAGGTACTACTCAACAAATTATGCCCTCTTCTAATCTGAAGTAAACTTGGATTATAACCACTCTTAAGATTATAAGTATAACCAAAATACATACTCTAAATCTATCATTTTGTTCTCATCATTGTCGGTTAGATCTGATAGCTACAGAGCTACAAATAATAGAAACTGACGCTACAACAGCTGCAAGCGATGAGGTGATGTTGAGGAACTATGTGGATGGGATCTAACCAAAATGAAAATGAGTTTCAGCCTTGTGATGTGTTGGTAGGAATATTTTAGCTTTCCTGAAAGTTATTAGGCATGTGTCCATATCATTTAAATGTAAATCTACACCAATTATTAGCAGAAGCTTAACATAGCAAAGGAGAGCAGAAAACAGTAAGGTTGTTACAGTATCTGTTAGCTAAACATAAGAACACAAACGTCAAAGTGCCTGTAAATGTTTGGAAAAGCCAATAGGATGACTAAGCAGAACAGAGGAGTGTAATGTGGCGTGATTGATCTCACCAGAACAGCCTTTCTGTGAGTCCCCTCCCTTCCTCTCCTCCAGCAGACTCTCTCCATCACACTGGATCCCGATCACTGTGGCTGTGGAGGGGGGCCTGATGGCAGAGCAAAGACAATAAGGCCCTTTCTCCTCGCTTGTATTTCAATGGGTCAATTTATTTAAGTCATTCTTGGAGAAGAAAAATGCAAGATAAATCAAGGGAAAGACCATAAAGTTATGTCATAAACTATTAGCATTCAGAATTCAGCTGAGGCTAAAAGTGAATCTACTGTAGATACTCTGCTGAAAGAAAAGAAGCTGCAGCTTTTGGCATAAACATGCTACTGAATAATTTTTAGGTCAAATTTTGCCCTTGGGTAAAGCAGCATTTCTCTCTCCGTACAGACACATACTTTCACTGAAAAGTACACTTCCACTAGACGAACTGGTATGACAACTTATAGTATAATGATTGCAGGATGAAATCAATCAGAGCTTTTGACATGTGAAAATCCAATGAGCTAACAGTTATTTAGTCTTGCATAATTCTGTATTGTTTGGTTCCCATGAAATTTTCCCAAGACTGACAAAGCACAACGCTGACAGATGTCAGTACCACACCTACAGCAGCTTTCTTGGAACAGCTCCCAAACAAATGCAGTCAGCAGCAGATTGGCTCAAGTAGCCTTAACCATTAGGCTACCTGGGCACCCAATACAGAATCATTTTAAATAATAATTTCTCTAATTTCTAAAGACAGAAAAGTAATCGACACACTGGTGCTTGAATGTTTATTCTATTTTATTTTATAATATTTCTTCACATTTGTATTGCTAATTTCTCTATTTTCTATCTGTATTCTTGACTTGCTTTTTATTTGCTTTATTTCACATATATGTATATATTTTTATTTTTCTCTACTATGCTTATTTATGCATCAATATACCAAAGCAAATTTCTTGTATGTGAAAACCTACTTGGCAATAAATCCGATTCTGATTCTGCGTCTGATTCTGAACTACTTCTGATAGAACAAAGAGGATATCGCTTTAAATTACAGTCCGGTCCAGGTCAGTGGGTTGGTTTTGGTTCTCAAGGGGACTGTAAATATCCAAATCTGGGCAGGTTCATCGTCAAGGACAAGCACGAGAATAGTTTAATTCACAAGCTCTTTTAGTCCAAAAACTTCTATACTTAAAAGGTTCCAATCCAATTGAAATCGTATGGTTAAGAATCTCATGACTGAACTACACGTCAGCTGACACCAACCCTGACTGACCTGCAGACCAAAGCAGATTTAGCACCATATTAAAGTTGAAATATATTCCTTTAAACTTACGTTTTAAAACAGGGATCCCCTGACATGAGCTGTGTACTGATGATGACCTATGAAAAGATGAGATGTGTTAACTGATTCAGGTTTGACTTGAATTCAAGGTTTCCATTAGCATGGATTCTTAGTTAAAAGAAATAATAAAAGAAAGAAATAAAAGATGTTTTGGTTCAAACATAGTTGCACTTTATTCCAAATTTACAACAACCAATTTTTTGTTCTAGTTTTGTCACAAATTATGGACTGTAATTTTTCAAGAAATAAAGCAGAAAATGGCTGTGGTAAGGCCAGCTGGTATTTCTGGCTACAATCTAATGGACTACCTGGGAAACTAGCCATTGTTGTAAGCAATCCTATACGTTTATGCAAAAACCCTTTTCCGTGCCTAGTTGAGAAAAATACCAGGCTTGTATTCAAAACACCAAGTTATTCCTCCTAAAGCAGTCAAATCAGACGGGTGTGGCTGCTTTACCGTAGCGTCAATGTTACCTTGAGAATGGAGTTATCCTGGCGAGTATTTTTGGTATCGTAGCCTTCCAGCAGACATCTGCGGGTTGTATTCCCTGAGCCGGCAAACTCTGCTAAATTCAGATCTGCAAAACCAAGCTGAAGGAGAAAGAGTGACACCGGGTGAACTTTGTTTTCTCTCAGGAGACTGACTGATGTTTTGCCCAGTCAGCACTGTGACAGTCTCTGGATGTCAAATGACAGCGGTCGGGACATGAGAGAAACTTCAGGGAAATTAAACAATATTAACACGTCTTCAAACTCATATTTTCTTCAACGACAAGCTGGTAATCATCTGCAATTTTAATATTTAAGGAAAAAAACACTAAAATCAAGTCTAGAAGGTCCACAAGAGGAGGTTTAGCATGCTCAGTAAATAAGTACTTTCAAACAGTTAATGCAAGAACACATGACATAACGAGCCATCCTGCAGGCAGGGAAGGCCATCTGTTTGCTACGGGCTCACATGGCAATCTACATCAATATGGCTAATTACTGTAAATCTAGGTGACCTCGAGGTTGGGTTAGGGGGTGGGGGTTGGAGAACAGAAGTGTGTGAGGAATTACCTTTGCATATGCCTTGCCGCCTTTCAGCTCCTGGAAAAGAGAAGCATAAACATTTCAATTAAAACGTTACTCAAGTCATGCTGCATTTATACATGATTAAGTTAAAAAAGATATATAAAGAAACTTAAGACTAACTTAATACTGGTCTGGTAAACTGTAATAATAAAATTCTACAAATATGCTACTTTCCATCAGCAGAAAAATGACATCAATGCAACACTCTGGACAAATTTGAATGTTGTCAGGTCCAAATGGTAGCACAAGGCAATAACAAAGGTTTATCTGGCTAATTGACATGCTTGGTGTCCTAAAACAAAGAGGGCAGGGCACACCAGAAATAGCTTGCAGATACAATGTGGATACATGAGACGCATTCCACCGGGAAGGCTTATTCTGGCTTATGCATTTTCTTGTTTTTACTGTTGTTTTTATCCCTTATATCCTTTAAAACTATAGCTAGAGCACAGGGCACACTCATGTTTAAGGCTAAAGGATAGCAAAAGGATGAGGGGCAAAAGGTTTTCACAGCAATGAGTCTGTTTTTCTTCAGAATGCTGTGCTCGCTGACTGCTGTTTCAGAGTTCACATTTCACTCTCAAGTTTCAATTTGCCACTTAAAAGTCTGCGCAACCAATACCAGAATTTAACCCAGATACAGCAATTCTGTTAGCAAGGATGTTCCATATGTTGATCAATAGCACTATGTAGGAATATTTATATCTTAAGTCTGAAATCTGGAGCTCAGCAGCCACATACTGTACCTTTCTGACAGACACACGACACACACAAGGGTCCAGTACGCCCGTCCCTGCATTGGCACTCATCTTGCAGGGGAAAGAGAACCGTTTCCTCCATCGAACACAGTTGGCCTGCACTGGCTCCCTGTGAGGGGAAATCACAAAGACTTAGATTAGGCTATCTATAAACACTCTAAGTCATCATATACTATACATGAGAAAGAGTGTATATTACAATAAAACATAAAAATGAAAAAACACTAAAGGTATCAAACCTCAAAAGCTGGCATTAAATATCTGAACAGTTTCATAATCTTTTTGCATTATCCCCAACCAAAACTGTGTTCAGAAAACAGCGATTTTAAACAAAGATTTTTGTTTTGTTTTTATTACAGTTACATTGATTTCCTGCCTTGTCACTTATGTTTTTGCGGCCCTGATCACTAGAGCTGCAACGATTAGAAAGAAAGAAAATGAATTGACAACTATTTTGATAAACAATTAATCGTTTCAGTCATTTTCCAAGCAAAAACGTCAAACATTTGCTGGTTCCAGCTTCTTAAATGTGAGGATTTGCTGCTTTTCTTTGTTGTTTATGACAGTAAATGAAGATTCTTTGGGTTTTGGACTGTTGGTTGGACAAAAGAATCAATTTGAACTTTGTCACTTTGGGCTCTGGGAAATTGTGATGAGCATTTTTCACTATTTGTTGACATTTTATAAACTACACGATTAATCGATTAACCGTGAAAATAATAGGAGGATTAACTGATAATGAAAAGAAGTGTTAGTTGCAGTCCTACTGATCACATCCTTAAAATATGGAAGCACGACTTCATTTCATTAATTTTTATATCACTATTACATAACAATGAAAACCACTTAGGTCGAATGACTACTGGATTAACAATCCGCACATCTCTTCCCTGCTTAAGGCCACTGATTCAAGTTGCCAATACAAGCTTATGTGCTTAGCCTCAGATTTTTTTCTGGCCACTTAATAAAACAAGCTAATTAATTACAGTCCTGTTTTCACCTATTGATTCATTTTCACTGCTGAATCCAAAGGTTACGGCGGCAGGTGTAGCTTGTTTTTGGCGTGAGAGCAATACAGACACACATGCAGACACATACTCTGCCAATAACTAGAGGTTAAAATGAGAGTGAGGTGTAGCCTGCTCTCGGTGAAAGGATGAGATGAAGTGAAAGAGAAAAGAGTGTGCATGCGTGGGCAGCATTACGATGTCCCAGATGGCCTCTCTTTCACTATCATCCTCTCCTCTCCCACTCGCCCTCCCTTCTGTTAAGACATAGGCAGCCCTCATGCCATTCATTTCGATCGACTTTGCTGGACTTAAATACAAGCAGAGCTGACGGTTGTTCTCCCTAATACAGTTCAAATTACAATGATGCAACAAGCAAAACAATTTAACAAGAGTTTGCATCTGAAATAGGGACAAAAACAGACAAAGACTGAGGGATACAGACAGAAAATGCTAGGTGTGTTGATGACATAAGACTTAAACCATTAACAGGGTGTGCAAATCCCTGTTAAGACGGTTAAGAGTGACTGAATATACAGGCCTGTGTTGCGCACTGCATCCCTGCCTCACTATAAATAAGAAGCAGCAGATGCGTGACCAATGTTTCACAAACGCTGACTTCATCCTGGGGTTGATATCTTTTCAGAGTGAACTCCCAGAGTCGGAGAGGGAACTCCCAGCCAGCTGGACACTGTCTGCTCCGGGAATTCGTGCTAGATTGTATGTACTGTAACTCACAGCAGCAAAATACTGTTAGTGAGTGTGAGTGTGTCTGGTTTTAAGCACAAGCGGGAGGTTGTCTCTCTCATCTCTATATATGGGTCAGATATCTTGTTAAACTACATCTGCTCCTTTTAAAGGCAGCTGCGGTCAGACTTCAGGCATAAGCTCTCACAGAAAACATATATTTTTGACATGAATTTGGTGCAGGGTTTTCCAATGTCTAGCAGCGAGGAAAAGATCGAGTCTAAATTTGTCCCTAAAATGTTATAATTTCAAAACAAATAGTAAACTTATATAACAAGGACAACTTGTTGTGGGCAGGAATAATGGTGCAGTCCTGATGACAAACCACACCAAAGGAAAAGAAAGGCTCATAAAACAACAATCCTCACTTCCCTTCAACTCACAGTTGGGATGACTCAAAAAGAGTATCAGAGGAAATCTAGTGTGGGGGCCTAACAAATCAAACTGCTGCAGAAAAATGCAATTTAACGACACTCAGACTCGTGACTACAGATTCTGCTAGGTAAAACATTTCAGAGCCAAACAGGATGTTTTAATTAGAATCTGAATCATATGAACTTCATTGTCTGGGTTATGGGATTAAATAACCTTTTCCAGTGTTTCTTCACCCTCATTTATCTAGAGTGGCTGCTCACATGTGGAAAAAATGTACAAAGACAATTGTAGCTATATTAAAATGACCTTAGATGCATCCTGATTCACAAAGTCCAATACACTGGGACTTTCTATTTAGCCATTTTATAAGAGCTACTTACTGTAGGGCAAAGAGAGGGCCTGTTATATAATCAGGGTGAAGCCATCTAATCTCTACAGCCTCACTCCAAAACAAATGCTTTTCTCTTAGCCCAATGTTAAAAGCCAGCCAGTCTAATTTATGAGCAAAAACCCAAAACCGGTTACAGAGGAGAGGAATGTCTTTGCTTGTCTGTCAATAACAGCACTATCATGTCACTGCTGTGGACCGCAGGGTGACTCTGAATAACATATCTAGAGTAATTTCCTTTCATGGCCAATTATTTGGTGCATTATCTTCTAGTTCCTTTTAACAACCATTTCAGTGTAAATATGAACCATATCCTGTAAAGCACCATATTTCTGTCACCTGACACACATTAATCACTTTGTGCATTCAGCTACACAGGACAATATTTCCAACTACAGCTGAAGCGATTAGTCTATCGACAGAAATTGTTTGACACAGTCATTGATTCATTCTTAAAATAATTTTTCAAGCAAAAATGACAAAAATGCACTGGCTCCAACTTCTGCTCTGATTCCAGATGTGAATATTTACTGGTTTTGTTAGTCTTCTATGATAATAAATTAAATATCTTTGGGTTTTTGGGACCAAAGCTGCAAGGATTAGATGGGTAATCGATCGACAGAAAATGAATCTGCATCTATTTTGATAATCAAATCTGATAATCGAGCTTAAGTGATTTTTCAAGCCAAACATTACCTTGCGAGGATTTGCTGCTTTTCTTTGTCTTTATGCATTAGCAAATTAAATTTCTTTACGTTTTAGACTGTTGGTCGGAATTATGAAGACAAATAATTGCAGTCCTAAATGCTTTTCCCTTTGTACTCTGTAAGAAAAAAGGCGTCACATGATAAAAGCCACTTTAACTGTAACTTATGAGTGAGAGCCCAAAACAGGTTTCAGAGATTACTGTCTTTGCTTGTCTCAACTTGACAGCATTATGACACTGCTGTGGACCACAGTGTGACTCTGAATAATGGGTAAAGGGTAATTTTAATGCCAAACTATTTGGTATCCACTATTTCAGTTTCCTTTAAAAAATCCTTATATTGTAGGCAACAGATTTACAGTTTCAGCTGAGGTGTCACGCTCTTCCCATTCATTTACAGAGGAAAATATGTCCAACTATGAGACAGAAATGATTTGGGACAGCATTGTCCTACAGCATGTGACTTTCAGGAGTTTACAACTGTGCATTGTCCTCGCATATGCCTGATCAATTATAATCAATAACAAGTTGATTAAGCAAGACAGTCAGACACCTTCCACCTACTTCAACGATAACTTTATGACCAAACAGGGGCCAAAGACAACCCAGGACATTAGTGACTATTGATTAAGCAGCAATAGATAAAGGAGTCGTATTTAGCTTTGTGGCAGTTATGTGACAAGTCGGCTGGCTACTCATAGCACAGTAATCAATTCCACAACCAGCGAGGAAGTTAGCCTGTGAAATGCAACCAGATGTCGCCTTGAACACGAAGAAAATGCCAACTAATGAATGGACATTTCAGAGCACCAATTGTCTCATATACCAATATTTGTTTTCTCCAGTCGATGCTAACGTGTCGTTTACAGTTCTGCCTGGCATTACTCTGCTGAAATAGCTTTGACTGGCAGGTAACGTTACATTTGAACAACCAAAACACCGTTACAGTGGCAGCAGACAACTGACAGACGTTAGCTAGTTTCTAACGTTAGTCATGTAGCCTGTTTGCTGGTTAGCTAGTAACGTAACATTATAGGCGAAACCTCCTATGCTAGTTTAACCTGCGAGCTCAAGAAAAGCAAGTCCAGTCAGAGTTTTTATGCCTGTATTAAGACCAAACATCCTCACCGAGAAGACTCCTCGGAGAACCCGCCGTCCAGTAGTCTGACTTTACAAAAGAGGACACCGTTGACAAAGGGGACTGACGAGAGCTCGTCCAGCTCAAAATCCACCTTGAACTTGAATTTCTTCTTTTTCATCATCATTAAATCCATACACAGATTCAGTACTCTTGAGAAGATGCTCTAATCTCGCCCGTCGCTGACATTACAACCCCATTGTGGCGTTGAACAGATTCAGTGTTGTGTTGTGGGAGGATGGTGAAGCTGCTGGTGACAACAGTCAAACTAACTGAAGCCATAATGAAGCGCTACTTCCTGTTGTCAATTTTCAAAATAGAAGCATATGCTTTGAAACGCATGAATCGGCAATGGTTGCCTTTTGGAAGAGACAGCATATTAAAATCAGGTTTGAAGTACAAATGTATTCTGCCACAGATTAATACTACTTCTATAAATGCTTTTGTATGTAAATTAGATACTTGCAAATAGGCCTCAGTGTTGATGCCCTCTCTTGTTCATAGGCATGAAGACTGTGAACCAAATATCAGCCTTAATTTTGGTTTAACACAATAGAAAGAGACCAAGTGATTTCCATCAATATTTACCTGACATCTGGACAACGTAGTCTTCCTTGCACAGTAAAAATATGCTTAGATGTTACTGTTAATGAACAAAAAATGTTATTTTCTCATTTGCACATGTGGATATCCTCATGACTGCCATAGGACACACTAAACACACTACTGGGGTTTGTTAACCTGAGGTTTTTTTTTTTATATAAAGTTGCCTACCAGTGTATTAATAAATGCAGAAATATATTATGTTCAAGTTTTCCACTGTTGTTAACCTCTTACCTGCTCTTTACTTGTTGTAAATGCAACAACAACACACACAATGTTTCCAGGGGTGGACAAAGTTTTCCTTCACATCACAACTAAACATTATACATTCAAAATATGCTTAGATGTTATTGATTACCAAAAAATGGTGTATTCTCATTTGCACTGCTGGGTCATGTGGATATCTTCATAAAGATAAGATAGAACTTTATTTATCCCCAAGGGAAATTGTTGTGCAGCAGTTGCAGTACAAAGTAGGAAATAGTGCAGATATAAAGAGTGCAAATATGAAATTTAAATAAATGTGCAAGTACAAAAATATCAGAACAGATATCCAAAATTCACAAAACCCCAAATATATACGATGCCATGACTCATTACTGTCATGTTACCATTAGACACACTAAATAGCTACAGTACTGGGTTTGTTAACCTGAGAGTTAGAAGGCAATTTATAAATGCACTTTTAAATGTAGTAGTCCAGTAAAGTCTGCATCATCCAATTCTAATCATCTCTCAGTGCCTCTGTCTTTTACTTTTTAATGTGTTAAGAAATGCAGAAATGTATTATGTTCAAGTTTTCCCTATTCTTAGCCTCTTACCTTCTCTTCACTTAGAAATCATTTTAAGACAGTTCATCCTAAATTATCTTAAAATATGATGGAAGAGTAGCTTTTTGTCAGATTTATTACATTTTGACTGACACGGGTCTATACCCCTACTTTTATTTTGAAGTTAGCATGGATTAAGCGGATGTACAGTGATGACAGATATCAGCTTGATGGGAGTTCAAAGAAGCCCGCCTCCTCTCTCCGTCGCCTCCTGGCGGTCAGGCAGGACAACAGCAGCACTGATTGGACACATTACGACAATAAAGTGAAACCAGCTGCTGTTATGTAACATTTGTCGCCACCTCGTGGTACAATCTAGGCACTGCAATGACACTCATTGAAATGCACTTTTCAAACCAGTTTCTTTTACTCTTTTTTTTAAGACAACCCCATCACATTTATTTATCTATCTATTTGTTACAACTTTATTGAATATTGAGCCCATGTTATTCTTAGATATTAGATATTCACACAATAAAAATATAAATATTCAACATTTGCATAAACCTGCATAATTCTGTATTGGTATAGTTATAATTTTATGTAGTTTTTTCAAAACTTCGTATTTGGCATTTTTGGAAACGTTGGGATCTCCATTAGAATTTCAAAACGTTCTTTGATGCACAACATTTTTGTAAAAAATAAAATAAAATAAAATAAAAAGGTTTGTAAAGATCATCGATGGAAAACTACAATTTAATTAATCATCCGATTTTCAATTTTCCAACAACCAACTTCACCAAAGTGCATGTCTTTCTAAAGCGGCTCCACTCTCTCCCTCCCCACATTAATCTCTCTGCCTCTTTCGCCTTCAAAGCAATGGACTCCCATTAAAAAGTTTTGGGGATATGTGCCTGGACCAGCTGTCGGATTCCTGGGTATGACTCACTGAACTGAATCATACATCCATAGCCTACTATGGTTGCAAGCGCTACACTGAATATGTATATTTGCGCGCGTGCGTTGTGTTGGGGTGTTACGCCACAAAACCACAACAAAAGATAACTCAGATTGAAAGAGCAGAAACTAAAAGCTTGGAAAATGCATCATAAAGGAAACTATTTGAAGGGAACTAAAGGAAATTACGATTAAAACAGCTTTCTCACGTGCACTCATATGGGCATATACGCCATTGAACAGTAGTGCGTGTTGTTCCTGAAGGGTGTGTCTCTGTAATGTGTGTGTGTGTGTGTGTGTAGGCGCAGTAAAAGAGGAGGTCTTCTCAGGCAAACTGAACCGAGTCTCCCCACCCTTCTGCTCAGCGCTACCAACCTACCTCATCCGCAAATCTACGTTAGCCTATATCACTTATATATCGGATTCTACACCGACTTATGAGGACTTTTCTACGGCTTCTTTTTCAAGCGGCACTGCGGAAACCTCTTTGAAATCACACAGGACTATCCGGTTACTTCAAACCAGAAGTGCCAGCCGCAGGAATCGGTTTGTTTGTGTGTCAGTTTAATTGCTCCTTTTTTTTTTGTCTGTGCGGAGCTCTACAGGCCAAGAGTTTCCATTCTCAGCTCAGTAATGTATCAAGTCGTAAAGAAGCTGTTTTTTACGGACTGCCGGTGTGCTGAGGAAGATGCGTCGAAAACGTACGAGGATCTGTTCGCCAGGCTGGACACCAACAAGGATGGAAAAGTGGATGTGTCCGAGCTGAAGGAAGGCCTGGCTGCTATGGGCATCAAAACTGGGCAAGGGGCAGCTCAGGTAGAGCCACGGATACAGTAAACAGTGCACATAAAGGCGTTATAGGGAGAGAAAGTTGTCACACATATTTATTGTAGTACTGCATTCCTGAAGAAGGAACTTGGCAAGCTGCAGTATTAACCCTAAGTAACACTAACTCTAAATTACAGGCAAGTACATTTACTCAAGCAGCCTACTGTCCAAGTACAGTTTTGAGATACATGGTACATTATTGTTTGTTTTACTTCAATACTGCAGCTAACAATTATTTTCATTATCTGTTAATTTGTTTCTTATGTTTCTGATTAAATGATTAAAATGGCTCTAGAAATCTGGTTTCTCTACAAAAATAACAGCAATCTCAGGCTGGTAAAGAGCAGGGTGAGTGAAGAAAAGGTGCACAAGAAAGTCTGAAACTGTCTCAAAGTTCAAACTGTATGCAGGTGAGCTTTTATTGTGGTGGGCTGTGACTAATAGGAAGGTCCCACCTTCGCTGATCAAATAATCTTGCATTCCTGAGGCTCATCAGTGAGTCTGATAACTTTAAAAGTATGAGTCAGAAAAAACAGGTTGGGAGAGTTTGCTGCTGTGTGTGACCAGGTGTTGTAAAACAGGAGATTTCATGTGATAATGATATGATGAAGAAGTAGGCCTAATAAACATGCAGATTACACCTATCCACATGGCTTGGATCACCTCTTGACTTTTGAAACTGTTTAATAGTAACACTGAGGTTCAGGTTTCAGTTTATCTTCTGAGGAACTGATCCTGAATCAGCACATTTTTGTGCACCATTATGCACCTACAGTGTAGCAAGACAACTGAATGAAATTCTCTCTTGATCTGGGATAATCCTTCTACAAACAAGGATAGTCTTTATTTGCATAGCACATTACAAATGAATAAATAGTGATTAAACTCAGATGTAAATTAATAAAAGCAAAGCAGGAAATATAAAATGGAAGGAAAACATTGACCATGAAAGGGGGAGATAATGACAGATAATTAGACCAATTAAAGGACTGTACACAGGAAGTGAGTTCAGATAAAGTTAGGAAGCATTTCTCTGCTTTATTCTGCCACCAACTGGCAGAATCAAGCAGTATGAAGAGGAGATGGCAGACTTACTTCATCTCACAGCAGAAACAAAGCCTCCCCCACCATCCAGTGAGGAGGTCAGACACCCAACAGCCAACAGACTCTGATACTCTATGACGTGAAGACACTGGATTGCTAATATTCTGTGTTTTCTTTAGGAAATAGTTTCCTCTGGAGACGAAGACAAAGATGACGGACTCGACTTCAACGAGTTCTCCAAGTATCTAAAGGAGCATGAGAAGAAGTTACTACTGACCTTCAAGAGCTTGGACAAAAACAATGATGGTATGGTGTAGTTATCATTTGGTATTTAATCGTTTACAAACTGATGTTGAAAATTAACCTAAAAAGTAAAACTAAATGCTGTGTTTTTATTTTCAACAGGTCGAGTAGACATAGTGGAGATAAAGCAGTCACTTTCCGATCTGGGACTGAACATCAGCGAAGAGGAGGCACAGAAGATCCTTCAAAGGTATTTCTGCTTATTTTGTAGCTAGTATTAATTTAGCAAGCTCACTCTGCAGTACTTGGCACGCTCTAAAATGTTGGTTGAGGGTTAAACATCTTATTCTGGGACAGGGGCTCATGAAACAATTGAGTTCCTCTTGAACGTTCACGAACCTTAACTAAAAGTGAAAGAAAGATGTTAAAGGTGGGGACCAGTGTGACGGACACTGATAACCAGTTCACTCTGTAATTTGGCTGGGAAGTGGGCTGATGGCACATGATAAAGAGCTCGCAAGATGTCTGACTGAGTTGGAGAGAGTATACAAACATGCAGGAATAAGATCATTAATGGGAGAGCATTTCTCTTAGGCTTGATTAAAAGTTGGCCATTAAACCAGCTTAGGACCCAAAAGGCAGGGCTGTTCACCAATTGTTGACTAAACCATGTCTTGTCAAATAGGAAGTGTTAAAATGTTCTGTGACACATGGGTTGCTTCGATGTCATTTGGTAATCAAACACTACGCATTTGGATAACATTGCCTTTTAAAAAGTACAACGTTTTTGATGCTATCCCAGTTTTGTAAGTATAAAATTCACACAGAAAAGGCCCACAGGCTTCCTGCTGGTTTATAAGTATTGTAGTTGTGTGAAATAACTGCCTATTATTAATATATAGTAATGAGAAGGATGAAACGCCTACCGTAGAATTGGAAGTGAAGAGAGAGTGGTAAGACATTTTTTATACATTTCTCTAATTATGTTATTATGTTACAGAATATTTCTCAGCTTACAAGGGACCCTCAGCAATCCCATCAAGTACTCCTACATACTGTGTGTGTTGTTGAAGATATAGGACAGATATTTTATAGGGAAGTAATATTCTTTATCTGTAGGTAGGCCTACATTACACATTTTTGGTACCTTGCTTCTGCTCTGGGTTCATAAATGCTGATCGGGCTGCCTGATGCTAAAGCAATATATGTTTGACAATAAATGTATCATTCCACTTCAATAAAAACTGGGACATTGCAACATTTTGTGTCTTAACATAACAGGCAGTGGTAATAAGTATGGTGGATTGTATCAGTAGATCATTGTGTCATACACAAAAGTTCTGGGACCTACGTTCTTTGTTCTTTGCTCTGCGAGTCAGGCCATGTTTATGCAGTGAGCTATACAACATGTTCTGTATTTGCATAAGCAAAGCAGCAGATGTACAGGAGCAGACTTGACAGTGAGCCCTAGAAAGAGAAGTAAAGCAGGATGTGCATAACTGTGAATCAGACTGAGAGATTTGTTTGAAAACCGCAGAGAGTCATTGATGAGTGTGTCAGCCAGCCGAACTGACACGGGGGAAGGAATTGAATGAAAGAGGAACACTGAGGAAATCAAAATATCCCAAAATAAGTTCGGAAATATATCAGCTTTGCCGTTTTTGTCTGCTAATATTTTGAAATTGGACTTTATGTAAAACCTTTTTACTGTTATAATTGGTGGTGGTTTGGATGACTTCACTCTCCATGACTTGTGACCTAATGCTCCCTCACCACTATCTGTTGCCATTAGGCAAATCTCTCTCTCTCTCTAGTAAAGAGGAACTTAATTGGTCTAAAAAGTGAATGGGATTTGGAATAGAGTGTTAGCATTGATCCTAATCCAGGTAGTCCATTTTCTTTGGTGGGGGGCTCGATGCTATGACGTAAAGTTAACAGGATAAATTGTGACTTTTAACTTGATAAATGCAAAGCTAATTATAAAAAAAAACAATGTGTCCTAGTGCCTAGGAGTTCAAGGTGCTGACCATGTAATCACAAAGTCCCCAGTTTGAGTCCAGCTATAGGCCTTTGTTTAATGTCTCTTTCTTCCCTCAGTTCCTGCCAGCTCTCTTCTACACTTCTGTTTAATAGTAAAGGCAAAATATTTATTATAATATTTAGAAAGAATTGCAAAATGAGTGCATTTAGTAAAGTAAAACATTAATAATTCCTGTTATTAGATACATTTGATTTATTGTCCAGCCCTTGTTGCCCGTGTTTGTGTGTGTGCTTCTAACGGCCGGGCCACACCGCCGACCTGAGCAGCGCGTGCGCGTCGCGGAACCTCTTGCTTTTCATTTCGGCGCCCGTGTTAACCATGGATGTATAAAGAGAACTGGATACAGGTGTTAACAGGTCAGAGCAGCCACACAGCCCACGAGGGACGCGCGTCTCAGGTACGTCTCACGCGCGTCTTCAGCGCGGCTCATCTAGAGATTCGGAGGCTCGCCTATTTTGTCCGCGTGCCTCGGTTCTCAGTAAAAAATACACAGTGAAAATGATCTGTTGATAGTCATATTGACATCAAACCAGCAACAGTACACATTTCAGTTTCAGTTTCAATATCGATATCTGTAGAACGTGTCGCAGAGGTCGTGATAGATGTCCACGGTTGTCTTCCTTCAACACTAAAATACAAAACCAAGTCCCTTTTATGCAAATGAGACATATCATCTCTAGCCAGTATGAGCCAGTATGAGTAGGCCCGGGTACTTGATTCTTAATTGGACCTTAGGTTCAGATTTGAGATAAAAATGGTAAATATCTTCTGTCTATCCTTGTTGTACAGTATCGATGTGGACGGCACTATGACTGTGGACTGGAATGAATGGAGGGAACATTTCCTGTTTAACCCAGCCACCAACCTGCAGGAGATTATCCGCTACTGGAAGCACTCCACGGTAAGGGCAGAGCTCAGTAACTGTACTGTCTGTGTCCATATGATAGTGTGTGTGTGTGTGAGGGAGAGAACAGAGACCCTAATGATGGATTTATTTTAGTTAACATACTGATACACTCATAAAACACAGACCAAAATTACAACCAAAGATGGAGCCAAAGAAAATCCAGGTTCAACTTGGTATAATTATTTTAGTCACAATGTAGGTTTCAATTAATGACACAGGGAGAAGAGTATTTTTAACTTATTGTTAATGTCTCTTTTGGTTCGATGAGGTTACCATGAATGGATGGTGCTGGTGAATAGGTTTTTGTTTCCTGTGTAAGAGACAGTAGCATGTTGTACAATCTGCCATCTGTTGTCCAAAATTCCCTTATTCCAAGTCATTTTGCAATCACATATTCTCTACAACGAACAGAGGCGCGATTACAGCCCTGAAAATGATATTGGTAATGAAAAAAGCATTTCTTACACAATCTTCATTTTGGGCTGGCGCCAAGGCCAGTCTAAGGATGGATTTCTCACATAGAAAAATAAATCACTAGTTAGTAACTTCATTTTAAATAAAATGGAAGAGACATGGAGGCAAAACAGTTAACCGTCCAACCTGTGGCTTCAACGTCCTTTGACTGTCCCAGACCTCGCTTTAAGAACCCATTGCCCTAAAGGGGAAAGTTGAGAAAGAGAGCTGACAGCTGATACTGGATTTGGACGAGGACGTTGGCAACAGATCAGAACCTCTACGTCAACAGATTAGACTCATTCATTTTCAGAGAAGAGGTAAGGAAAGGAGCGAGACGAGGGGAGGAGACTGAAGAGTTAGTAACTTGATGACCATTTCTCGGAAAAAAGAGGTTGTTTAGAAGTGGCAATATTGCACAAGTCAATTTATTTATCACAACATGGAGGCGACTGTTACCACACTAATTGAAAGCCTTCTTAATTGTTGATGAACGTCATTCCTGAACTTTTTTCCGGCTAGTTAGACTTCAAATCCTAATGTTTTAACTGAAATGTCACGTGTAGGATGTTGGCTGTATAGGAATATACTGTGACTTGCACTATGGTTGCATGCCAGAAACACAGCCAGTTTCAGTCAATGGCTAATCTCTGACGTTTGCTGCCTCTGTTCACTGGCACAACCTCAGAGGTTAAGTACGCCTGCGGCTGCTAAACTGAGGCAGAGATAAGCTAATTTAAGTCCGACCTAAAGGAGGATTAGCTCGTCAGTGGGATTGGGACAGGTCGGTGAGAGAGGACGGGAGTCTAGAACAGGACAGGGCAGGAGTGAGGTAGCTGAGATGAGGCATCGGTGGTAACATCTATGGCAGTGGGAGCTTCCCGCCATCTCCAGTATTCACGCCGATGGTTGCAGGCCACGCAGGATTCAGAGTTTCTCCCCTCAGGCTGGATTGGATCTGCAGACCGTCCACATCTGACTGGGGAATCGTGTAAAGGATCCTGATCAGACTGAGAATTAGAGTTTAGGAGGGAGCTTGCTCAACACAGGGACTATATTGTACTGGATCAGCAGCTTTATCAAAGGCTTGAGATGGCCATGGCTCTGCTGCAGCCTCAGCAGCAGCAACAACAGAAAAACTGGTTTTTCATCGACTTTGAAGACGATGGAGCGATCTATGAGGTGGAGGTGGACATGGTAGGTTCGTGTATTTAGCCCCTCAGTCTAGGTTGTCACCTGGTCATGAATTAAAACTTGGTTTATGTGTCTTTAAAAGAGACTTTCATGGCTGTGAAATTACATGTGAAACGATACGCAGCTCTGGTGAAAGTTGAGATTCACGCAGATCTATTTTGGCTGCCCTTGTGGAACATGTTTTAGGCATATAACATGCATATATCAGTTTGAAAGTTGGCAATTTGAAGAACTATGTGACTTTCTCATTTAGCTCATTGTGGATGTTTAGAAAATAAACACAGTTCACACAAAACTTAAAATATGTCTTTGAGTGTGATTTAATTATATTGGGTTGTGTGTAGGTGCTGGACATTGGTGACAGCCTCACCATCCCAGACGAGTTCACAGAGGAGGAGAAGACGACCGGTATATGGTGGAAGCAGCTGTCAGCGGGGGCCATGGCCGGCGCCGTGTCCCGTACAGGAACCGCCCCGCTGGACAGGATGAAGGTGTTCATGCAGGTGCGTTAAAACTTGTACATTTTATCGGTTGTCTGTTACACCCCACTCTGTCAGATGTTCTTCATAAATCACATTTTGAATATTATTCTGAATGTTTTTTTGGTTACAGTGGTCATGAAATGTACTCCTTAAAGGCTGACGTAACTTTCAGACCAAATAAAAACATGGTTTAATCAAAGCAGGGTGCAGCGTATTTACTGAACAGTGGTAGTGTGTGTATAGTAATATGTTGTAGAGTGTGCCATCAAAATAAGATAATCCCACATATGATCATACTTGTGTTGTTTGCTGAATGGCACAGAATTACAGTAGAATGTGAAGAAATTGTTCCAATAGATAATGTGGCAGAAATGAAAATAATTCCCTCATTCAATTGTGTTTTATGTATTTTACATGCTGCCTTTACTACTACATACATGTATTTTTTATTTACAGGTGCATGCCTCCAAGAGCAACAAAATCAGCTTGGTTGGTGGTTTTAAGCAAATGTTAAAAGAAGGAGGCTTGATGTCTCTGTGGAGAGGAAATGGTATCAACGTACTGAAGATTGCCCCTGAGACTGCCATTAAATTCATGGCCTATGAGAAGGTAAATCCATTTCACTTCCTTTAAACTGATTACAGATTACATACACCTCAGGCTTTGTGCTAGAAACATTCATACACTGTATCGTCCTGCAGCATGTCAGTGTTTGTGTAATGTTATAATATCAATAGTCAATAGTCACTGAGTTTTCATGCAATGCTTCCTGTGTTTCATTAGTATAAGAAGCTGCTGTCCAGTGAACCGGGGAAGATCAAGACCCACGAGAGGTTCATGGCTGGATCGCTGGCAGGAGCCACAGCACAAACTGCCATCTACCCCATGGAGGTGAGCAGAGGTGGAGGCATTTACAGGTGTATCTGTGTTTACGGTTTGTTTAATATCTGAGCATTAAGAGTGGCATCAGGTTAGAGAAAATGTATTTTCATATACTTATGATGATGAAGAACTGTAGGACCAAGGCTAACAAAACTTAGGTGTGATACTTCATCCAAAAGCTGTGTTTTGAATGTCAAACAGTAATAGCATGTAGGCTTGATAGATGGCTATTTGGAACGTATTGCACATATATACAGACAGTAGGGAGGTGGATTATGTTGCAGGAGTAGTTTGAGAAGTTTATTTTGATGTTTTGAACTGCTTGTGCTCAATCTTTAGCGCCTTGAATACATGTTTGGGAATGAAATTAAATCCAAAGTGGACATTCAGCTTAATAAGGGGAATGACAAAGTGGAATAAAGACAAAAAACATTCACAAATTGTTCAGCTTCAGTCAGACTGAAGGCTGCCTCCTTGTTGTTAAGCCTCAGCTGCTGGCTGCTACAAAGTGTCAGTCAAAGCGAGCGCTGCCTGGTAAAGAACGGCCTCACTGATAATCTTTGGTCCCTGCAGGTGATGAAAACCCGCCTGACCCTGAGGAAAACGGGACAGTACTCAGGAATGTTTGACTGCGCCAAGAAAATCCTGAAGAAGGAGGGTGTGAAGGCATTTTACAAGGGCTACATTCCCAATATTCTGGGCATTATCCCCTACGCTGGCATAGATCTGGCAGTGTACGAGGTACGTGGTGATGAATTATTCTCAGCGCCCACTTCCATATGCAACATCATCTGTCATTAAAAACAGTGAAGGGTTTCCACTTGGTATGTTCTGTGGAGGTCACATATTGATTTTGTGAAATATGATACATCCTTTCTCAAACACAAACACTTTCCTTTCCTCATCAGAGCTTGAAGAACCTCTGGTTGTCCCACTACGCCAAAGACACAGCCAACCCCGGTATTCTGGTGCTACTCGGCTGTGGCACCATATCCAGCACGTGTGGCCAGCTGGCCAGCTACCCCCTGGCTCTGGTCCGCACCAGGATGCAGGCACAAGGTACAGAGAACCAAACCTCATTCAAAATTCTGTCAACTTTTAATTTAGCACTGTTGGTGTTTACCCAATGCTTCCATGATATTATCCAGAGGGACTTGAAGTGAAGTGTAGTAGATCATTTCTAAATATTTCACAGTTGGTGGATGATTTTCTTAGTAAAGAAGTAAATCGGTTGAGCAGTGAATATTATTATTGGTAGAGAAATAACCATTGAAAGGCACATTCTGTAGCTAAAGTAAAGATTGATTAAACGTAATTAGGATTTCTATATCATGATAACACATCACATGACTACTTGTATGTGAAAGACAATTATTACCTGCCTAACTCAGTAGTTCCCTGTAGCTCTGCTGAGCTTTATAGCGTCTTCCAGCTCATTGTTATGGTGTTCTGACCTGCAACTTCACTGTTTTGGTTCAGTCTCACTGCTTTCATAGTGTTGTTTTCCGCCGCTGAAAGCAGCTGTTTTCAGCAAAAAAAAAAGCTCTAAAAACCCACTGTACACTACCTGTCCAGCACCAAACAATAGTCAAACAAAATGAGCAACTAGTTTGTGAACCTAGAGGAGCATTTAGCAGCTAAAGAGTCAGATATGTCCCTCAGGAGTTATTGGAGACTAAAAACAGGCTAGAAAGAGAGTTAATATTGAACTTACATTCATCAGGTGGCCAGAAACATGACTCCAAATAAATGCTAATGTTGCTCCGTATCTGCTGGAGATGTAACTAGGCAACTGTTAGCTAACATGTTTGTCATATCAACTTTATTAGGTGATAAAATGTCAGCGTTGTCTTTACAGCTAGTTTCTGCTGCCTCCAAGTGGCAAAAAAACAAACTGTTAATGCAGGTTTAATCTAAAGGCTTATGAATATTTTCTTTTGATGGTGTTTGGGACAGCAGTCTGGGGTGTGTTTCATTATTGCACGCATTATGGGTTCAAAGATGACTCATAAACTTTGAGAGAAATGATTGACTGTGATTATTAAATGTGGACAAAGATATATGGGGAAAACCTTTGGCATTGCGTTACTCAAGGACAAATGAATACTTGTATATTACATGAAAGCACTGACATCATTGCCTGACACTGGTTTGTCTCTCTTTGTGAAGAATCCAGTGGCTTCTCAATTTTTTTTTTTTTTTTTTACTTTTTCACATTATTTTTATTTTTTTATTTCTTTTCTCAGCTTCTGTCGAGGGCTCAGAGCAGCTGCCCATGAACCTGATGGTGAAGAAGATTGTGGAAAAGGAAGGCTTTTTTGGACTTTACCGTGGCATTCTGCCCAATTTCATGAAGGTCATACCGGCTGTCAGCATCAGCTACGTGGTGTATGAGTACATGCGGTCCGGCTTGGGTATTCAAAAGTAGGCAGCAGAGTCATCTGTGACCGTGTGTGTCCGTGAGAGTGTAAGACGATGTGCAGCAATTTATTTTTCAAACTGTCATGTAAAGAACTTGTTTACCTGTAGGTCTCCAAAGTCTGGACTCAAAGCTGCTGCAGATGGAGTCATTGTGGAAGTCTTTAAAGTGATTGCAGGACTTGGGCTTAACTGTTCAGCCATTATAAAAAAGAAATTGTTTACAAAATCCTGCAGTTCTCACACAGGGCTGATAATGATTAATAAGACTTCTACAATGTTTTCCAACTGTATGTTGTTTGTCCAACCTGCGTTTAGGATGCACCCACAGATTTAAGTCAGTCTTAGGGCCCAGTTTGGGTCAGCTGACTTTCAGTTTAATTAACCAAAGAGGTGGATTTTAATACATTATTTTTGGTTTTGTTTAATTGTTAATTTGGGTAGAAATGTCAAATTTTTTATATCAGTCATTTTAAGTATGGGTCCTGTTATGTCATTGCACCAGAAAGATGTCACACGTTCCTCTAATATTGGACCAAAAGGCACCTTATTGTAACAATTTAAAAAAGTTTGACACTTGCTGAAGTGGAAGTCGTTCATTTCTTTTGCCATCTTTATCTTTATAAAAAGTAGACAGACACCAAAAGTTGAGAATTCACGTTTCATTCATTTTCAGACACCCGTCCAGTTTCCCAGAATATTGTGTAAGATGTCCCTTGTGAGTGGGGAGCTGTTTCACCCAGAAACCTTTAAAGTGCAATACTGTATTTACTCTTTGGTGATTCACATTCTGGTATGTTTGAGATAGGTATGTGGTTTTGGGAATGGATTTCATCCCAGTGTTTTTGGTTCCACGAAGGTCTCTTTTATGTAGGACATCATTATTGCACCTTTTCAGTGAGTTTGGTGACCAGGGGAGTAACGTGCCTTATGTGTTAGTTCTCAGATATCTGTGGACTTCTCCACCCTCCACTTTTGTCTTGCCGTTCTTTCCAATATTTGGTTTTAATTTAGATGCTGGTATTTACATTAATAAAAACATTTGAATACAAAAGTGAGACTTTTTTTATTTTCAGCTTACTATTGTTGAAACATTTGAATGAATACATTTGATGTGTGTCATAAATGCGTGCCACAACATACCGAGGCAAATAATGAGTCAGTTGCGATCTCAAAACCTCTAAAATCTGAACACTTGTTCTGTGAACCTCGATGTCTTCTAAAAAGTACAAGCGTTCACTTGAGCCTTGTGTGTTGTGCCATTTGATGGTGTGCATTTGACCCCTGAGGCTTTAAGCACAGATTACTCCAGTTTAGTTCTTATGTAATACCCTTTCCCCCAGCGATGTTTAACACTCCTAACTTTAGCTGCCTGATCCTGGACACGTAAAAGGACGCAGTAACAGTGGCTCTACTAATTTGCAGCATTGCACTAAAGAAGGGACTGAAAGAAAAATCCTTTCCACCTGTCCAGTTTCTGCTTAATAACTCAAAACTTGCTTTTTATAATAATTCTGATTTCTGAATAATCACTAAAGTCAAGCAAAAATACTGGACATTTCTTAGTTACAGCTTCTCAAATGTGTTTCTTTTTACTCTTTCATATCACAAATTCAAGACCTCTGGGTTTCTTGACTGTTGGTCAGACAAAATGGACAAATTTGAGGCATCATTTTGGGTTCTGGTAACTTGTGACTTGTGAAATGTTCCGAATAGAAAAAGATCAAGTAAAAAACAAACTATGTTAAATGACAAAAGTGCATTTATTTGATATTTACTGAGCATGAACTTGTTCCACATTTTCAGTCTATTTTGCTCAGTTCTTTTGATGTGTGGTATTTGAACAATTTTGCGTTCCGGCGACTCCTAGTAGTCGTGTCAAAGAAGTCACTGACAAAAACTCTGTTCTTTAACAGAATAACTGGATGGTAGACTAACATGATGAGGAAGAAAAAATATATTCTGTTCTGCTTTTACAGAGGCCAGTTTTTGGCATGATGTATAAAATACACTACTTCTAAAAAACCATACAGATCGTGAGCAGACAGGTTTGTCATTAAGTCAGACGATGGGCAGAAAACCAATATCAAGAAAAACTTGAAATATAAACGTGGTGGCTTTATAGTTTAATATACTTTTATACTATTTAATAGCTTCTTTTCTGGGTATATTCCATTTATAATGAGTGTACCAACAAGAGAAAAAAACGCCACGATGGTCAGGATGGAGCGCAGGGCTTTGAACCAGCTGGGGTAGGTGGGCAGCAGAGACAGATCATAATGCAGCGAGATTCCAAGTCCCATGATAACCATGGTGACTGCAGGAACAATGCTGTCGCTCATCACCATGGCCACCCAGGCTAGCAGTGAGGGGACCACACTGTTGGCCAGGTTGATCCAGTCAGGTTTGGCTGGGCTGCTCTCAGGAAGAGCAAATCCCCAGCGAGCTCCACCCAGGAAGGAAACAATGGAGGCACCGTAAGCTAACTGAGCATAGGCCAACTCCGGAAAGTAGTTCTCAGTGACAGCCATGAGCAGAGTGGGGGCGACAAAGGGGATCAGCCCTGCAAATCCCAGGTACAAGGCAGGTTTGGGACTCTTCCACAAGTCCTTCATGTCATAGCGCAGCAGATCCAGCTCTCTGGGAGGAGGTTCAAGCTGTGGTCGCTTCTTCAGCCTCACAACAGAAGAGTGGAAATGTTGGTTCCTAAATACACATGGAGCAGCATGAGTCTGGGTCCTCTGCAAGAGGTCAACCCCCCTAAAACCGAGGACAGCAGGAGGTTTTAATCGTCCATCGTCCCGTTCTGTAAACTGCAGCCTTGCTGTTGAGGCCCAGCAGGTCTGCAGGGAGCTGGATCCACCATCAGAAGGTCTGGTCACGGCTGATGTCCAGCATCTTTGTGGAGGACCTGCCCAATGCCACACCTAAAAAGAGATACATATTAAAATTTTAAATATATTTTAGTTTTAAAATAATAAATTATTAGAAATATGAGCAAAAGGGCTTTTGGAGCAAGTAAATCACAAATGTTCGTTACCTTCTGGGCTGCAAAGGTGCTTCTTCTAAGTATAACAGAGAGCATCTGATGAAAAAAGCAGAGATCAGGTCAGACAACAAAAACACACAATAAAGGATGATTCATTCAAAGAAAAAAAATTTAAATATGAATTAAAAAAATAAAATGTCAAATAGATTACGGCTGCAATTAATGATTATTTTCATTATTGGTACATCTTCTAATTCTTTAATCATTGGGTTTATAAACTGTCAGAAAATGCACATCACAGTTTGTTCAAGTTGGTTGTTTTGTTCGACCAACAGTTCAAAACCCACACATATTCAGTTACTAACATAAAAGACAAAGCAAACCAGAAAATACTTAGATTTAAGAAGCTGGAATCAGTGAATTAATCTATAAAAAAATGTGGCAGACTCTGTCTATTGACTAATCAATGAATCAGCTAATCGTGCCAGCTCTGAAATGAGTACAAAATGTACATAAGGATAAAACTGATATTAACACTATAAGACACAAGTTGTAAAAAATATAGACAAATACTTTTTCTGCTAACCTCCCAAACAAACAAAATTCAACATGCATGCAAGATGCATCAAGAATAAACAGGACTCCAAAAGATGGTGCACTTCATTGAACTCAACAGAGAAACCCTGTTTTGGTTTGTTCAACATAGAGAAACCAGTCAAACTAGTCTGTCCTCACTGGGTTCATCTTCACCGGTTCAGATTCCTCTCTCTGCTATACCGACATTTGAAAGTGTCTGCGGCAGCTAACTACAACTATACAGCTCAGACAGGTACACGTAATAAATGATGTTAAAAATCAAAATGTAACGATTGGACACCATTGCTGCTTTTACTGCACAGACTGGATAACGTTATGTGAGACAACAGACACAAACACAACGTTACTGAGCTAGCTAACAGCCAACGTTACACAGCTAAAGCCTGTCTTGGCACTTACAATATGAAACCATATTCATGAACACGATAATTACCTCTATTTCAAGTTGAAAACCTCATACTTTAGACACTGTTACTTATCCCCGGGGTCACCCAGTGAGCAGAGGGAACGGGAAACGCGTTGGTACGCGGTTTATTTCTTCCGTGTTCGAGAACAGGCGTCCTTGCATGTAGTTCCACAAGAATACAGTGAGTCTCAATAGAAGCAAGCTAAGAAATAAATAATAATAATAATAATAATATGACAAAAATGAAACTTGCTACAAACGTGTAAGCTACTTGTTTCAAACTGGCCGCACTTTATTTTTGTTAACATCACTGAAAACACTCAGTCATCGATTAGCAGGACTGATTAACGAGTGCATCGTTCAGTTCGTGAAGCATCAATCCACCAAATTCAAAATGGTATTTATAGAGAAACTTACCACCTGATAGGCCTACACTTCAGAGCAGTTTAAATAGCTTGATACAGTTTGTGTTACCTAAATAGCAGGCACAAATCACCAGACCCTCAGGGCCAGGGTGAGGAGCTCAGACATATGGAGGGAGCTCAGAGTAGAACCACTGCTCCTTCAAGTTAAAAGTAGTTATTCAAGGAAGACACGTCCAGCTGGAAGGAGCCTGAGGGGGAGAATTAGGTTATGCTGAAGGGATTATGTAATCTAAGTCATTTTTAAAGTAACATAGTTTTATATAATTACACAAAATCTACCACCACTCTTATACAGTATAGTCTCTGGTATATGTACATTAGACTAGAGTCTGAGCTCAACTTCCTTCACCCCTTCTTCTTCTGCAGGTTACCTTTCAGTACACATGTCCTCTCTCTCCTTCACCTCTCTCCTTTAGAGAGTTGGGTGTGTCTTTTTCTTTCAATATCAAAATCCAACAATTATGAAATTCAACTGTGAAAAGGAGTCAAAACGACAACTGAAGTAGGCCTGTCCTGTCTAACAAAAAGGAGGAGGTTTGCAGTTTTTGATGTGGCTGGGGAGAAGGACATGCTGCCACTGCGACGCTGACACAGGTAAGAAGCAGAAACTGGATGTATGGACTGTTGTCATTTTTCATTTTGGCACAATACAAATAAACTATGATGTAATCAGCCTCTTAAGTACTAACTAACTCTGTTTTCCTTCATCTCATCAGACTATCTTACAAAAAAGAAATGAATACATGGTTACAACAAATATAGGCTGCTGTAAATTTCACCATAGTTTCACCTTTGAATTCTACAGAATATACCACACACTAGTGTCATAAAAGTAAAAAAAAAAAGCTTTTCTGGCTTTCTTTCCTAATATTACTGTCACTTTTCTGATGTCAGTAACATGCTGTCATGATGTCTGTCAGAGGCCAGTTTCACTGTGTTATACAATATGTCAAATGATGTAAAGGAGGTAAAATTGGCTCCAGGTTATGCATCCTCAAATTTCAATTAACAGCCACAGTTTGCTTTTTTTGCTGTGCCATGACCTGACAATGCTGTAATTGCTACTGGCAGATGTTAGTAAAAATAACTGATTCTATAGTAAATCCATAAGCAGTATCGACATTCACAGACTTACAGAAAGATATATTTTAATAATACATCAGACAAGATAGTGCCCAATGAGAAGGCCTACATATGTAAGTGAAAAAAGCCCAATGACAGTTACATCTATGTCTACAGAGAGTAATTTGGCAAAAAAACCAAAAAAAAAACAGCAAATGTAGTGTTTAAAATATTTTCCTGTGATACAAAAAACAATCCAATTGTTCAGTAACACTAAGCATTTATTTATTGCATTTTTAAATAAAAGCATTCTGTGTCAGTACTTTTGGTTCTAATAGCAACTTTTGTCAGTGAGAAGTACAAGATGAAAGATTTTATTGATGGTGTAAATACATGTAGGTCCATCTCTACGACCTTTTGACCCCCATCAGGCTCATGCTTGCAACACCAAAATGCCCAGCAGGGGACAGTCATGCAACAGAAATATCTTATCTGAAGAGATAAACTCAATATCTTTGAAAGAGGGCAATTTATTTATTTATAACAGGTTGCTACCATTGTTTAAGTTTGACTAAATAAGAAAAAAACAATATTTAAAGCAATAGCATGGTCTCATCCTGTCCCATCATCCCATCTGATTTTCATATGTATATCAAAAAAAATAAAAATAAATGGCAGGAGATTCATATACAATAATGAGAAGATGGAATCATTAGTGTTTGCTAGAGAGTAAATGGGAAACCCTTTAAATTACAGCTCTGTCATTTCACCAGTGTTGTTAGATTGTACACACAATGTAATCAATGAGCTCTTATGCAAGAACGTATAGCTATGGCATACAGCACTAAACTACGGTCATCCCTAAAAACAGAATAAATACAGGAAACAGACGCCTTCAGGTTCTCAATGATGTGCTCTTCTATTACTCTGAAAGACAAACATTTTCAACATTTTAATGTTAGAACATGTAATCCATAACTGCTTACTAGCACCAATCATCAAGCTATAAGTAGTTACATAATTCACTGGATCCCAGTTAATGAGTTATTGTCAGCTTACTTCCTTTTACCAACCATGTATCAAATCTGAAATTAAATGGGCAATATACAGTCATTACTTAGATTTTAATTATTATAAAGTATCTAGGTAAGTGTTTTACCAGGTGAGCATGTTTTTTAAACACTTCCTGTCAGATCCTCACACATCACCAAGCCTACATCTACTGTTTTATCTTTTGTATTAATAGTTCCTTATATATCCCTAATTTTTGTTTTTTTGCTTTATCATAGTCTTCGTCTTCTTTTCCTTTATTTAAGCAGGTATAAATATAATTGAGATCAAAGTCTTTATATCTGGCAAAAAAGCCAACAGAAAAATAATGTTACAATAATAAAACATCTGTTATCTCACCCATGTTTCTTTTATGTCTGTGATTTTAGTACTTTTCAGTGACTGAATGGACTACTTCTACAGACACAGAAATATTTAAAAAGTAATAACAATAATAATATCAGACATGTGGGTTGAATTCAGATTTCCCTTCAAATGTATCCAATTCTTCTCACAAATAGACTCAACTGAACTCATCTCAGACTAGATACTGACCCCTCCACAGCAGTCCCCACACAGAGCTCCCAGCAGGCCGTTCACCACCTGCACAGCACACAGCGCTATCTGGATTAAACCCATGACCAGCAGTGCGGAGAACAGAGAGAGATGCCAGGACACCACGCCGGCCGGCTCTAAACAAAGTGACCAGGCGGTGACGTTGGTCAGGTAGTCACTGGAAAGAGAGGGTGATGAAGAGACAGTGCTTTTAGTGAGTGAGCACAGTAGGTAGCAGCAATAAAAATAGGTTTGATTCTTAAAGTGAGCTACTTAAAATGTAGTTAAGGGATGCTATAATGTTCAGCACAAAAATTACAAATAAAAATCAGTCCTTTAGATTTCTGCCTCTTCCTCAGTACAACATAAGGGAATGGAATTCTGTTTGTTTAACTGAAAACACTAAAATATTTAATGTGACAGTTTATTCTTCAACTTGGAAATAATAGGTTGACAAATAATCTTGACTCTCACTCACTACATCACTACACTGGTGAAATGGCAAGGAAACAGACAACATCAGTCTGTGAACACCAGACTAAAACTGTAATTGACCCTTTAAGTCTGTACATCTTTGGAAGGTAAAATGCCACTCCCCTTCTTTTTTCTTTTATAGCCACAACCAATCTGTTAAAGGAATAGTTCTACACTTTAGGAAATAGGCATGTTCACTTTTCTCAATCCCGCTCTCATTTCTGCGCATTAAATATGGAGCTAGAGCTGGGAATAGATTAGCTTAGCTTAGCATAAAGACTGGAAGCAGGGGGAATCATCTAGTGTGGCTCGGTCCAAAGATGGAAAATACACCTACCAGTACATTTAAAGCTCCCTAATTAGCATGTTATATCTCGTTTGTTTAATCAGTACAAAAACAGGAATATAAAAATGACAAGTTGGGGATTTTTTTCTTGGCTGGGTGTAGTGACTTCCTGGAATCTTGTGAGGTTGACATATTGGCATATTTTTTGTAAGTTTAGACAGAGCCAGGCTGGCTGTAACCTCCCCGTGACGCTAAACTAATCTAATCTAAGCTAAACTAAGCTAAGCTAAATGACCCTCCAGCTCTGGCTCCATAGTTAGTGCACAGTCTTCTCATCTAACTATCAGCAGGAAAGCGAATAAGCGTATTTCCAAAAATGTCCACCTATTTTCTTAATAAAAACTAGTCCTATTTATGAAACGTAAAATCCAAATTTATTTCCAAGCTACTGAAAATGTGGTTTGCATTTTTCACTGAAAGAAACTGCGTGCCCATCTTTGCACTGGTGATTGTGAAGGTAAGTGTAAGAAGTAAGAATAAGAAGTAAGTGTTTTAATACTTAATAGGGCTGTGTGTCTCACCCATTTGAGAAGGGATAGCTCCACTCCTTGTCTGTGCTGTTAATGTAAACCACACACTCAGGTCCGAGGTTTATGGCCACAGCAGAAACTACAACTGAGTAACCAGCCCCCATGACACCCACAGCTGCAAACAGTATGGAACTCAGCATCTACAGAGAGAGAGAGAACAGTTACTCATATGGGGAATCAATACCTTTAACAATCTCACTTTGAACTTCTGCGACAACAATGAAGTCGTTCTCTCCGTGTGCAGAGAACAGGCTGAGGGTCACGAACAGAGCAAGGCCAACACAGAGCTACTGAGATGGTGTGTGTGTGTGTGTGAGTGTGTGTGTGTGTGTGTGTGTGTGAGTGTGTGTGTGTGTGTGTGTGTGTGTGTGCAGTAATCTGACAGACTTTTGTTTGCTGATTCTTTCCTGGGCCCCCCACACACTCACACACCTACACATTCCTGAAGTATCGATCAGTATGTGTGTCTGTACCAGAACAATACGCGCTCTGTGTGATAGAGTCATGTGAAACTCCCATCAGAGGGATTTCTTGTTACAGTGATCGAAATCTCATCAATTTGTGTGTGAATGTGTGTGTGTGTGTGTGTGTTTTGTCATTTATTGCTGTGTAAATCATGGAGGGTGTGTACATAGAGTTATTAGACTTTACAGTTTACAGGTGACATATATAGTAGTACATTCACTGGTAGTGTGGTCAAAACAAAAACACAGCAGTGGGTGGACACAGTGTTGGGCAATTCATACTCATCATTTTCATTTTTTAAACCTATTTTCACCAAAAAAAAAAAAAACTAAAAAGGAAAATAATAGAATAGAAAAGTTGTGTTTTTTGCAGAAAGACGACGCTTTTCACAGCAGTTACTAACTGAAGTTCTCTTGTGAGCACAGCTCAGGATATACTTTATGTAATATAAAGAAAAAAATGTGGAGCAAATGTAAACAAGCCACTGATTTTTCTCAAAAATCTCTCACAGTAATAAAAGAAAGCTCGATGAAATGTAACTTTTGTATGTTTTTGTGCTGCAAATGGTGTTTTACAATCCAATCTCCATCCAGATTTGATTTTTTAAATCAGATTTCATTCTAGTTTTTTATTCAAATTGAACATCAATTAATTGCAAGGACTTAAGATAACAAGTCATTGACATTCAGTTTATGTTCTAGGTGGCTCTGAAACAATTAAGTGTCCAAAAGGTGTTTAAGCAACACATAAAATGATGTATACAGAAGAGACTTTCTGGGTCCTTGGGTGTCACGTGATTTGCACTTCCGATTGTGGCCACTACACTAAAATTGCCACAGAGCCTGATCTGCATGAGCAACAGGCTGGTTTAATAGACGAAGACATTTTGACACGTCACGGTAGGAAAAGCACAGGTGTACATAATAAAATTAATGATGGCTAAGTTCCATTTAGCTGCCTCAGTTTCAGCGTCCTGGTATTGACCATTAGGCAAACTTAGATTTATAATGTTGTTCCTAATCATCAGTGTTTTACTGAGCCTACCCTAGCATACTGGGACATGTAAATACGTGTGTGTTTAACACCAGTTTCTGCAGAATTATTTTGGGACCCATTCTAATCTTCCCCTCCTGTGAGCCCACAGCACTTAGGGTCCTCGCCCAACTTCTGAAAGCCACAGCTGTGAATAATCATTTCATTATGGTGAGAAGTTAAACAGTGAAACATCTCCTCACCGCAAATCTCTGCCCACAGCTTTGGTTGCCACAGCAACCGCAGCAGTCATTGTTCTTCAGACCCAGGAAGACCAGAGCCGGGAAGATCATCTGTCGCCCAAACACACACACACAGATATAAAACAGTTGAGTACATGATGAATTATTTGTTCCTCTGCTGTTTGCAAGAGGAAATTGAACTATCTAAAGTCCCACCATAATCATTAACATATACAGTATTATATAACTAGTTCCTAAACTTGCCATTTGTTAGAGCTGCACCAACTTTCACCAGGATTGACTAATTTTTCTGCAAATATGCCATCAGAATAATTTGAAAGATGTTAAAATCACATATATAATTCTACACACAGTGGCTTTAAAGTGATTCATAGATTATTTAAAAAGAGTTTCTAATGTGAACCAGCTGTATACCGTACAAGATCTAATGACATCATTAACTCTTTCAGGTTAAGCACAACTGTATGTATACATTTTAGAGCTGAAACAATTAGTTAATTAATTGATCAGTTAATGTCTTTTTTCAGGCAAATATGCATAAAAAATGTAATTCCAGCTTCTTAAATGTTAGTATTTTCTTGTTTTCTTTGTTATATGTGATAGTAAACATATATTTAGGTTCTGGACTGTTGATCGGACAAAACAAGCAATATGAAGACATCACCTTTGGATCTGTCATATTACAATGGGCATTTTTGGTTATTTTCCGACTTTTTATGGAATAAACAATTAATTGATTGTTAGAGTAAATAATTGGCAGATTAATCTATAATGAAAATAATCATTATTTGCAGCCCTAATGAATTTTCTTTGTGTTATTTATAATTTACTGCGTTCATGAGTCTACAAAGACACACGGATGCCATCATGATGACAAAATGACCTCGCATGTACTATAGTAGCAACACATACAATTTGAAAAACTATACAAAAAACATCAGAAGAATCCAGAAAAGTTGTCTCAGTGATGATAAAAGCAGCTGATATCACGCAGTGCGCATCTTCTACTCTGTGATAAATGTGATCTGATTGTGGCATCGTGGTATTTACCAGCTATAACTGTCAGACATACTCACCAGCACTCCAGATCCCAGAATGCCTCCAAAGTACCAGACTTGCTCTGTGATGTGTTCGTTGTCCCCACAGTTTCCACCGGGGAAGAAGAGCAGGATGTTACACAGCATACATGCAATCGCCAGAGGAATCAGAGTGCCCCCGAGACACTTGGCAAAGCTGCCTGAACACATTCTGACACTGATGTTTCAACCTCCTCTACTAGTAACAACTCCTTGGGTTTTACCTTGTGGGCTTCAAAACTCCACTTAGATTGATCTTTCAATTGAATTATCTCAAACTGACAAAGCAAGGATGTCTTGGTTCTAAAACTGTAATTTAGACTTAAATCTGGTCCAGTTTTTGTCCACTCCCAGGTGGTCAGGTGTTAGAAGCTTGGTTGTTCTTCAAAAAAGCTCTGTCCACTTTACTGAATGACACTGCCTGCCTCACCTGTCCTGTTTCTTAGGACGATTGATGCTGCAGTTGAGCCTTCATACCCTCATCCCGCCTGTCTCTGAGTGATCTCACCCCTTCACTTTTACAGCAGCCAGCTGTAACATGGCAGCATCACACACACACACACACACACACACACACACACACACACTTGTGACCACATGCAAAACACACACACACAGTCATTAATGAAGGAGTATACCTGTGTGTGCACACAAACACACTGGTGAAGACAGTGGTTAATGTTCTACCATGTGTTTTGTGTACATGGAGACATAAGAGGAAGGGACAGAGAGTTGGTCGATACAGTAGGGCCCTCATGGCTGATCTGCACCTACCACTGGTTTAGTCTGTAACAAGAATTTTATTTGCTCTTTGTGCGATATGAAACGCAGACGCCCAAATGAGTCATTAATCTGTCAACATTTTAATTAAATTGGTTTGGATAGGATCCTGGCCTCTCATTGTCTCACACAAAGAGGTCTCAATGATTTAATGTATTTAGTGATGATCATGTTTTTACTTACATTTTTGAGTAAAAAAAAAGAAATTAATAAAAAAAAAAGTTAACAAAAGGGCTCCAGCATCATAAAAATGACTCTTCCCACCCATCTGCCAGACTGTTTCATGCCACCAAGACTAGCTATGACATGACAAATACAACCTATAGTTTATCCCGTCATGATCCCTCTTGAATTATTTATGGCCTGAAGATAAAATGTGAATAATAGCCAAAAATTAAAAAAATATAATAACTGAAATGTAGCCTAACATTAATTTCTGCTGCTGAAACCTCAGCATCCATCGATGTGATCTGTCATCCGCTTATCTGATGCTGTCCTAGTCCAGGACAGCATCAAAACCAAACTCAATCGATGCCCGAGTAACCGATCATAGGTCGAAAGTCCAATATGATTTAATTTTGTATGGTTATTTTGCCCTGTTGTTGCCAACAGTCGATGGTAGTTAAAGCGGGATGGATACCGACGTGACTTTCTCCTCTCGTCGGTCTCCTGTGGTGTGTTTACACGGCTGTGTGGCGTCCAGCCAGCCGCTAGCTTCAAGTATAGGACTTGGTGAGTGGAAAACAGTTGCCATGGAGATCTAGAATGACAACCAGTCAACAAAAGTTTCACATTTTTTGTGTTTTTCCACATAAGAATATTACTTAAAAAAATCGGGAAAAATATCTTGGACAGACACGGAGAAGTGGGAGCAGCAGTTAATTACTCCAGTGAGAGCTAACTTAATGCTGACGAACTAGCAAGCTAGTTACCAAACTATTATAGTTAGCATACAACAACTGCTACAAAGAGAGAGAGAGAGAGAGAGAGAGTTTTAAAGTAGTCTGTTGTCAGAGTTAGAGCTGGGCAAACATGAATTAACCTTACTAAAGTTCATCAGAGGAAAACGCTCTGACGACTTGGTGGAGGAGATTGTTTTCATACTTACGCAGCACTTAAATGCTGGCTGACCCCATACTGTATGTGATAATAAGCTAATGTATCACATACAGTGCATACATATAAATATGCATTTAAAGGACCAATGTTCGTGATTAATCAATTAATCGTTGTGTCCATAAAATGTTAGAGACAACAATCTCCCTGAGCCCAATTTGCTTCTTTTGTCCAACCAACCAGTCCAAAACACAAAGATATTCATTTTACCATCATATAAGAGAAATTAAAGCGTATTTGAGAAACTGGAACCAAGAACTTTTTAGTAATTTTGCTTGAGAAAAGACCAAGAGGATTAATCAATCATTAAAATAGTTGTTGATTAATTTTCTGACAATCGATTAATCATCTAATTGTTTCAACTCTAGCCCATATCACAAATCTCTCATTACTGGCAAATATTTTTCAATGTATGCAGCAGATTTTTGAATATATTCCCCCCACATTCAAGGCAGCCAATGATTCCTTTTAATGATAAAAAATGGTATGAAAATCAGTGTGTACTTGCTTATGCTCATTGTAAGGTGATGCAGTTGCAAGTGCATATTGGTTTAAAAAGGCTCCACTGCACTAGCAGGCAATTCATATTCATATTTAGGTCTGAATCCAGCTGTAAAGCATACTCTGGTATGGTTCTTTTAGGGTAGGAAAGCTATTGTGAATCAAGTACATTAATCATGTAAAATCTGTGTATTTGTGTTCAGACATCTTGAAGCGTGGCGGTAATGCGGCAGATGCTGCGGTTGCCATAGCAGCAGCGCTGGCGGTAACAGAGCCGTGCAGCACCGGTCCAGGTGGAGACGCCTTCTGCTTGTTCTACAACGGAAACACTGGAGAGATCAGAGGAATTAACGGCAGGTGGCGACTGTTCTCTCGCTGCTGTTGTTGTCTTCATAATACAGAATGATTAGCTGAGCCTCTCTCTGCGTCCTCAGTGGTCGTTCGCCCAGAGCTCAGACCCTGGACTTCCTGGAAGGATGTGGTTACACTGCAGAGTCCCCTCCTCCACCTTTTGATGCCTTGAATGTCACAGTACCAGGGGCCCCTGCATGCTGGTGTGATACCGTGCAGCTGTTTGGTAGTCACAAGGTTTGACTGTGTGTGTGTGTGTGTTCATCTGTGTAGAACTGTGTGTGCCGGTATGTGTTTTATGCAAAACCCGGGTAGCCAGAAATCCATCTACATAATCATTTACATGACATAAACATCCTAAACGTAAACACTGCAAAAGGAACCATACTGACACACACACAAACATACATGGAAGTAGGACTCTTGACACTTGTGTGTGTTCTAAACAGTGGTGTTGAAGGTGAATCAAGGAGATATAAACAAGGAGTGGACAAACTATCATTGGGCTCTGTGGATATTCCCTTTTTTTGGTCAAAACAGCAGTAACTTAACCATCTATGGAAGGGTTTCTACAGGTCCATGAAAATGTGGGCAAGATTTTAAAATAAGGGTCTCAAACTTAAATTATTGGGGGCCACAGACCTGGTTGTTCTCTCCTGGGGGCCTTGAACCATCTATGCCTTGAACACTCAGCAGAAAAAGAACTCCAGTGGACTTTTTGTCAATACAACGTTTCAGCTATATTCATTTGACAGATGCTTGAAGATTGTGTTCCTGGAGAACAATATGACTGCTTTCATCTCTTTGCAGATGAAAGCAGTCATATTACTCTTCACAAAAGTTCGAGCTCTTGTGTCAGTCCTTCAAAATCAGGCAAAAGTTTCTTTCCTGACTCACATTTTGCAAACAACATTTAACACTTATACAGGGAGAACTCAGTAAAAAAGTATTGCCACAAAAACTGGCATAAGCAGATCTGAATGCAGCATACTCACTAAAAATGTTTTAAATTAGAGGTATGACTCACTTTTACTCAATTTAAAATACTCTCACTACACTACTATCACAACAGCTGTGCCTACTCACATATAAATAAAGGAACGAGATAAATGCATCAAGTTCACTACTGTTTGTTTTGCATTGTCAGAGTCTTGGAAACTGTAATAAATTACTACTAAAGTAGAAGTGAGTAGTTAATATATAAGGAATTTTGGCACATCAGAAAAGTGAATAACACCTGTAACCTCAATTATTAGAATTTTTTCTGTCTGGAAAATTCTCAGAGGAAAATACAAACAGATCTCCACATATTTCTTCTCAAAACAATGACTCACACTTCCTGCTTAGTGAGGTTTCCTGTGAAGTAATGAGCGTGTGTTTCCTCTCCCTGTTTCCCTAGCTGTCCTTGCAGGAGGTGCTGAGCGGGGCGGTGGAGCTTGCAGAGGTGGGGTTTCCTGTTGCCGAGGTAACAGCTCACCACTGGGCGAACTGGGTGGCTGCTCTGAGAGATGCTGGGAAGGAACTAGGTGGAGACCTGCTGACTGATGGTCATGCGCCCAAATGTGGACAAGTATTCAGAAACCCTACCCTGGCCCAGACCTTGAAGGTGAATCCTTGAAACTTGTATAACACACAAAAAAAAACTGTTCATAGGTCATGTGAGGAGCACTGGACTCTGAACTCATGTTATTTAGACAAGAAGGAAACAGAACAATGTACAACACCAGAGAAACTGCTGAGCAGGTTCCATGTCCTCCCAGAGGTTTGTTTGCTTTTTCTAAACTTGACATAGCCTTCTATATGGGAAGACCTTGGATGAACCCAGGGGCATACTGGGTAATTAACCCTGAACCCATTAGTGTGTTTGACTCAATATGGAAGGAAGGAAGATTATGCTGAGGTGGGCAACGTAGGAAGGACATTAAATGAGGCAAATAAAGAGGGAAGGGTGGAGGGGAGGGAGTGAAAGCAGAACAAGGAAGGGCAGACAGGGAGATGATAGAAATGCAAAGGTGAAAGGGTGAGAAGCGAGAGAAGGAGGGATGGCTGGAATAAGAAGAGAGGGATTGGGGAGAAGGAAAGAAGCAGGAATGAAGGTGGTAAAAAGAAAGAAATGTATTATAGAAATTAGAGCATAGA
This sequence comes from Macquaria ambigua, assembly GCA_008360985.2. NCBI lineage: Eukaryota > Metazoa > Chordata > Actinopteri > Centrarchiformes > Percichthyidae > Macquaria > Macquaria ambigua. The sequence goes on from VMKM01000144.1 coordinate 419,954, forward strand.
TAAAAAAATAAATTAAAAACAGTAAAAACTGTATATATATACAATATATTTTAAAATAATAGAAATAAATCTAACTGAAAAGCGTTGGTTTCCATAGTACTGTGTGCATCACAAGTCAAACTGAGGTCAGTCAGCTGTATACCTGGCCATCAGCAGAATCCTGCACAGCTAAGGCACTTGAAAATAGTTTCCAACAGTTTATTCAAGTGTTGACAAGATTCCATGGTGGAAAAAGTAGAAAAACATCAACAGGCCACTCCTGCAGCACAAATCCACTTTTCCACTAGCATCTGTAGTATTAGTGTGTACATTGGCTGAATACAATGCCTCTGTTTGTACCTCGCACTGTTAGCCGCTTATGCCTATGACAAACAAACAAACAAACAAAGGTGGTTTATGCTGCAGGAGTAGTTTTTATGGACGTTCTGACACATTTTCCCAGCATAAAACCTTGTCACCATTAGAATCCACTGTAAAACAAATCAAACTGACCATATCCAACTTACAACCGCCCGGACTGCAGAGGCTTAGTATTTTTTAACCATGCTAACGACATGGCTCTAGGGATTGCAGTGTTGGTCTGTCTGTCGGTTGGTTGGTCCACCACTTTGGACTGAAATATCTCAAAAACTATTAGATTGCCTTGAAATTTTGTACAGAAAATCATGGTCCCCAGAGGATGAATCCCACTGACCCCCAACGTTTCATCAGCACCATCAATAGGTCAAATCTTTAATTTAATACTTTGGTTTATGACAAAATAAAATCACCTGTACTTTGTGTTTAGTGCTAATTAGCAAATGTTAGCATGCTAACATGCTAAACTAACATGGTGAACATGGTAAACATTATACCTGCTCAGCATTAGCATGTTAGCATTGTGACTGTGAGCATGTTAGAATGTTGACATTAGCATTTACTGTAGCTCAAAGCACCACTGTGCCTAGGTAGAGTATCATAGAGCTGTTTTTTAGTTGAAATATCACTTTAGGCAGTATGCAAGTAATAGAACAAATCAACATTAACATTGAGAACATTTAAGGTCAAATATGAATTTTCCAACAATCTTTTCTCATGTCTCAGCATACAGCAAATATTATCAATATCCTGTGAAACTGAACTGAATGTGTCCTTTTTTGTGTTAGACTGTTGTTGTGATGTGACGCTTTCCATTTAACCTTTTTTAAATGAGGTGGCACATTTTCCCAAGTCTTTTACTTTCTTGTCCATTATGTGAATGTGCGACCATTATTGTTTGTGTCTGTGTGTGTGTGTCTGTGTGTGTGGACAATGTAATATTCATAAAACCACACTCATTCTGTAGTTTCCTGTCAGTGTGACTTCACTAGTAGGTGGCTAACCCCACCGTCACCATGTGTATGTGTGTGTGTGTCACCATCAAAGCATGCACTAATTGATGCTCTTCTGTATTACTACATCAAACACTCAGTCTTTAGTAATGCAATAATGCAGGAACACTGCCAAATACGCCCATACGTCCCTACACACACACACACACACACACGCGCGTTCCTGAGACAGTACAAACAATAGCAATGACTCCAGCCTCATTGATGAAGGGTTTCCATGATATCATAACGGTCATTCCTCAGCGATGACGGTGTGTGTTACTTCCTTGTGGTGAAAAATCACACATTCACACACACCATCTTGTTCATTTGATAACATTGATTGGACTGGTAGATATACACAATAGTGGACACGTCACATGCATATCTTTCAAACTAGACTCGTGTATAGCATTACATCATGCAAAACATATTTTTCTAGGTTTTTGTGTTTTGTACTGTGGTTTTGAAACATGTATGTGGACGGCAGAATGCAAAGAGATAAACTCGCTTAATAGGTTGACTCATTGAACAGTTGATTGATTGATAGACTGATGTATCGTCAGGATCTCGGTGAGCGTGGCAAACCAGCTTTCTACCAGGGCAGAGTGGCCCAAGCCATCGTTGATATAATCAACCAAAATGGAGGAGTCATGACCCTGGATGACCTCAGCAGCCATGACAGTGAGGTCATCACCCCCATAAGCACAGAATACAAGGTGAGGTCAGCGACCATAGACGCCTATTGTATCTGTATTTTGATAATATGGTCAGCAGAGTGAATGACTCCATTGTGTGTTCAGGGTGTGCGTCTATGGGAGCCTCCTCCTAACAGTCAGGGATTGGCTGCCCTGCTGCTACTCAACATCCTGAAGAACTTCCCTCTCAAAGGTATTCACTTGCATGCTGATGCAACACACCAGCAGAGATGCATTAGGGCCACATACTGGAGAACCTCAAATGTAGACATTAGTCTGGTGATGTTACCCTGTGAGGCAGCTGGATTTGCGTGATCACACGAGATCACGCGAGAATCCATCTTGCAAGGCTTCGAGTTATGCATTTGTCGCCGAACCACATCGGTTCAGACCAATCAGCGCCCTATGAAGAACTACTGGCAGCTACGGGCATGGTTTAGGTGTTATCGATGGAAAAATATGTTTTTTGCTCTTGTCCCAACTGGCTTTGGCTCTCCTACTACGTCATATGGGTCGTTGATCTGATTGGTTGAAGTTAGCCCGTGATAGACAAATGGTTAATCCAATCACCTGCCAAGTATTTTTTTGAAAGTGCCTGCCTTCAAACAGTTTCCAAGGACGACTTCTCAGATGGTTCTGTGTAACAGATTATCTGGTGTGTCAGGTTACTGGTGATGTGGATGGGTCAAAATTGCATACAGTTTACTTTGAACAGTTTTCATAGGGTCTATTTCTTTGGTAGAAAGTAGTAACAGTGAAAACTGTTCACAGTCCGTGGATTATATAAGGCTGTTGAGGTTTTTGTTGTGCATTCATCTCAGTACATACCCCACAACACCAATCACAGGCATTTTTTCACAGTAGACATTTTGACTGTTGGAAACAGGTGATATTAAAAACATTAATGATGGCTCCTTTGTTCTAAAGTGTCCCTGTGAGCCATGACAGTATGACAGTATGACAGTGAGACAGCATACACAATACCAGGACCCTGAAACTGAAGCAGCTAAATGCAATTCAGCCATCATTCATTTTATTACTTTTCTACTGTGACATGTCAAAATGTCAAAAAAAGGCCTATTCAGTCACAAAAACTCTCATTATTTTCACTATTATGGCAAATATAGTTGACTTTGGTGTGATGGCTCTATTCGAAGCAGTTTTCATCCTCAATGGATGGAAAGGACAGCCCTGGAATTTAATCTCAGGACACCAACCCAGTGCCAGTGCATCCAGTGACAGCTGACTCACTCTCTGGACATACAAGACATGAATCAGTCTACGACTCACACTTGCTCTGATTCATCTTGGAACAGAAAGCAACCTCACACTGGTCGGAGTGAAAAAAAACAAACTAGCATCTACAGTAAAAGAAGCAGTTTCTTCTGTCTGTTTTAATATCTCTGCCACGCATTACTTTATATTTGACACGCAGCATACAGCAATTAGAGCTTAGCATCTGTGATAGCCCTGGCGACCTGCCTCTGCTTGGATGGTTGGATGGTAGTGACAGCAAGTCAAAAAATAAAAAATAAAAATGAGAATGACGATGACATGTGGATTTTGGAAATGACACTAGATATGTATATTGAATAACATGAAATGTACGTACGTAATCACATAATCATAATGTTGATTTTTATACTTATTTATCTATAATCTGTATTTATCTGAAGTTCCTGTGATCCTTTCCTTTACTGCTTCAAGCGCACAAAACAAAAAGTCACACATAAAAGCAAATGTTTGTGGATCATAGAATTTGATTTGCACTCATCTGTTGCAGCTCTGAAAATTCAAGCATCGTTCTGTGGTGTGTGTGTGTGTGTGTGTGTGTGTGTGTGTAGCTGTAGGCCATAACAGCTCTGACTATGTCCATGTACTGGTTGAGGCTGTGCGCTTGGCACTAACAGACGCTCTGCATTACCTGGGCGACCCAGACCATGTGACCATCCCTCTGGAAACCTTACTGGACAAGAGCTACAGTCACCAGCGAGCAGAGCGCATCAGCATGGACAGGTGTGTGTTTCTGTTTGTGTGTGTGTGTGTGTGTGTGTGTGTTAGTACCAGTGTGTACCAGTCGTGCTCTGTTGACTTTAGATAAGACTGTAGACTTTTACTTCTCCCCATCCCTTCATGCTCTGTCTGCTGTATGTGTGTGTGGGTGTGTATATTCTGGCAAAAATGTGTATTTACTGATCAGTGCTGTAGACTTTGAACTTTAGGTCTTTATCACTTGTAAGACAAATAGACAAACAGACTATAAAAGTATAAAATAACATAATGATGTCTGAACACACACACACACACACACACACACACATTCTGTGGTACTAAATCCTGTTGTTGTTGTTGTTTTATATTCTAATAACCTCAAATTACTCAGGGTGTGTTACTGCATTAGGCAACATATACAAATACATACACCAACCCTACACCTTCAGTTCATTCAGTACCACCTAATGATTCAACTAGGGCTGGAACTAATTATGATTATTTTATTATTTTCATTATCGATTAATCACTTAATCATGTAGTATTCTGTTTTTGCTTCAGACTGAAAGTTTTGGATCATATTTACTTTGCAGTTTTCTTTTGGCGTATTCTTTGACCAACACAAGTTTCTTCTCCTCAGTCTAGTTGTACCTCCATTTTCTCTGGTTTTCCAGATATTTTTAATAACCACAAAGTAAAAACAACAATAATGGTTTATGTATGTGTTTTATTGTTGTTTATGTGTGTGTATCTGTAGGGCCATGGAAGAAGTGGAGCCTGGCCCGACGACGGGAAGTGACACAGTCTATTTCTGTGTGATTGACAGTCAGGGCAACGCCTGCTCATTTGTCAACAGCACCTATATGGGATTTGGAAGTGGGCTGGTCCCCAAGGATTGTGGATTCTCACTACAGGTCTGAGGGGTCAGAGAAAGGGAATGAGTGTGCGTTTGTTTTCATGTGAGGTAGCGATGGGTATGTACTGTAGTCACTGAGTAGGTGGCAACATCAGTGGATTTGATGAATAAGAATTAAAGCCCAGTGTGACACTGAAGTGTTGTTTACTAAATGAGCAGCATAAGTGTGGGAATATGTGATGACAAATTGAGTGCAATATATGTTGGGTGAAGCCAAGACAAAAAAGAACATGTTAAACACCAGGCGTGAATGAAGAAGTAGCAGATTTTCATATTTTATGATCCTGTTTTGCATGGTTATGTTACTTTACAAGAGCAGGAACATATAGAGTGTGTGTGCTGTGTGTGTGTATGTAAATATGTCTGTAGTGTGGTGCTAACCTGGAAACATTTTTGAATACCATGCACCTGTGAAGACATAATGCTGTGTGGTAATGCAATGACCTTCATTTCCATAGAACTTATCGACTGTGAAAGTAGAATTACCAGACTGCTTTTAAGAAACATGTTAAAACAAAACAAAAAAACATAGATCTAAATGAGGAGAGTGAAAAGGTTGTTAAATGAAATCTCTTTTTCGCTCTCACAGAATCGCGGTGCCAACTTTTCTCTGCGTCGTAACCACATTAACTGTGTTGCTGGGGGCAAGCGGCCATATCACACCATAATACCTGCACTTCTTACCGACTCGGCAAGCAAATCACAAAAACCACGACTCCTCGCTGCACTGGGGGTGATGGGGGCTTTTATGCAACCGCAAGGCCACGTCCAGGTACTCTGTAAACAAGAATAGACTGAGGTGGAGCGTGAAGTGCAGAAAATTAACTTTGAGATAAAGTATGTAAGATATGTCCCTAACACTGGACATTTATTTTATCTCTCTTTTGTTTCAGAACATTATGTTTTGATTTGTCCATTTGTAAATACGTTTCTATTGGTTACTTTAAAGACAGTCTGGATCAGACATAGGATAAATCGGAATTGGAACACTCATTTTTGTGTGTACCAGGTTCGGTGGACTTCATTACATTGGTTTTTAGACTTGAACATACCCCACTTTAACTATGTTTCAGTCTTATGAGTGTAATGCGTTAATGAGTTAACAGCTGATGTTGCTTTTGTGTTTAGGTTTTGTTGAACATGTTGGAGTTTGGGATGAATCCTCAACAAGCTCTGGACGCACCAAGAGTCTATGTACAGTATGACCAGAAAAGTATGCCCCGCCCCCCCAACACACACACACACACACACACACAGAAAGCATTGTTCAGCTATCTGGCTCTATGCTGTAATTAAAAAACAAGTTCATCTTTTATTAGCCATAAAAGATGAAGCTGTATACCTCATCATATGTGTGGTCAGATGAACTCTACTCTCTCTCCTGTTAGGTGACATCGTAAATTGTAATTTAATTTGTATACGAGATGAGAATGATGGGAATTTTGTGAAAGAAGACAGTATATGTGTCAGCCTCATGTTTATGTTTATGTAAAGCAGTTTTTTAATCAAAATCATATTCTGATTAAACATTCTGTGCGTCTAGCTAATCAGTGGTCAGTTAATCTGGAGGAGGGCGTCGACCAGAAGGTGGCCGAGGAGCTGAGAAGACGGGGCCACAAAGTCAACTGGCCAATCACAGGTGCCCTTTTTTTATTTACACAATTACCGTTTGCAGTGGTTGCATGGTATTTTTCTTTACAGGATAAGTATGCCATGGTTCCAGAAAGACCATCCTCTCTTTCATTTATTCATAAAACACAAATGAAAAACTAACAAAAACAGTGGAAAAAAAGACCTTTGCAAGCAATGGATCAAGATGTCACTGAACTCAGGCACCTTCAAGTCAAGGTTTTATTTTTCGTTTGTTTCGCTGATGACATTTTATAATAAATAGGTGATACATGTAGCATGGTTGATGATAAGCTGAAGGTGATGGGTCTCTCAAGCTGTGGCCAAAGACAGACTCCAGTGGCGGAAGAAGATTGTTGCAGCCTTCCTGGGACGAAGAGGTGTAACCTAACCTAACATGTAGCCTACTCAAAAGTTAATGTGTTACATTAATGGTTATATTGATGTGTAGTAAAGGCTATAAACAAATGAGACCTTGGCAGAAACAAATCAGTGGCATTACACCATATAGTTCCCATAAACAATGTTTTTATTAGTTCCTCTTCCCTACCCTGGCATCATTCTGGGTGAATTAGCTTGCTCTCTGGGTTTTCCTAATTGCCTTAATCTATTTATGTTTTACTAGCTTTTATTTTCAAACTAACCTGTAGAGCCATTGTGAGCCTTTATACAAATTTCTGACTAAAGACGTATGGTCTCACGTGGGATTTAAGTTATGACACTCCTGGTTTTAACATAATTCCATCATTAACAAACAAATCAAATTTAAGGAACCAAACGTTCTACAGTAACTGCTCATCACTGTGCTGCTCATCACTCGAGAAAAAAAACTGGGTGTATCTTCCTCACTGCCTAACTGCCGTCTTCATCCAACCAGAAACCTTCATCTTATGATCTCAGCATGCTGTGACATGGGATATTTTGGTTTACGGTGCATAATACTGACAGATAGATAAAATTCACTGTGTCTTTTTATTTAAACACACAGGCCACAAGAGGTCTCAGTTTGGGCGGGGACAGATCATCACAGTGGGGGATTGGTGGAACCCATCTGTCAGTCAAGCTGATCATCCATCCAGGGTGCTGTGGGCAGGATCAGACCCCAGAGCGGATGGATGTGCTCAGGGATACTAGACATACGTGACCTCCTCTCATCTTCCCTGTAGATGTTATATTTAGATAAATTGATCACAAAGCTTTCTGAAGGCAAATTCCTACATATGAGATGTAGAGCAGAAGTTCTATAAATATTTGGCTGTGATATAATTCACACTGACATTGAACTTTTTCCTTTGGCTTCATTAATTAGCCATTTGATTTTATTACCAGGTAAAAACTTGACAAGAACTCAGATTTATAACACAGTCATAGCAGAGCATCATAGCATAACATGTTGTACTTTAATTAAGTGTCTTTTTTCATCATGTTCTTATATCAGTGTTCATTTGATGTTCCTGTTGTATGTTTACAGTTCACACACATTTACTGTATGTAATCTGTGACATACAGTAACATCAGCCAAAATGCCAAACTTAAAATGTTTCCTGACAGTTTAAAATCAAACTGTACACCACATTTCCTATTTGTGATGAAATTATTGGCAATACAGTCCTTTTGTCCCTCCACATCCTCTTGATTTTAAGATACATTTTTAAGCTAGTGCATTATTTGCTCTTAAATGTAGAACAACAAATAGGCAAACAAATCTTTGTGTAACATTACATTACATACCAAAGATCTCAATTCTGTCTTTTGGTTGAGATAATTATCTGTTTCACTCTCTTTAATTAGTTGCTACTGATCTGAACAATATCATTACATATATATAACCGTACTTCCTCAATAAATGATAGTTGCATCTTTACTCTGGGCAACATTTTACAAAACAAACTGAGTTACAGATTATGTAACAATGTGATGTGAATCAAGTCAATCAGTGTTATGTCCATTCAAATTTCTTAAAGTGAAGTATATTTTCTGCTGTTGCTGGAAATGAACTGATTTAATAGTTTGTATTTCAAAATGATCTCTGAAATATGCTGGATCTATTCATGATTTTGTACATTTTTACAAATGACAAATAAATGTAATTTATTTTCTAGTGATGCTTAGTACTCAAAGTTCATGCTCATAATCCTCTACTGATTCCTCTGTACCTGATTAAGAGCTGATTTTTGGGCTCAAAATATCTTCATCATTGCATAAAGAAAAATACAATATTTTAACAGGAGTGGTTAATACTGTTCAGAGTCCTTTAGGAAGTATAAATCAGTTTTTTGAATTCAGCACCTGGACAAGATATGATAAGATAACATATGCATGAGCATGATAGTAAAAGATAATGTGGTGTTTTGTTTTAGAAATTGGGTTTTTACTTTGTCAGCAGGACCTAATGGAGATGTTGATCAGTCATATGACCAGTTGGTCTGTCCAACACTTGTATGTGGGGATATTAAGGGTCACCAAATGATGATTCGCAAACATTTTATGTTGCACTACTGTAATGAAAAACTTGGTACAAAACATATGAAGTGGTCGGATTTTATTACAATTTGCTATGTATAGTCACAGTCCCCAGAGGGTGAATCCTTATATCCTTATTTTGAACCTTGTCTCCAGCACCACCATCAAAAATCAGAGTCTAATGTAGCCCAGAGGACAAACCATTTTTATTACGGACGCTCCATGAGCTTTGGTCTGGCACCTCCAAACCAAAATGTCAGCTGTGCACATAAGGTATCCCACAGTTTATTATGTAGATTACAATAAAATTAGCAGAGTGCATTCCAATTCCCAAAGTGTTTTGGATTTTGGTGACAACATGGCCTTTTCCACTGGCACAACTCTTACCAGGGGTAAGAGCCAGCCTGCATGTTTTCATGCTGGCTGGATGAATGGGTGTTTTGCTGTTGTGTATGAGCTTTATCTTTTCGTGACTTTACAGCTGTCGGGAAACGCCCTGCTGCCCCTCAACGTGCCACACAGACAGGATAAATACAGAGACAGACAGACAGGATAAATTATGTTACAGTATATGCAGTGGCTTGGGTTGTGTGAAAAAGGATGTTAAAAGTGTGAGTGCTCAAACATGATTCTACTTCAACAATGAAACAAAGTCCAACATCATGTTTCTGCATCAAGAGATTTGTCTTGATCTCCTTACAGCTCCAAACCCCGCCTGGCACCAACCGTTTATTCCTATAAAGAGCCATGTGTTCTGTCACCCAAACACACTCTGTTTTACATAATCTGCCTTAATTAACGCTGGTTGAAACAGCTTTCTGGAGCAAGTCGTTAGTGGCCAGTCCCAGTTTACAGCGCAGTTTATCTGGATGTAGTGCATTCCAGCTGGATTATAAAGCAGCTCACAACATGCTGGGCCCCTGAAACACACATATGTATACATAGTCTTTCTGACACAGCACTATTAGGACATATTGCCCTACACAGACCTGCTTAGCTGTTGTATCGTTCTGACCTAGAAAGAGGAGGCCTTGCTTATGGGCACCATGATGAATTTGGGAACATCTATGAAACATTTTGGATGTTCCTTGTAAAACTCATCTACAGTGTTGCTGTCTGGTGAAAACCTCTGCTTTTGCCATTTATTAATGTCTTTATCTATGATGCATTAACATTATATGTAGGGGATTGAAGAAAATCTAAAATCTTTGGGGCGTATATGCTTTAATCCAGATTTAAAACACCACAAAATATGTTGTCATCAAGGTTTGTCTTCTAGTGTTTTTTTTAAGTTCACATTTTAGAGATATGAATCCTGTTTTCACTTGACAGCATTAATGTACAGAAAGATTTATCACCATGTAGTTAATACTTCAGCAATGTTCAGCAAGTGTTGGAAAGTAACTAACTACATTTACTATTATACTGTAATTAAGTACAGTTCTGAGGTAGCTGTACTTTAGTTGAGTATTTCCATTTTATGCTACTTTATACTTACACTTCACTACAATTCAGAGGGAAACTACATGTATCTGAAGCTATTTGGTTACTATACTTCACAGCTTTTAGATTTAACATACAAAACATATGATAGGTTTATAAATTGATGCTTTGTGATAGATTTGACTACTAAAATTATCTCCACCTCCACTGTGTCATTAATAACTATCCAATTCAGGACTTTCACTTGTAATCCAACTGTAATAAAACTTTTTAATGAATTGGGATTGCTAATTGCTTTTAATAGTAAATAATCTGAATACTTACATACCATACACCCCTGGTTTTTGCACACTATAAAGTCTTGACAGGTGCATAGGACCAAAAACTGTAAACTGAGAAATGTGCTGGGCTTCTTGTTCCTTTTCTTTATCTAGTAAATGGAATTACACTGTGATACACCGAGGGCGACGGAGCTGCCATGCAAGGTGCTGGCCTCCATCGGGAGCAACTTAGGGTTCAGTGTCTTGCCCAAGGACACTTTGACATGTGGACAGGAGGAGCCAGGGATTGAACCACCAACCCTGGGATTAATGGACGACCTGCTCTACCTCCTAAGCCACAGCTGCCCAAATTGAAGAAGTCACCTGGGGCTCTGGGAAATTGTGATGGTCTTTTTGAAAATTATTTTCTGACATCTTATAGACAAAATGATCAATAATGGATAATGTAAGTAAATGGTAGTTGCAGCCCTCTGTACATATATATTAGTTACACATAATAGTGTACACATACTGTACAAATGTGTACACCATGTGGAAAGAGGGGATTAGGAATGAACACGCTGATTATGTATTTAAACACGTCGACCATTTGTAGTGACTCAGTCATTCTGAGGGAAGTTAATTCTTTAGAGTGCTGTGTGAGGCCCTGCTGTCTAAAGAGGCTGTGGGAAACACACACACACACATACTCACACACACTCTTGTGGGATTTTTTCATATTTCTGGCTCTGTGCAGCCATTGGTCAACCCCCTTCCTGTGAGTGTGAGTGTGTGTAATGGCAGAACTCCCTCTGTAAGGCAGGAGAATCTGTTCAACTCTTACACACTAACACACACACACACACACATAGAGCAGGCTCTCGCCACTTGTTTTTGTTTCCTGGCTCCCCAGCTGCCCTCACCCTTCCCTCCCCTCTTTCTCTCTCTTTCTCTGCTCTCCTCAGCCCATTCCAGTTCTCTCCTCTCCTCTCCTCCCTGCGGTTGTGAAGTGTGTTTTTGGGTGAGAGATGTGTTGTTCGGTGGGTTTCGCCAGGTCTCTGGGTCTGGCCCTGTTGCCTCTGGCCCTCTGCTGTATCCTTGCCAACCTGCTGCTGCTGTTTCCCATGGGAGAAATCAACTACATCCAGCAGGACCGCCTGGCCAGCTACATCTGGTACTTTGGTGGACTAGGAGGAGGGGGACTGCTGGTGAGTAAAAAACTTTGCTTATGTTCTAATTAGATGATTCTAGGGTTATACTGTAGGTTTTAAGGTCAAAATATTCTCATCCCAATTTTATAGCTTTGGTCAGATCACCAGATTTCTGGAGGTGGCGGCAACTAGTGACATATTTTGAAGAAAGGGCAACCACAGACTAAGGGTTCATTATTTTATTTTATCATCAATGTTTCGACTACACTTGGACCAAAGAAAGTGTGCTTTAGTATCAACTTTAGTATCATGGGATACAATCCTAAGTTACTTTTATAGTTTTGCATGAAGTTTAAAATGTGTTCACCAACTTAAAAAAAACAGCTGGATGTTTTACTTAGATTTTTTTTATGCCAATCAATAACACATTTCTTTGTGTGAGACAAGATTTAAGACAAAACCCTGATTTATCATTAAAAACTTGAAACATAATAGCTCTTTTCCCACGTGATGCACATCCTTCCATCCATTTTCTGCCGCTTAAATGGGATCGGATCACAGTGGCAGCAGTGTGAACTTCATGTTCAGACCAGGCGTTTTACAGAGATTTAAATATTATATATCAAAGTTTAGAATCTGTTTTTGTGGCAGGTTTCGGCCATTTATTTCCACATTATGGGTGTTGAAATTCATATAAATATTAGATTAAGCTGTTATTAAAAGCTGCTTAACCTCTCTAACTTCAGAGAGGTAAAGAGTCACATGTACATTTAATCAGACTATAACTTCCGTATGTATTTCATCATGTCATACAATATATACAGTAATTTGTCTTATTCTATATTAAGTATTAAACCTTTGACTTTGATTATAACAAAACTCGTCATTCACCATAATGACGGAAGAGAAGTTAAGATTACAAGACTGGGAATTGGGGAACATGGCAGCATCTTTCCAAATAAAAAAATAATAATCTGATTGGATTATTTTGCCTGGCAGAGGAGGCTAAAACAATGTGGATGAGGTCAATGGTACCACATGGTGGAACTAAACACTATTAGTTGGAGTGGAGAGAGAAATTCACTGATTCACTTTTCATCTGGAACCAAAGCGAGTAGCATGCTTTGACCGCCATACGTAAAAAAAATCAAATAAAAATCTTATTTAAACCAAAATGAATGAGATTCTTTGACAGCCTTTGAGCCATGTGACACTAAAACAAATCCCCTCTGAGTACTTTTAAATTCTTCAAAGAAGCATTATGATTGAGCCACATTCACTGAAAACTAGTATCACCTCCCTTTCTCCCTTATTCAGTGGTAGTAGAGACAGACGCTGGTACATGTAGATACAGGGTGTGCTATTATGTAGACTGAAACCTTTTTTTTCCCTCTGTTTGTGTTTATTATATATGGTGAATGCTGAGTCAAACTCATTTATGCTTTCAACTTGCTTTTCCCGTCCATTTCATTTTGTTTACTTATAGTTATTGGTACGCAGGATACGCTTTTGACTCATAAAAACACGATTTTAGACCAAAAGATTATTAAAAGTCACTTGTTTCCCCTCCAACACCATTCAGTCCGAGTGTGTTTGCAGTTTTCATTGAGCACAATAGAGTGTTGTGTGAATTCACAGTTAATCCGTCTGCTCTACATGCTGCTGATCTGATGGGTTTATGCTCCGACTGAGCAGAAAGGAGCTGTTCTATTAGTTTGGTTTTAAGGAGGAACAGAGCAGAGATTGTATTTTCCCAGACAAGATTAACCTTGTTGACCAGCGGAGCACTCTCTAGAATATTTAGATTTTGTTGTGTAAGGGCAAAATTTCTCTTTTCCTTTATTACTAGATATGTTTAGTGTAATTAAATTTCTCTCTTTATGTCCCATATATATGTCTAGTGTGATAACTTGTTTTTTCCTGTTAATAAGTCTTAATTCTATACACTCAGATAATTTCTGTTTTAGGTCATCTCTGTTTTAGGTACATTGGTATCTTGGTTGGTTACAGCGGGAGAACAAATTGTAATCAGGGGAAAAGACAGCTGCAGTCTGGGGAACAGTCTGCCCTGGGTTTCCAGCCTTGGGCAGGGAAACGTAGCAGGAGACAGACTATCTTTGTTAGAGGTGATTCTGTACTCTGATATGTCTGTCTGTGGATTGTGAGGTTATAAGTATGTGACAGCATCTTCCCTTCTTGATCAGACGCTTCATATGCATTTTGGTGTATGATCTCTGTCCTTCAGCTGAATTGGATTGACTCTGTGTGCTCGCCTGCACCCTCCTTTCATTTACCTCTTTTATTCTTATTTACCATTTCATCTGATTGTTTTATTCTTTTCTTAATTAAATATACAAAAGACAACGGCTTGTTGGATCTTCATTTTATTTGCTCACTTCTCCAAAGGAAATACACAATTTCCACCACATGTTGTAGTTTGTTTGTAGTCTGTGCAGGTGAGAGAAAAAAATGGTACACGAAAAAGTAAATTACATACATGGTCAAGCATGTGTCCTTTTCCACTATATCAGTAGGTCTAATAGTGTGTTTTAAACTGTATAAAAGAAGGCATTTCTCAGCTGCTCATATTTGACTTTGTCATGGAGAAGAAGGACAATTTAATCATTCATTTCTGCAGAACTTTAGTGTAAAGCTGTCAAAACAAGCAACAAGTACAAGAGGTTTTGAACATTTTGGCATCACATTGTCTCATTGTTAGAAAACTTTATTTATAGAGGTGATGAATCAGCACAGAAATGGGAGGCCGAGCATTTCAAAACCGGAAGAGGATGCAGAACAATGATTAGAGGAATTATTAAGTCCAGTCGAGTTATGAGAGAGAGAAGTCTGAGCCTTAAAATATTCCTTTCACATGCTGTAAATGACACTTCCTGCAGATCTTTCACAATAAAAGTGAAGGTTCTTAATGTGAAGTGTTGATGACCCATTTAAATCAGGGGAATTTAGAAATAAAGGCCTCTAGTAAGAGCCTGCCTCTAATAATAGTTAGTTATAACACTATTTTAGAGATACTCAGTAGTTAATATGTGTTTGGGTTAGTCTGTACATGTTCTTGTTACATCTGATATTATGAGAAAGAGCCTTTCTGCAAGCACAGGGAGCTACATGGGACTGTGCTAGTTCTGGAGATTTTCATACATTAGTTTATCCTCATTTATGTTTTTTTTCCTCTTTGGGCTTTTCCTTTCTTTGTGGAAATAACAGAACACTAAAGAGTCAAAGAGCAGACTGAACCCCTCTGAGAGAAATCTATCTTTAGCTCCCACCCTTCCTCTCCCTCGCTCTTCCTCCCTCCTTTTTTTTCTCCTTTCCTTTCTCGCTGTGCACTTCCCTCTGTGTTGTCAGTCTCTCTGCCTCTGCTAAAGGACAGCACTTTAGGAGGACATCCAGGATGTGTATGTAACGATGCCTATGATCTTTGTGTGTGTGTGTGTGTGTGTGTGTGTGTAAAACCTTGGGAACTTCCCTCCCTCTGTTGGGATGTGATTTAAACTCCTTGACCGCTGTGAGAGAGACAACAGCACAGGAAAGAGGAGGAGAGGAAAAAGGGAGGGAGGGAGGGATAGTAAAAGAGTAGAACGCTGAAACAAAAAGATGTAGGATTGCCATTGTTTCTCTCTTACTCCTGCAGTTCTCTTGCAGTAAGGCCCTCCACACAACTACACTGTACTTAAGCTGTTGGTACACAGAACAGACAGCACAGTTTATGTGGCCAATACTCTTGTTTGACCACTTGTATTGTCGGGACATAAATCGTGTTTAACCTGCATGCCATGTCCTGACTTAATGGTTATACAGTTAGAGTCAACTATAGTACGTCTCAGTATGACAGTTGGTCCATTTTGGACCAGAGTATATTATAATTTGGTTTGGATGTTTATGGTCCCAAAAGGATGAATCCTAATGACTTTGGTAATCCTCAAACCTTTTATGTAGCATCAACAACAGGTCAAATGTTTCACATATGCAGTACTTAAGTTCAGGATACATTTAAATCTCATTTCTGTGCTAATGCTAACAGTCTAGGCTACACTCCCTGTTTCCTGTATAGTGCACTATATTTACCCTTCTCCATGTTATTTGACATGCTACATACTATGTTAGCATGTGCTAGCGTTCCGTTCAAAGCACAGCTAGGCCTGAGTACTGCTGACGAAGTACTTCTTAGACTGATGAAAGTTGAGCCAAATCTGACAATGCAAAGCTGATCCTGACTGAGTCTTTATGTCCTATAATGCCCCCCATACAGAAACCCCATCAGACTTAGATGTTGCCTTTACACTGGCAACATCATCCTCAGGCCAAACTTTACATTTTGTGCCCCACTAGTGGTAAATACCTAATAGCAAAGTAGTTTTTCATTTTTAATCTATCCAACATTTGATTCTAGTGTGTAATGAGCATTACAGCCTCTGGTGTCACTTGTTTACTTCCTAGGTGAAGGGTCTTATAGGTAATATCCATATGAACAATACTGCTTTTAACAAGGATGGTGATTGACAGGTGGGACAAAAAAATACATCTAGGCTCAAGGGTGGTGCTGCATGTGTATGTATGTGCTGTAAATAAATTTCACTTGAATTGACTTGACCTGTAGGGCTATGGGTGGTGATACAGGTACAGGTGGGGAAGTACTGTGGAAGCATTGAAATGAAATTATCCTAGTAACTGCCAGCAAAGAAAAGCAGGATCGATAGTCTTTCCTTGTAGTAAAATATGATTAATACAACGTCTCTTTAGCATCTATATTAACTACTGCTATTGTCTTATCTTAAACGTTTCAATGTGTATCATTTCTTTAAAAGACTAAAAATGAAAAAAACAAATAACGTTGTTGTTTAGAAACTGAACATTATTCTTTTCTGTGTTTTCAGATGCTGGTTCCAGCTGTGGTCTTCATCACTCTGGGGAAATGTAGCTGCTGCTGGAATGAGAGCTTAATGGTAAGGGACTTACCAGACTATCAGTAATTCTCAAAATATACAGCAGGTACGCTATGCTAAACTAAGTCTGCACCAAACACTGATTTTACAGTCTGGCTAAGATCCAGGAGTGACGACATTAATGCTAAGCTAATGCTATGGTAGAGAAGTCCCATACTGTGTTTATGCTGGATTAGTACAATGCTAACAGTTGCTCTCTAGATATACAGCCAAGATTTAATTGTATGTTCATATATTTCTATTTGCTACACACAGACCACTATTAATGAAATGTATTCCTTTTTTAAAATCAAAATGTAAGACTTTTTGGCCCAAAACTGTCTTTCACCCCATGTAACTCTTCATAGTGTTCCTATTTTCCTCTTTTTTTCTCACCACTTGGAGAATAATACTGTACAGTTGTCATAAAGCCAGCTAACACTGTGTCCTTATGAGGTGGAATGCTAATGCTAATCCAGCTATGACAATTCAACAAGGGTCGCATTGTTAGTTAACACTCAACAAAGTAAGCTTGGCCCACACCACTCAAGCCACATGCACAGCTGCAGTTGTGTAAGTGTGATTGTGTGTGTGTGTGTGTGTGTGTGTGTGTGTCTGTGGCAGCTGCCTCTGTAACTTATCTATGACATTTATACAGACAGACAGTCACACACACACATGCCAAACACGTGCACATTCTTCTTTAAAATCTGTGTGTGTGTCTGTGTTGCTCTCCAGATGTGCGGGTCAGTGCTGGCAGCTGTGGTTGGCCTGGTGGGGTCTGGCTACTGTTTCGTCATATCAGGGTTCGCCTTGATGCAGGGTCCCCAGTGCTTCACCTCTTTTGGATGGTCGTATCCCTTTGCAGACCAGGGGGGCAGGTAGGGAGTGTGTGGTGGCATGGGGGTGTATGAACAAATGAGAATGTGTGCATACAGTATGTATCTAGGGCTGCAATTGTTTATTAAGCATTTAGTCTATAAAATTCTATAGAATAGTGAAAAATCTCCATCACAATTTCCCAGAGCCCCATGTGACATCTTGAAATTGCAAACAGTCCAAAACCCAAAGTGACTAAATTAGCAATTATATAAAACAGAGAAAAGGAGGAAATCCTCACATTTGGGAAGCTGGAACCAGTGATTTTTTTTGCATTATTGCTTGATAAATGACAAATTATTAATCAATTATCAGAGTTGTTGATTGATCAATAAATTAATCATTTCAGCTCTAATTTTTCTCTTAAGTTTTTAAAGACTATCAGTACTGTACATAAAAAACCTGCATTTTCACAATACAGGTTTTGTACAAGAAACAAATGTAGAAGTCACTACACTTGTTTGAGATGTCAGTCTTGTGTGTTTTCTGTGAAGCGTTTCTTGTGATAATACTGAACCTAATAATTCCTAAGATCCCAAAAGGCTGAAACTGGTGGGAAAACTAAAAGCTAGGTGTCATGCAATGCCAACCAAATGGCCCATTTCAGTCCAGCTAAAGGACTCAAGTATCGATTTGGTATCTTTCAATCTGATATTCAGGACACCTTGTCATGTATTATTGCTTACTTATAGAGACAACTCTCCCCCTTAGTATTCCAGCATAGCACTTGCAGCTGCATTTCTACCAATGATCTGATCTCTCTCTCTCTCTCTGTGTTGTAGGTATCTCTTACAGCCAGAGACTTGGTCACGGTGTCTTCAGCCGGTTCATATCGTAGAGTGGAACGTGACTCTGCTGTGTGTGTTACTGGGCCTGGCTGTGCTGGAGTTCATCATCTGTCTCTTACAGCTGGGAAGCGGTTTAGTCAACGCCGTCTGCCGGCCCTGTTGCTATAAGCAGGAGTATAGTCTTAATGCTTAGATGAACACACACACGTGCATGTAGACTCACCTGCAGAGACACAAGTAAACATGAAAATTCATACACTCAACATGTATGCACACATACAGGACATTAATGGACACATGCATATGGGGAAGTCCGTGAGTACAACACAACATTTCTCCATAGACACACGTACACCTGCCGTATCATGGACACCTGACAGCCACGTCAGTGTAACCACTATATTTTCGAGCTTTTTAATGTGCACTGTTAAAGTGGCAAAGATCACTATGCAGCCATTGATGATCATTGATGACATTTCAAAGGCAACAGGTCATTAGTTGATAATAACGTAGATGTGTGTGTGTGTGTGTGTGCCCTGAAAACTGATGCAATTTACTTTGTACCTGGTGAAAGGAGGCTAATATACCAACATATAATAACAAATAATAAAGACAAACAGCATCCTTGATAAAATAATAATGATGATAATAATGATAACAAAACAGTTTGTGAAACATAGAAAACAGAAACGTTCAGGTGCCCTATTTGTTTTTGAAGAAGATGAAGAACTGTGTTTTTACACTTGACTGACAACTGTTCACTCACTTCATGAAATCTGTATTCTTAATGTCAACGTTGCTCACTTTCTTTATTATCATTATTTACTGTATACTTTGTATACCTTCATAAACCCAGCAACTAAACTACCATTTGTATTGCATAAACATGATATTACAATTCCAATCAATGTCATTATACTAGTATGCTTAAGATAGCAGCCACGTATTGTTCGATAATGTTGGAAATGACATAAGCTCTTGTGTTGATGGTGTACTTGCAAGAAGTGATGCACATTTCCATTATTTTAGTTTTTCTATCAGCATCTCGGCTGACTTGATTATCTTGATGCCCTAGGAAGTGTCCTTTCTGTCCAGTTTTGTTCTTGTGGTTCCAACATTTATACTCTGTGTTGGATCATTTAAGGATTACGAGCAGATGTTTGTGTGTGTGTGTGTGTGTGTGTGTGTGTGTGTGTGTGTTTGTGTTTTCATTTTCAGAGCATTTTGTTGTAAATTGTTTCCTTTGCGTCTTCCGGATGCTAGATCAGTGTTAACGGACATTTTATATATATTTTAGTGACATATTTTTATAATGTATGTTTGTTTGTGCTGCCTTGAATAAAAAAAAAACAACTATTTCCATTTTAAGTATCCAGTGATCTTTGTCTACCCAAAAACAGGTTCAAATTCATAGTCAGGACATTCAGCAATTACACTCAGAGTGAAATCCCCAAAGATGTCAGTGGTAAACAGAAATACAGTAGATGTGTGCATGTGTGTGAGGAGCGTAACTGACACAAATGCAATATTAGCTTATGTGTACCCACCAGATGTTGGTTTGTGTGTGTATGCATGCAGCCTGCTCTGTGTGTTGTAATCCCGGACTAAAGTTTCTGTCCTGGAGTTTCCAGAGTTGCTTGTTATTGATCCATATCAGGACCCAAACTGAGTAAATGTGGCCCCTCGACCCTGCGAGCCAAGCCCATAACAAGTCATTTTTCAGCAAATGAGACTAAATCTTGTAAGTCCCTATCACAATGTGGCCTTTTCTGTCTATGGGGCATTATGAATAAAATGTCTTTATAAACCTTAAAAACAATGATAAACCAATCTTGAAAGTAGAATTAATTGGCCTTAATTGACTTTAGAGGGAGATGGAAGTAATTCAAATGAGATGTTAAAGTAATTAAACTACTTAGCTTGGTCAGACTGATTTAATGGATTAGGTCAACACAGTGAAATACTTGAAATATGCAAATGTAAGCAACTAACTCTGTAGTGCACATGGATTCAGAGTGTCTTTTTCAACCTTTTGCCTTTAACATTGGACAGCAGTATTGACTGGATCAAAAGTCAGAGTGTTTTCATCATTGGCTAAACATGACTACAATAGATTTTTGGCTGCATTTCCACAAACACATAAAAAAAAAGATTGACTGTTGTACAGGAAACTACACAACGTCTGATGTAAATGTAACTTAAACCTGATCTCTTCATGTTTGGACAATCAAATGTGGATGACGCAGACATTTTCTGTTCTTATGCAAGTCTTACCTCATGATCAAATACATAGGTTGGCTCGAACCCTGTCTGTAGGTCAGTGAACCCCTCTGCCCTGCTTGGCGGCTCCCAGCTGTCAGTCAGCTGAGGGAGTATAAAGACTCACAGAGGGTCTAAAGTCTCTCATACAGACTGACTGCTACACAGATGTCAGTTGTCTGCACTGTTGGTCTTCATCATCATCATCCACTGGATCACTGAACCGAAATAAAGACTCATCTTCCTTCTTGGCAGTTTTACTGTGGACTTGGAGTTGGTGAAGTGCCAGCGCTATATCTTCAAAATGTATCGGCTGGGGTTAAGGATTGTGATGCTGCTGTGTTGTACAGCAGTGTGTGTGTCTGGGATGATGAGGGAGTACTTCCTCAGGATAGAGGAGGTGTCTTGGAACTATGCCCCAAGTGGGATGAACGTCATTCAGAACCGCACATTGCAGGAGGATGAGTAAGTACATTGTCTTGATGTCTTGGTCCTGGTATTATGTATGCTGGCTCACTGGCACGGCTTACTGGGACACGTGATAGACCTGAGCCATGAAATTTGTTTCATCTGTGCTTTTCCTGCTATGGCAAGTCAAAATGTCTGCCGCAAAAAAGATACATGCTGACTCACTGTCACACTGTACATAGCTTACTAGCACACATATATATTTATAATCATCTACATTACAGGTTTTTGAAATATTTCAAGTATAAAAAAAAGTGCCCTGAGATAACTTCTGTTATGATTTGGTGTTATATCTAAATAAAATTAATTGAATTAATCCACAATAGATAAACAGACACACACACACACACACACACACACACACACACACACACACACACACACACACACACACACACACACACCTCATTCTCTCTCTGCTTGGATCTCTCTGTAGAGAGGCCTCAGTCTTTTTAAAGAGAGGCCCCCAGCGTATCGGCTCCACCTACAAGAAGGCTGTGTATAAGCAGTACAGCGACGCCACCTACAGGACAGAGGTGACGAAGGCGGACTGGCTGGGCTACCTGGGACCCCTGTTGATGGCCGAGCAGGGCGACACAGTGATCGTCCACCTGAAGAACACGGCATCCAGACCTTACAGCATCCACCCGCATGGACTGAACTACAGCAAGGGCAATGAGGGTGAGGAACTGATGAATTGATGCACAAATCAGTGCAGACTTAACAGGCTGATAGATGTTGACTTTGTGTTTGTGTGCTTGTATCTGTCTCTTCAGGAGCCCTATACCCAGACGGAACTGGTCCAGAGCTGAAGCGTGACGACTCAGTGGCTCCTGGTACAACAGTGATATATGAGTGGACCCTACCAGAGAGCCACAGCCCAACATCAGACGACAGCAACTGCATGACCAGATTCTACCACTCCCACGTCAGCCCTCCAAAAGATATCAGCGCAGGACTGATAGGACCCCTCATCATCTGTAAGAGAGGTACTAAAAACCTTTTTAACCTTATAGTGTCCAGTAGTGGAACTAATTACATTTACTCAAGTACTCTGCTTAAGTAAAATTTTGCGGTACTTTACTTTAATTTCCATTTTCTGCTACTATATACTTATACTCCACTACATTTCAGAGGCACTTTTTACTCCACAAAATGTAGGCTATATAACAGTAATGGTTACTTTATAGATGAAGATTTTACACTAAAAAACATGTGGTCTTCCTATAGAATATGATGCATTGTAATATATTAAACTACCCAAAAGTAGTTCAAATTAGTTAAAATTATTAAAATGCTGCTTACATGTTAATGCATCAGTAATATTAATTAATATAATACACAATACACTGATAGATGCCATTCTGCTGCATAATGAGTAGTTTTACTTTCAATACTTGGAGGACATTTTGCTGATAATACGTCTCTACTGTTACTGGTATTGCCAATCTTACTTAAGTAAAGGATCTGAATGTTTCTTCCACAGCTGATCTCACAGATTTCACCTGAATTTAGCAACTTTATTTTTTTAGTAGGTGGTTTTCAGCATGTTTCACCAACTGGCCAGTGACCCTAACTAAACTCTGATCACACAGACTGCAAATCTTTTTTTGATGTGCACCCCCACGAGAAGAAGAACAAGAAGCAATATCAACAAAAATGAATTATAACATTGTTGTTTTGTTCCATTAAAAGGCCATAAAAGTTGACATCTTACATGATGCATTTATTACGAATTTCATATAATTAACTCTTATGACAAACTGTATAGCCGCTGGAAATAATTTCTTTATTAAATACTCATGACTAAATAAGCAACAATCAAAAAAAAAAAAAACATATTTAGGAATATTTAGGAATTATGTATCAAGAGTTTAATGCTCAAAAACTCAGCTAATCTGTGTTATCAGGACTGTGTGCGTGTGGTTTGATCAGATTTGATTGACAGAGACCAAACAACCCAACTGTCATCAGATCTCGATTCAAATGTCGCTAAATCCTGATTGGTGCATGAACGTTTGTGACATCACCTTCTCCTAACTGAGCCCCGCCCACTTCAAACCAGCTAGAAGAACACAGAGAAAAAAACAAACAAACAGAAATCTCTTATGTGAAATAACCAGAACTGTTCCAACTTTGGCAGAAGATAGTTTGTTCATGTACAATCCTATCAATGACAGTAAGAAGTTCATTGAGAAAATACATTTTCAGTGTCCTTTAAGTGTGTTTATCCTTCCGTACATCAATGCACATGTTCCTAAAATGTCCCCTCCTCTGTAGGAACTCTGGACGTACATGGAGACAGGTCAGGAGACTATCTGTACGCTCTGCTGTTCATGGTGTCAGATGAGAACTTCAGCTGGTACCTGGACGACAACATCAGGACGTACATTACGAATCCCGCCAGAGGCCTGAAGGAGGACGAAGATTTCATTGAGAGCAACAAAATGCACGGTGAGGGGGGGGGTTATCCACGCCCACATACACATACACATACAAACACCTCTAACTCTGAGTGTGGATTGCAGGTATAAACGGTTTTCTGTACGGTAACCTGCCTGGACTGAGCATGTGCCAAGGCAACAAGATCCACTGGCATATGATTGGTTTAGGCAATGAGGTAACTATTGTATTATAATAATTATTATTATTACTACTAACCAGAATGTCTGATGGTACAGGGATTCTTTAAAATTGTTTTTATAATGTTCAACTTTTCTTATATTTTAGAAAAAGTCTCCTAGTTTTTCCGAACATTATTCATTGAAACCAACATTTTTTCCTGCAGTGTACAAGAGTCTGAGTTTAACTAATCAAAATTCAAAATATACATCTAACCCTTTAATACTTAGAAATTTTGCATTATCTGTTTTGTCTTTTTAAGTACATTTAGAAAAGGCTAAGTGTATTTGGAAAGCTTGGAAAGCAGTCTGAGTAATTGACATTATGCTCAAGTATGCTAACTAGACCATCAAGTCCCTTCAGATATAGGTATCACTGTTGCTGTTGTTCAAATTAAGTGCTTTTTACATATTCAACATGTGTTACTTTGTCCAAAAACAAAAGTCTATTACTTGTATTTTAGTTACTGGATTAACATTAGCCTACATCATGTCTTGGTGTTAGCTACAAGCAGCAAACAACCCAGTTTGAATGTAATTTATCTACAACAGGTGGACATGCACTCAGTTCATTTCCATGGCCAGATCCTGACCACTCAGAACCACCACACAGACACAGTCAGTCTTTTCCCCGCCTCCAGCACTACAGCTGAAATGGTGGCTGACAACCCCGGACACTGGCTGCTCACGTGCACTATCAATGACCATTTGATGGGTGAGCTCCACATCCTCCTTTCTTAATATGAGGCCGATCATTTAACAGAGATGATGGAGTTTGATTCGAGCAAGACGTTTTGTCACCCAACTAAATAATTACTTCATTTGTTTAGTATTGTTTGAGAGTTTTTGTTTCGTGATGTTGTCCAGCTGGAATGCAGGCCATATTTGAGATCAAGAAGTGTTTCCCCAACGTCCATAAGCCCCGGCCACACGGTGAGCTCAGACAGTTCTTCATTGCTGCTGAAGAAGAAGTCTGGGACTACGCTCCTACGCCGCCTACTGATGGGTCGGTTACTGCATACACACACATTTTCACAGAAATGGTCCTGGCTGATCTTGATGTTTCTCTAAGAGACCTATTCCATTGATTGTTTGTACTTTGTGTGTGTTTGTAGTGAAGCAGACACGTTTGTAACCAGAGGTCCAAACCGTATTGGAAGCCGCTATAAGAAGGTTCGCTATGTGGAATACACTGACAACACCTTCACGACAAAGATGCTACGCAGTCCAGAGGAGCAACACCTTGGAATTCTGGGTAATCCAGGCTGGGCTGGGGTTGGTGGGACATTTTCCAGAGTCAAGAGATGCTCTGGAGGCACGAATAAAGTCATATTAGTACAGCCAAAATGCTGTTGTTCCTAAATGAAAAATGCAGTTTATCGACGGTGTCTTATGTAACTAATTAGCTGGGAGGTTAGATTGTCTGGCTCACCTTCCAAGTTAAGACTAGCCACACAACTCTATTAGGACTGTAACTAACAATTATTTTCATTTAATCTGCAGATTATTTTTTTGTCTTTTAAACGTCAGTGAAAGCACAACCTCCTAGACATCTTCACATTGCTTGCTTAGTCCAACCAACTCTCCCAAAGCCAAAGACATTCAGGTTACAATGACATAAAACAGAGAAAAGCAGCAAATCCTCACATTTGAGAAGCTGGAATGTCAAATGAAATTATTTTCTTTCTGTCGATCGACTGATCCATTATTTGACTAAATTCTACAGCTATTTGGGTAAGAAAATCATCTTATCTTCTAGCGTCATCATTGTTGAAGGCATTAATGATGATATGATCTTTAGTCATATTTTGGACAGACGTCCCTCTTTGCTTTAACAGTTTGACAGTTAGTTTAGGCTAATGAACCATTACACGACAGGACTGGTTCCAGACACGTTCTGCAACTCAGGATTCACACAAATGTTGCAGGATCTTGTTACCATGATGAGACATCTCCCAACAGAATGTCATCTAATGGTCTGTTGTCCTGAATTTCCAGCAAATCAACAACTGTGTGTGTGTGTGTGTGTGTGTGTGTGTGTGTGTGTGTGTCCATCCGTGTCTCCAGGTCCTGTGCTGCGAGCCGAAGAGAAGGACACAATCAATGTGGTGTTTAAGAACAAAGCCAGCCGGCCTTACAGTATACAACCACATGGTGTTCAGTACAGTGTAGAACAGGATGGGACGCTCTATCACAATGAACTGGAAGGTTAGTACATGCACATATACACACATAATGTCATCAGTGTGCTAGATTATACATGAAAAGCTTCCTTGTCCTTTTGTATGTCTCCATCTTTCCCCTCCTACACTTCTGTCTCTTTAGAGTCCCATACAGCAAAGAAACTGCGGGAGCTAAAGAGGGAACCAAGTGAGTTCAAATTTAAATTATAGTACCAGTCTGTATATTAGCATGCATTAATGGAAATCTTATTATTATAACAATTCTCTTTCTTTATATGAATGTATGTATCCAGGAGTGGTGACCCCTCCCCCAGCTGCTCTGGTCAAACCAGGGACGGTGCACACCTATGAGTGGACGGTGCCAGTGGGTGCTGGTCCAGTACAGGGGGAGGCTGACTGTCTGACCTATCTGTACTACTCCGGAGTGGACCCTGTTAAAGACACCAACTCTGGACTGGTTGGGCCGCTCCTTGTCTGCCGACTTGGATCTCTGAAGAAAGGAGCACAGGTGAGAAGAGAGCGTCAGGAAGTAAACGCAAACTTAAATCATCTGTGACTCAAGTATGATGAGGGGTTACGTATTAAAAATCAGGTCACATCCCATTGGACATGGTATTTTTCAGTTGTGATTTATGGGATATTTGCAGTAAATGTGTCCTAAATCTGATACAAACAATAATGCAACATTTCATCACTCAAATGTAACAAGTCCCAAACAAACCCACATATATTTTCAGTGGTGGAAAGTAACTAAGTACATTTACTCAAGTACTGTAGTTAAGTACAATTCTGAGGTGCTTGTGCTTTACTTGAGTAGTACTCTACTACATTTATCCAACAGCTATAGTTACTGACCTTTCAGATTAAGATTTTACATTAAAATAACATAAGGTTATAAAATACAACACATTATTAAAGATTAAATCAGAGGTTGCCAAAGCAGTGTCTGGTTGAGGCTCCTTGTCACGTTTCAGATGTCTTTGAGTTTGTTAGCAGCAGTTCCACCAAAGACACATTTAAACAACTGTTTGAGGCTCAAAGAAATAAAACTCTCTAATATTTCACACACACACACACACACACACACACACACACACACACACACACACACAAAAAAAAAAAAACAAGATTAAAACCACATTAATCATCCTACGACCCCTCAGATTTGTCTTGGAGCATTGGAGGGCTCTTGACCCCTAGGTTGGGAACCACTGGATTAAACTGTTTATAAAGTAGCTCCATCTTAACCAACCAACAGTAAAATACACTAATAACAATATAATAATGTCATACATAATAACATATTAGGCAAGGGGCCATAATGAGTACTTTTACTTTTGATACTTTAAGTATATTTTGCTGATACTACTATTATAATTTTACCTAATTAGGATTTTGAATACAGTACTTTTACTTGTAATTAAGTATTTTTAGATTGCTGAAATGGTACTTTTACTCCATACTGTGTGCCTGTTCAAGAGATATAAAGACTATAGATCCTGTGAGGACATCACACAAAAGTGCTATAACAGTTTGTAAGCCAAAATATATTGATGGAACCACAATTTGACACCATTCCTCTTCTTTTGTCTCTTTTCTCCTCGTGTATGTAGAAAAACTATGATAAAGAGTTCCACCTCATGGCCACAGTGTTTGATGAGAACCTGAGCTGGTATCTGGACGACAACATTAGGACCTTCACCACTGCTCCCACCACTGTTAACAAGGAGGATGAGGGCTTTATGGAAAGCAACAAGATGCACGGTGCGTAGGAAAAACACACATTCACACACAGATCACTAGGAGGCTCAGATGGGATTACAGTCTCCCCACAGTCACTCACTAAAGATGTGAATTCTTCATGTTCAGGAAAAAAAGAGCATTTTTCCACATTTCCAGAATAGTTTTATCATTTTTGAAATAATCACTGCATGTTTTGTTTCTCTGGCTCTCTCTTTTAGCCATCAATGGTTTTGTGTATATGAACCTCCCCGGCCTGACCATGTGTAAGGGGGATAAAGTAACGTGGCACCTGTCAGGACTGGGATCAGAGTCGGACATCAACAGCCTTTACTTCCAGGGAAACCGCTTCATCTACCTCCAGAACAGACGAGACGTCATCAGCGTCTTCCCTCACATCTCACACACTGTCACTATGGAGCCAGACAGCATGGGTATGCAGCTCTCTCTTTCACACACACACACACACACACACACACACACACACACACACTGTTGTAATTCTACAGTATACTTGTGAGATCCCTCAGTGACATTGTTACAACCTAGAAAAGGTTTGTGTTAACCAGGAGGTCAATCACACAATCCTGCTCTTTACCTTTATCCCTGCAGACAGTCAATTTCATAGCCTCTGTCTGTAAACTTGACCATTACAACCCCAACCCTTACCTTAACCTTAATTTCAATTTTACCCTAAAACCAAGTCTTCAAAATGTCCTTTGTGAGAACGCTTGCAACTCAAACTATTCACACACACACACACACACACACACACACACACACACACACACACACACACACACACACACACAGTGAAATAACCTGATTTTACATTTCAAATACCTTTTAGTCAAACCTTCACAGTGACAAATGGATCAGGATTTGAAATGGAGGTTTAGTTATTTGGCAGTCAAAGTAGATTTAAAAAACAAACAAACTGAAAACCGGTTGGGTAGAAGAAGAAAGAAACCATCTTCAGGCAAACCAACTTGCATTTGACTCATGTCTGGGGTTAATATTAATGTGCATTGTATATTTCTGCACATATAATGTTTGTGTGTGTGTGTGTGTGTTTCAGGTCAGTTCGAAGTGGTGTCACCTACAGTGAACCATTATCGTGGCGGGATGAGAGCCAACTACACGGTACAGAAGTGCAGCTTCCTTCAGCGTCAGGGGGAGATTATGCTCCATTCAAAAACCTACTACATCGCTGCCATGGAAACGGACTGGGACTACTCTCCAAACCGCACCTGGGAGACTGAGATGTTCCGCGGCCAAGAGAGGTACAGTACCACATGAACACTACAGGGTAAGACTGAACTGATTTACCCGTTTGTTGATATGTTGGACTAAAACACAGAACAACTTGAAACTGGCCTTCAAAAACTGAGTAACAGTGGAAGCCATGAACCCCCTATATTTACATTCCTGCAGTATATTATATATCATATAAAACTTGAAGGATAAGACTGCCGATATTTGAAAAGACCAAAACCAACAATGCATTGATGCTACTAACAAGTACTGCCTGTGTAGCCAAAGCTTGATATATCTTAGACCTCAATTTTTATCCAAAAACGATTAAAAACACATCAATGAGCTACACTGTTGCACTGGGTGACATGTTCTGTCATTACCATGAACACACACACTGTAGTTTATTTTGAGTCAATATCACACACACCATCCTGCAGCTGTAAATACTCTTTAGAGCACCAAATGTGGATTCATCCGCAGCTAAAAATAGTCCCCAACAAGTCCGCTATCTACTCCTGTTTGAGTAACATTTGCTAAAAGAAAATAGAGTTCCCAGCTGATTTAGAAAATGGAGTCTTGAATGAAAAAAATGAAAATATATATTGGAGACCTGTTTTTTTAAGATTTACTAGAGAAGGAACCAAAGGGCTTGGGACAGTGTAGGGAAGTCTTGAGTGGAAGTATTGAGAGACGGATTAACACACTGTTGGCTTTGGTGTTTTCATGGGATTTGTTGACAATAAGAAAAATATTCTCCTTACTGTTTTCTTGAACTCTGCACAGTTATTCATGTGGAGATGCGAATGTATCACATCTTGTGTCTTGTTTTCAATTTTCATGTTTTTTTGTTGTCTTCAGTGTTTTTGGAGTTTTATTGTAACCAAACAGACAAACACAGATTCATGCAGAGACATATTTATATGCAAATGGAAGGACATGCTCAAACACATCCACCTGATGTGGCTGTTCCAGGGTAAACACAAACACAACACGGCAAACAGGCACCAACCCTCACTTATTTGTCTGCAAAATAAGCCTGCCTCTCTCTCCCTCTGCAGTCCTGCTCCTGTCTTCCTGGACCAGCAGGGTGGGTTTATAGGCTCCCGTTACAAGAAGGTGGTCTACCGCCAGTTCACCAATGACAAGTTCACCAAGCAGGTGGAAAGAACGGCCGATATGGAACACCTCGGCATTATGGGTAGGCTTTCAGGTTCAGCAGAAATGGACAAACTATGATTGCAAAGTAAAAGCAAATAATACTATATATGAAACATTATGGATTTGTGTTTGACCTAACTTTTTGTTAAGCTCCAGCTTGATTGGTCTTGTAACTAGGACACCTTCCCTTCGCCCAGGTCCACTGATTCACGCTGATGTGGGAGACAAGGTGAAGGTGGTTTTTAAAAACATGGCATCCAGGCCGTATTCTATCCACGCCCATGGAGTCAAGACAGAAACCCCCGATGTTTTCCACACCAAACCAGGTACAGACAGACAAGGAGGATATCAGCTGACAGAGAGGCAGACAATCAAGAAACACTGGAAATACAAAATGCCAAAATGCTTCGTTTTAATTGTGGAATTATTTAATTATTATTGTGTGATAAAATTAAAATGTGTATAGCTTTAATTTTCTGAGAATATCAGACGGACTTGATCCTGAAAACTAAATGTGTTCTGTATTAGGTGAGACTCACACCTACTACTGGTACGTTACAAAGAATACAGGACCAACCACAGAGCAAGAGGAGTGCTCTGTGTCTGCATACTACTCCACTGTTGATGTTGCCAAGGTACGCAAATACACACAAAACACACACAACACACACGCAGGCATTCACACACTTATGTTGTCTCCCTGCCTGCCAGGACCTGTACAGTGGTCTGATTGGTCCGTTGGTGATCTGTCGCCGTAGCTGGGCCAGGTGAGTGTTTCTACATCTGTACATTAATACAAAACTACCCAAACTAGCTCATGCGTACTAATTCTATGCAGTATACAGTGTGCTTGAGTAATTTCCAGGGTTTTTTGTACTGCACTACACAACAAGTATACTATAATGTTGCTAATGTAGAGTTTAATAATGTCTGTTGCTTCCAGGACTTTGGGTGTAAAGAAGGAAGTGGAAGAGTTTGCACTGCTGTTCATGATTTTTGATGAGAATGAGAGCTGGTGAGTAAAGAGAGTCTTAATACTCAAAAGTTTCAGAAATTGCTGAAAGAATTTCACAGTTAGTCAGGATCATCCACAGACCTCTCTGTCAATATTTTTCATTGGGAATATTTCATCATTAGAAAATAGTTAAGTGAAAAAAGGTTGACAGTGAGGTGTACAACTAGAGCCAATTATAAATTCATCCCACCTCATGTCTTAATCCATTGTTTGGTTTTTTTACATTATATCTTTTTCTTATCCCTCATTTATCTAGTTTAGTTAAATAAGAGCACCATTTTTGGCCTCATGATACACACATACTGAATACACTGTACAGTACTGTGTGTGGCGTTCTGCAGCAATGTCAAGAACAAAAACTGCAGTACATTTATTAATTGGCAATATTTGCAAATTACTTCTGTTGTTATTATTCCAGGTATCTGGATGAAAATATCAGGACCCACATCAGGAACCCTCGCGCAAACCTGAAGGATGATGAAACCTTTATTGAGAGCAACAAGATGCACGGTGAGATAAACAAACACACACACACACACACACACACACACACACACAATGAACTGCATCATTTTGACAGATAGGATGATATTTTTGTTGCTTCATCTAAAGAAATGTCCTAAAATCTTCTTTCCATTATATGTGTGTTTGTGTGATTTTCTGTGTATGTAGCCATTAATGGTTACGTGTATGCAAATCTGAATGGTTTGAACATGGAGGTGGGTGACAAGGTGTACTGGTACCTGATGGGAATGGGCAATGACGTGGACATACACACCGCACACTGGCATGGACACAGTGTGGAATATAAGGTATATAAAACATACAAACATGCAAGACACACCTACACAATCACACATTATACAAACATACTCCGGTACACACAAACACCAACGCTTCTTTCTCTCCAGCTGGGTGGAGGTCCTCATCGTATTGATGTGTATGAGCTGTTTCCAGCCACCTTCCAGGTAAAACCTCAAAACTTGACTTGGCTTCAACTGATTTTATTTGTCAACATTACAGGTGCTGCATGTTGCATTGCATTAACATCAATAAATACTCACTCATGAATGCAACTTCTAGGGATCAGTGTAACCATAGAAAAAGTTGTCATTCATCATCCATTGGTTTGTAAAATCTTCATCGTAAAACAAGTAATTTCCTTAAAAGAAATAATATAATAAATCTGCAAATGGGGCAAGAGACAAGAAAAAGAAACAATAAAAATACAAAATGAACATAAAGAATCAAAATAGCTAATACAGATGAACTTTTAATTATTTTATATCACTTTTTAAAAAGAAAACAAGTGGTAAACAGGTGGCAAATGA
Organism: Macquaria ambigua; assembly: GCA_008360985.2. Lineage (NCBI taxonomy): Eukaryota > Metazoa > Chordata > Actinopteri > Centrarchiformes > Percichthyidae > Macquaria > Macquaria ambigua. Next base: position 452,497 of record VMKM01000144.1, read on the forward strand.
AAAAACTAACAAGTATTGTTAAAATTAAGAGATTCTACTCTTGTGTGTTCCTTTGCCAATCCTTACATCTTTAACAGTCTTTTAAATCTAAAAGCGTAAAAAGTTTAAATCTAGCAAAATTAAAATATTTTGCATCTATAAGTTAAAGACTAGTTATAAGTTATAAGTTATAGACTCTCTGTTGACAGTGGTGTTGAACATTAATGAAAATGAAACTTGCGACCAGTGAATCATCATCTTCTTCCTGTTCAGACAGTAAAGATGCGTCCTCAGTATCCTGGTACCTGGCTGCTCCACTGTCACGTCATTGACCACATTAAAGGTGGCATGGAGGCAATGTATACCGTTACTGAGAAACGTAAGGAAACAAATTCAGACTAAAAGAAATAGTAATGGAGGATAAGGAGGAAGCTGTGTAGGGAATAATGTGTTTCTGTTTGTTTCTCTTCGACAGCAAAGAAGAAGGGAATCTTTGGCTGAACAGCTGAGAAAAATAGATCCAGAGAGAAAACAGCTAAAATGTAATTTCAGTCCCCAATTCACTAAACTCTTTTGCTTTGCAAGGCTGAGATAATTACAGCTCAGAATAAAACATCACAACCCAAGGGACATTTTATATTAAAATGTGCAATTTTATAATTATCTGACTGCTTTGAAATGTTCCAAATGATGGTGAAGACTCTAAGTCTACTGAAAAAACAATAAAGAAAAATGAAAACCTGAAAGTTAAATTTAACAGTTTCATATGACTCTCATGTGTGGCCTGTAATGGCAGCAGTCAGGCAGCAGGGGGCACTATAGCCTGACAGTACATTGTCATTTCATTGTGTGCGGAGCTGCTGGACTTTGAAGAATCAAAAATCATTTATCACACTTGTGAACATTGTTGTTTTCAGCGATGTGAGTATGAACCTAAGAGGTCTGTAGGGGAAACCCGTATCCTGTGGAAGAGCCTCTGTCAAGTAGAGATGTCCCGATCAAGTGCTGTTGGCCCAGATCCCGGTTCAATATGGGTTATCTGTGGATACCGAGTCCGATACTTATGTTTACCTAAATGTTGATTAAAGGGTAGTTCGATTAATTGTAGATGTTGGGGAATTTGCATGACTAAACTACAATATCAGCTAAAGCAGCACTTATTACATCATTTTAGGGCCTGTTGGTCTTGTTGATGTTGTAAAGCCCCTTGAGGGAAATTTGTGATATGTGATATTGGGCTAAATGAATAAAATTTACTTTACTTGACTAGATTTTTAAGACCTTATTTTAGTTTAGGTTGTTTAATATTGCTAAATAAAGTTGTGTAAAATCAAATTGCCTCAAAATAATTGACACAGAAATCCTGGGGTCAGGTAGGATTAGTCAAGCAAAGGAGGACTGGTTGGTTTTTGGTCTTTGTGTGCGCTTTATTTAATGAGAACTTGGAGGTGATGGGGTACATACACAAAGCACAAAGCATGGGTGCTTGGTGGAGGAGGGGCAAAAAAAACCAACACATTTTTGGCAGCGGTCCTCGTAAGAACTAATCCAGCCATGGTTTCAGTGTAGGAGGCTGTACAGAGGTTTGAGATTTCAGTGTGAGATCTGGCACTTTTGAAATAGCAACAGCTCATTAATGTGTAGCATCATTTGTAACTGAAATACCTTTGCGGGCTGATCAACATGTTACTGAAAGAGTCAGCTGTAATTGTTCTCTAGGTTCTCAAGTAGGGTTTAAAAGGGAAAACTGACTTATTGACAATACTCAGGATTGGGTTTCACAGGCATGTACAAGCGAAAGCTCATGAAAGCCACCAGAAAGTCTGCAAGTTGATAATACCTTGATACAAGCAAAGGTTCAGTCCAGTAGGTGGCAGTACCATCACTTTAATGGACTCAGCAAAGGCTTGATCACTACAGTCACAGGTCAGCGTGAGGCAGCTCAGATGTCGCTGATACATGTGTCTTTCTGTAGCTGTTGGAGTGTGTCTGTTTCATGCATTGTGATGACCTGGCTTTCTACAAACATGTACACATTAACAGTGCACTGTATGGATGCAGGAGTAGCACATGTTCTGCTTGTCCTGTGGAGCTGACCGACATGTTTAGAGGAAATCCAGGGAGCAGTTTAGAAAAGAAAGGATGTTTGGTTTAAATGCAGAGCTCACCCTGTGTGATACAGAAGGGAAGGTGAAGACTCTCATGCTGCCACAGAGCTGATTATTCCTCTATTCTTCCAGCTGGTGTCACTACAAACAAGGCAGTTTGGAGCCACAATCACCTCAGATACACTGACTTATGGGGCTTCAAGGTGATGTAACTATGAGCCTTTGAGCCTATCAGTGTCCCACAGAGGGACCTTTAGGGGGGGTTGGTAAGTCCGCAAGTACTGATGCGAAATTGAACTACTTTGGTCGCTCATACCATTCGTGTGAGGGTTGCCACACATCCCACAAGTCCTGTAAGCTCCGCCTGTGGTTCCTGGAGTCTAGTGTCACGATGAAAGTGCTCAACAATGCAGTTTAGTATTCTGTAAATAAATCCATAAATAGAAGATGCGATGAGTCACTTTAGATGTCCCAGACTCAGATAAAAAAGCTTCAAATACATTTTTAAAAATAAATATGCAGTTTGACAGGCTTGTGAGGAGCCACTTTATTCTGATTTTGCCCTTTTTCATTGTTCAAAAGGAATCTGAGATTGTGTGGATTACCTATCATCACCAAACACACACACATACACACACACACACACACACACACACACACACACAGACACACATGCAGATCAGTGTCTAAGCAGCCACCTGCAGTCCTCCATTAGCTGGCAAGGAAATGGAATTTAAAAGATTCAGACCATGAAATGTGGCCAATAATGCCAGCTCTGATCTAAACCTGTACTGAATCTCAATGATGTGCTAACAGCTCTGTCTCATTCCACTACTGAAACTTATGGTGGCTTTTGACTACATCGAAATATTGTGTATCTGTTCTTAGATGCTGTTGAAGCCAGCTGAACGAGACACAGCTGTCTGATTGATGTAGTTAATTTAAAGCTGCACGTCTTTTTTTTGTTTTTTTTTACACAACAAAGGACGCAAAGTGGACAACTTCGTCTTTCTTACATCTCTATAAAGGGTCAAAGTGTTAAGTTTGGCTTGAGAGGAAAGACCATGTTCTTACCCAAATAAAATGGGTTTATCATCTGTACGGTGGCCTTGTTAAGACATTTCAGCCTTTGTTCAACTTTCAGTCGTCAGCCTCAGTGTTGGGTATGGATCAAAAAACTCAATCAGGAAGTGAGCCAACAGTTTTGGGAAGTTTATGGCACCACCAATGAGAACAAAAGCCCCACAACTTGTTGTTGTTTTGTAGTATTTTGCAACTTTAATATATTCACAGTGAAAACACATAATTACTAGCACAAAACATGCACAAAAAGAGAAGTAGTCCTGTTCTATACAGACAAAACAGGTGCATTGGTCAAATAGCAGCTTTAAATACCTCCTGGTCAAACCACCTACATATTACATGGGTGTAAAAAGACAAACAATTAAAGCAGTCAAGTTAGTGAACTACATCAAGTTTGTAACTTCACAATCATTTAACGTCTCATTTAACTGTGCAGTAAAATACAAAGCACAAAGAAAAAAAAAAGAGCTCAAGGCTTCCTCCCTCCCTTTAATCCTACTTGGTAAAGTCCAGATTGCCAACACCTGGTAGAGCAGGTAGTTCATGAAAAGCAGTGGATCTTGAAAAAGCAAAAACATTTAGAAAGCAAAGCAAACAAGATATCACAGAAACACACAGTATAATGAAATCATCCGAAATGTATTAATCCACTATAGGATCGACATTTTTGTTGTCATATTACAAAAGACAGATGTTAAATTAAGTTTTAAGAGTTTTTATGTAATTGGTAAAGGAGGGAAGCTCTCTCACATTCAGGTGTATAAATCTGTTTTTTGGCATATCCATATTGTATCCAGATTGATTTTAGAAAGTCTGGACATCAAAAAAACACATGAAATGCGATTTTTGCAAACAGGATCCAAGCCACATTTGGAGGTGGTTTGAAATTTGATTCCAGTCGGATTTCTATGGATGCATCTCAGTCCAAACTCAGCGACGTTCTGCACCTGACTTGATAGCACGATTGTTTGGAGGGCGAGATAATGGATCTCCATTTCTCATGCTTCTGTGTTGGAAAGCCGTGTCACCAGCGTACGTATAGTTACTGAGGCCTATGTTGTTACCACCGCAACCCATGCAGGTAGGTTGGTGATGTCTGGATACGCAAATCCGATCTGATCTCTTGCAAATAACAGTGCAGAGAGTCTGTCTTAATGAGAGTCTGTCTGATTTGAGAAACAAATCTGATTTGCCTGCAGTCTGAACAAAGCCTAATACAAGCCTAATGCGTGCAACTTAAGTGACTACCTTTAGGTTAAGCTGAATTGGTACAAATTGCAACCTAAACTATCAGAAGCTAGTTTGTACTTTTATGGTGGATTTAAAAGGTACGCAATCAGCTCTCATGAGGGCTCATTATGTGCATGTTATGGTACATCTGTACGAGTGCACTTCATCTGTGCATCTATTTTCGAGTGTGTAATTACACTTCATGGAGGTGTCACTATGGTCTTTTATAGCGGGATGCTTTCTGATGCAGACTGCCCAGTATCAGGCCCTGAAACAGCCCTGTCAGTGTGCTGCTGAAACAAATGCTTGTTCTGGCTCTGCCTGGACAGAGGACCTATTAGGACTGATCGCCTGCAACATCAGCGTGTTGGAAGCAGATGGCTCGTGGTGCCTGCAGTCGTATCTCTCTCCCACACCAGGCTCTCTGGGTAGATTCGACATAAGCTTAATTAATGATTTGATAACTGCAGAGGCGTTAAAAGGAGCATGGAGACAGGCGTGAATTCCAAATGTAAGAGCTAAACTGGCTGGTAATACGATGTGAAGGGATTTCTTACCACATGCTATCCCACATGCTCTCCCTTTCTCTCTCTGTCTCTCACACTTACTCAGATCGGCCCAGTGTGAGCTCTACAGCATTCTGCGAGTACGAAATAAGTTGCAGATCTAAGAACTAAACAAAGCAGATGTTTACTGAAGGCTTTGCTCCCCGTGAGCCTTCATACTATAGATGTAGTCAACCATCTGTAAGATATGCAAGTCAATTTGAATGAATAAAGCTAGGCTGATAGATCTCATAGATGGATTGATGAACGGGCCTACTGGACACAGGTCCAAGGGGTCAGGGGGCCACCTGGGCTTCACCTGCAAAATGTGTCTGAAATAGACACAAAAATGCCCACAAAGTGACACATAACAACCACAAAGATGCAAAATGACCACAAAGAGATGCAAAACTACCACAGAAAGAAACAACAACAGAGAAGCAAAACAACCACAAAGAGACACAAAACAACCAGAAAAAGACACAAAACAACAAGAAAAAGACGCAAAATGACCACAAAGAAACACAAAACCACCAAAGATACGCAAAATGACCACAAAGAGATGCAGAACGACTACAAAGAGACACAAAATGACCCCTAGAGACGCCTATGTAGGAGGGCTATAGGTCCTTTTACATGTCTGTGCCCAGGGGCCCATTGTCTCAACATCTGTCCATGTAAAACACCAACACATTACTCACACTTCTCGATTTACCTTTAACACAGGTGCCACAGTGGATTTGGCTGCGTTACTTGCCTCTTACTAAGTTTGAACTCTTTTGCTTATTTCACATTTGTCAGAGATTTTTGTATTTGTGTTTTTGTCCTTGATTTTCTCACCGGTTTGAAGTGGGCAGGGCTCACATGCATCAATCAGAGTTTGGTAACATTTGAAAAACCCCAAAAACCTCTTGCCTTTTTGCACCAAAGACGAAGAAAAGGTCCCCAGCATGGCTGGAAGGGAACATACTTGCGTCGTTTCTATGGAAACAGAGCAGATCCAATGTCAGGGGACAGCATGTATGATCTCTGTGGCTCTCGTGCTGAATATATAAACCCTATGAAACACACCACATTAATTCCTTGCTCTCCCATGAGAAGAAAAACACCCGCCACCTGTCAGCAAAATAAAAAAATCCCCTCAGGCCAGGTAGTCCATGAGTAAAACCACACACCAACAGTTACCAATAAAATCCATCCTCTGTTCAAAAGCATCCTAATCCCCCAAGTCTGTCTGGAAGATGGAAACTTTGGCCTGAATCTGTTCCACTTTGCCATTCCTCCGCCTCTGTGCTTCTCTGGCTGCAGTTTGTGTCAGAGACATCTGTTGTTGGGTATTAAGCACCATCTTCCCCTCAGTTCAACATACTCCTCTTCCTCTGGCATAAGGTGTATAATTGAAATAACTGTGAAAACAAATACATTCACATATTGTGTTCAGCGTTTGTGGAGACATACTTTTGCAGTGATGGAAAGTAACTAAGTACATTTACTCAAGTGTTGTACTTAAGTATAATTTTTTATACTGACAGAAATATTGTACTTTTACTCCATTTTCCAACATTTATACAACAGATATAGTTACTAGTTACTTTTCAGATTTTGATTTTACATAAAAAACTATGATAAGCTTGTAAAATACAACACATTGTTGTTTCAGAGGTCTAAAAGATCCTCCAAAGAGAGATGTTCCTTCTAAACTTCTCGTATGGTTTCATTTAAATAACTGTTTGAGACCCAAAGAGTTAAAGTGATCAATTGTTTTTAAAGCAAAGATAAGAGAAAAGTCCAATAAAAACAGATTTGTGTATCAGAACTCTTTTTTTTATTTTATTTTGTCCTCTCCTATTAATCATCTCACGACACCCCAGATTTACTTTGTGACTCTTAGTAGGGGCCTGACCCCTAGGCTGGATAGGCCTCTTTCAACATGAAATAAAAATGTCCCCATGCGCAAAGCCAGTTCCATAAAGAAATGTTTTTTCCAGTTTGTTTGTGTGGAAGAACTTGATTGCCTCTGGTCTCAACCCCATCCAACACTTTTGGGAAGAACAGTGAGCCAGGCCTTATCGCCCAACATCTGTGGACGACCTCACTAATGCTCTTGCGGCTGAATGAAAGCAAATCACTGCAGCCAGTTTCCAACATTTTGTGGCTGTTATAGCTACAGATTAATGTCAATGGCTGTGGAATTAAATGTTCATCAATTACCAAGATGCTGTAGTTAGGTCATCGAAGACACCTGAGAGTCTGGGGTTAGCATCTTGGGTTATCATGGTTTTGTTTACAGTAGCTTGACCGTTTATTCTTGACCTTGGAAACAGGTAGGAGGTTTTAGTTGAATATTAGAAAAGAAACCACATCCTTTCTTGTGCTTCAAGTCAATGTTGACATTTTTAATATTAATAGTAACAAGGTTACTACTACTATAACTACTAAACTCTTTCCCAAAGCTTAACTAACTTTGAGTTGCCTAAACATAACCCATAAAAACATTAATCATGCTTTAGTTGCCACAAATGGATATTGTAGGGAAACAAATTAAATACAGTACTTTGACAGAGAACACTATGCAGATACGTTCAGTATAAAAAGTTACCACTTTGCAGATACGTTCATTAAAAACATTTCCTCATCATGCTGATAAAAACTTAATCCAGGAGGTGTTATGTTTCTATCAAAGTGTATGATTTAAATTAGTTGTATAATTGTTATTGTTCAAGTGTCCACATACTTTTGGCCATGTAGTGAGACTAGGGGTACTATATGTATGTATGTATGTATGTATGTACAAGATGCCTGTGGTGTGTCACCTTGTTCACGTGGAGTGCTCTGATAATTGGAGGGTGATTACAGATCATATGAGAGTAGAATGTTAATTTCCTAATTTCTCTCTCCAGAAGAAATGTGAGCCAGACACTGTGGCTGTTAAGCAGATTGGTGCAGACATGCTCAAACCAGTGTAATTAAAAGATTTAATTTTAGATAAAGACAAGAGCAGTACTTGTAGCAACAAACATTTACACATACAGTGGAGCGATGAGGGTTTTTTACAGTAGTTGGTGCCAGATTATTACCATGAGACTATAACTTTAAAGTGCACAAATATTGATTCAAGTGGTCTTCCCGTTAGGATTTAATTCTTGTTATCCAGAGTTCTAGTAACACAGGACAAAAAAGGAAAGGCAAAGTGACTGTCTGGGGAATTTGAAGTCCAGCTGGAATTTCAAAGCTTGTTTTTTCTTTTCTTCTTTTTTAGTGCCAGCTGGTCATCTTGTCTAAAATAAGACAGTTTGAATGGAGTTTAGCCAAGGACATCTACGGGCTCTGACATTCCTATTCTCTGCAGTCGACTCTCCTGGTGACAAAAAAAAAAAACGGAGAAAAACACCTCTTGTGTGTTGTTGTGATTGAATGACCTTGGGTTTGTTTGTTTCTGTCAAACTCTGAAACAATGCTCTGGTGAATCTGGGGACTTTGATTCTTAAGACTCAAGTTTTTCAGCAACATTCAACAACAGCAGATTAAGACTCCCCGGAGACTTGAACATCCACTGCTGTCAGATGTCCTGTTTGTTTTTCGTTTTTCTCTAAAAGGCTACAGGTATATTGTTCAGCCAATTTAAACAACACACAGTCTTCATCAGCGGCTATCAGTTTTCTCAAACGACATGTTTAATAGGCCATTATTTTTAGGCTCTGCTTGGCATAAGCACCACCTAATATCCACTCAACTCCCCGTCAGTTTCAGCCAGTTTCTCCAGAAATGGTCACTCTGTTTCGGGTCACTGACGACCTTTCAGCCCACCTTAAAAGTAATTATGAATTCATTGTTGAGAGCAGTTTAAAGTCACCAAGTCATAAATCATTTCTGTCCTCTGCACTAAGCCTGATCAAACTGAAAGGAAACTATTTAGTGCAGAGGATTTCCCTCTTTAAATTCAGTGATTAACGCATGCAGTATTAAAAAGGATTGTAGGAACAATGAGCTGACAAAACGACAATGCAGCCGATTTAGTCAGACTGGAGGGCAGACTGTATGGGTGGCAGAGTGGCCTGTTGGCTGTCTCATAACTGATTTCACCCATAGATTGCATGTCCATCAACATATGTGTCTCTGAGCAACACGCTGACCCTCAACCACCTCATCTTAAGTAGCTGAAGACATTATATTAACTTCAACTAGACAGAAAGTCCCTGCTGCATTACTCCTCAAGCTAAAATGTACTTTTGATATTCAGCACAACACATTTCTTTGGAAATTCAATGTGACCGCATTAGCTTTGGTGAAAGTTCTGCCTTTATTGGTCCATGGATGAATTTCTGCTATTTCTTTCCGTTCTAATCTTCTCCATCACTTCTGCTTTCCCACGCTGTCATTCACAATTCTGACCTCACCATATCTGACTAATGATCTTTCTGCCGTTCTTTAAATATCATTGAAATTCTATCACTGAAGACCTGCTTTTGGACAGCCCACCACCTCCCCATTCAAGGGAGATTCAACTGAGAGTTTCCATCAACCACCTGTTGACTTTACTCCACCACCACCAGCGTCTAGATTCTGGGAGGATCCTGTCCTATCTCCCATCTTCATATGGGCCTTTGCTTGATGAGTCTTTCTCCCTTGCTAGCCTCAATAAATATTGTCATACACTTCAAATTAATTACTCCCTAATGTGAAGAAATGATTTGAATCCTACCTACAAGGAAGAAGTCGAGACTGTCCTCCCCAGAAAAACCACAGCATCAGTATCAGAATACTTTATTGATCCCCTCAGGGAAATTAGGCGGTTACAGTCGCTCACATGTATAGAGTACTAGTACTAGTAGAAAGGAAATAAATAAATGAAATATACATAGACATAAAATATAAGTGTAAAATACAATAAGTACAAATAAGAGAAAAAAAAATGCTATAGTAGCTTATTGCACATTGTAATGAAGAAGTTATTGCACATAGTTATGAATACTATGAATACGTTATTGCACAGTTATGAATACGTTATTGCACATCATGAGTCTGTAAATGAGTTCTGCTCAGGTGTCTGACACTCTGAGGGAGGAGTTATAAAGTTTGATCGCCACAGGCAGGAATGACTTCCTGTGGCGCTCTGTGGTGCATCGTGGTGGGATCAGTCTGTCACTGAAAGTGTTCCTGAGTTTGACCAGCACGTTGTGGAGTGGGTGGGAGGTGTTGTCCAGGATGCTACGTATTTTAGACTGGATCCTCCTCTCTGACACTGCTGTCAGGGAGTCCAGCTCCACCCCAACAACATCACCGGCCTTTCTGATCAGTTTGTTGAGTCTGTTGGAATCCGCCACTCTCAGCCTGCTGCCCCAGCAAACGACAGCAAACAGGAGAGCACTGGCCACCGCAGACTCATAAAACATCCTCAGCATCGTCCTGCAGAAAATAGAGGCGGCTTTGTCCCTTCTTGTACAGGGCTTCAGTGGTTGTAGACCAGTCCAGTTTATTGTCAATGTGCACTCCCAGGTACTTGTAGGCCTCCACAATGTCCACACTGACCCCTTGGATGGAAACGGGGGTCACCGGAGTCTTTTTCCTCGTCAGGTCCACAACCAGTTCCTTTGTCTTATCCTTGCACCATGTGACAAAGTTTCTCACCACTGTCCTGTACTCAGCCTCCTCACCGTTACTGATACATCCAACCACAGCAGAGTCATCAGAAAACGTCTGAAGATGGCAGGACTCTGTCTGGTAGTTGAAATCAGTGGTGTAAATGGTGAAGAGGAAGGGAGAGAGGACTGTCCCTTGTGGGGCCCCGGTGTTGCTGACCACCCTGTCCGACACACAGTACTGCAGGCGCACGTACTGTGGTCTTCCAGTCAGGTAGTCAACGATCCAGGACACCAGTGGGGCATCTACCTGCATTGCTGTCAGCTTCTCACCCAGTAGAGCCGGCCTGATGGTGTCGAATGCACTGGAGAAGTCAAAGAACATGACCCTCACAGTGCTCGCTGGTTTGTCCAGGTGAGCATAGATGCGGTTAAGCAGGTAGATGATGGCGTCCTCTACTCCAAGTCGGGGCTGGTAAACGAACTGCAAGGGGTCCAAGTGTGAATTGACCATGGGCCGGAGCTGTTCCAGGACCAGTCTCTCCAGGGTCTTCATGATGTGGGAGGTCAGAGCCACCGGTCTGTAGTCCTTCGATCCACTGGGACGTGGCGTCTTAGGCACAGGAACGAGGCAGGACGTCTTCCACATCACGGGGACCCTTTGAAGACTCAGGCTCATATTGAAGACCTTCTGAAGTACTCCACCACCACTGACACCATCAGGGCCTGCAGCCTTTCCTGAGTGAAGTCTCCTCAGCTGTCTGCTCACCTGGTCAGCTGTGAAGCTCATCGTGGAAGTTTCCAATGGGGGAGGAGTGGAGCCATCGTGCTGAAGAGGGCGGCTGGTGGGGGAGCCAGTGGGGGGAGGAGTAGGACCCTCACCAGAGGGTGGGGAGCAGCAAGGAGTATCAGGCACACAGAGAGATTGGACCCACAGAGCAGACTCGACACACGTAAACAGTTCAGAGCTTTTACTGTCCCAGAAGCAAAGTACAAGTACACAGAGCGAAGGTGTCCAAAGGGTAAGGCAAAACAAGTCGTAGTATCAATAACTGGTCATACACAAGTAACACGGGGAAGCACAAGTAACGCTGGATAACAACACACAAGGGGCGAACATTATCTGGCAAAGGGAAGGGGAAAACACTGGGTGTATATATAGGGCCAGGTAAGTAGACAATGAGACACAGGTGAAACACATAAGGCTGATTAGGACTGGCGGGAAACTTGACAGGAACAAGAGGATAAGACAGAACACTACCAAAATAAAACAGGAAGTAACACAGACCAACAGAACTGATCATGACAAGGAGGGGGAGGAGGGGGTAGTGGAGGTGAGGGTGCTGCATTGCAGATAACAGAAGAGTCAGGTGGGGGCAGGGCAGAGGCCGCTGTATCAAATCTGTTGAAAAACAGATTGAGTTCATTGGCCCTGTCCACACCACCATCAGTCCCTCTGCCGACCGGCCTGAAGCCAGTGATGGTCCTCATGCCACTCCAGACCTCTCTCATGTTGTTTGTTTGTTGTTTGTCTTGTTGTAGCGTCACATATTTATCTTTACATGACAAACGCTCTAGTGGCCTCAGTAGTTATGCATCCTGTCTGTTGGGAGCAAAGGCGGAAATAATGTGACGTTTTTATAGAGCCACAAAGTCCACAGAGGGAGGAGGTCAGGGTGGGTTGACAAAATGTCACAGGAGACTGCTGTTTATTTACTGTTTCCTACCGACAGCCAATGTTGGTTCCTTCCCTAACCATAACCAAATCATTTTTGTGCCTAAACCCAACCAAACCTTGACTATTAACGGTGTAAGATCAGAAAATAGTTGTATTTTTGTAACGGTTTTGGAAGGCACTGACAAACAATGTTGTCCTGCTAATAGGTTTTTTCGTTCCAGAGGTGTCATGTAATTTAGAGGACTTGTTGAAGGAGTCCATACTGGACTTTATGTTCAGGCAACATCAGTTCCACATGATCTAACAGCTCCTCTACCAGAGCTACACACAACACAGGCAGCCATTGTTTGGTATGAAAATCAACTTGCAGAGACTTGAAATGTGCTTACGTTATGCTATCATTACATTATCATGCAGGCATAAGTGCAAATTGATTTGACAAGTGCAATGGACTACCATACAACAGCGATGAAATTGAAAAAATAAATGCAGACATGATGTTCACTGTGATGGATTACCAATTTCTAGTCTCTGCAGATAAATTCACAAACTATATGGGGGTGAATCGAAATCAATGGCTTCCTGGAAGAAGGAGAATACATCAGTAGTCAGTACTGTTAAGTATACATGATTTGTAGTCATGGAGCTAAAACATGCAAGAACAGCAGTATGGCCTTTTTAAGAACAAATGGTTGTCGTATGTTATATTAATTTTTTTTGCAGCTAAGGTTTAAACATGTCTAGCCCAACCTTAACTTCAAGAAAGACACAGACATTTTACCATCAATTCATCAATTACAGAGTTAAATTTAAATATTAATTTTACAGATGACTACCAGCTTGTACAGTGTTTTCCTCAAACTACCTGAAACTGTGCAACTTTCCTGGATGATTTGTGGTTAAGAAGCCGTTCTGATAGAAAACGCTCCCATTTTGGAAATTACAGCCTACTCCTGTTGTCCTTGGTTCATCCCTGAAGGCTCTTTTTTTCATTAACAAGCTCTCATCCTTTTTACTATAGTTGCCCTTGACTCAAGAAAATCTATACCAGAGGACTGTAGGGAATAATAGAGAAGTTGATTTGATCTACACATCTCTGTATTTGCTTATCCTCTATTTTTGTCTGGGCAAGCAAAAATTATTACCAGACAAAATGACTTTTGATTTAGTTTTAATTCTTGTTTTTCTGATGCAATTCTTGACTTACATTAAAGCTGACTTATTGCTGAGCAGTCCCACATTACATCCTATCAAGCTGGTCACTGGACAACACAAAGTTTGTTTGGTCAGTGTTGGTGTTTCAACATATGTCAGGGGTACAATTGGTTCTTCTTTGGATGGCAGTGTGTGTTAACAAATCCTGCAGTGTTAACAAATTTACATCATCATGGTACATTTATCAAGTTACTTAGAGGAATTAATGGCTAAAAAAAAAAACATAGACCATATAGTCAAATTTTACACCCTTTCAAAATGAAAGTAATTAACAGAACCTATACACTGTACATCTGTTTTGAGTTGACCATAAAAATCAATAAACCTGAGCTACATCCATGCAGTATTTTCACCCCGCATTTAAAAAAATATAGCATTTAAAATATTAAGTGTGGTTTTATTGGTCTATCCTCATCTCAACAGATACAACAGACTGTGTCACATGAGTTAATGATAGACACCTTGTGGTATTAAGAAATTAAGATATTACATATTGATTATAGCAGACAAACATCCTGCTTACCAAAATTAAATTTGTTTTCATTTCTGTGGCTACAGTTCTAGTAGAGTGGGTAGATGAATGCTAGTTGCACCATTACCAAGGTCTGACTAATTTCTTAGCTGAATCTCAAAGCAGCTAGAAATCAATATTTCTATTTCTATCCACATGACTACTTGTATGTGAAAGGGGTCGCTTGTAGTGATGAACCCAGAGAATTATCACCCGACTCTGCAGTTCCTGGAGATTTTCAGCTCATTGTTTTGGTTTTCCAGACCACAACTTTACTGTTTTGGTTCACTCTCACTGCTCTCATCAGCGTCGTTTAAAGCCGCAGCAGGTAGCCCTGCCCAGCACCAAACAACAGACAGACACAGTTTGTAACTAGCTGCTGAACATAGTGGAGCATTTAGCAGCTAAAGTGCCAGATATTTTTCTTTATTTTTTAGTTACTGGAGACCAAAACAAACACTCATCAGGTGGCAGAAACACAACTGGATGTGTTAATATACAACTGTTAAGGTGATAATATATCAGTGTTTACAGCTTTTTTCTGCTGGCTCCAAGTGGGAAAACCACCCAAAACAAAGAAACAAACAACCACAGCACAAATCATAGCTGATGTGTAGAAATCTTGGTTACATTTGTCTTGCGTGTAGTTCTCATGTTTAGCCAGTATCTCACTGTTCCAGCTGTGTATCGATCCAGCTAAATGTGGAGAAATGTCAGCGGTTTCATTGTCGATCAGCAGATTGGCCTTTCTGGATTGCTTTCATTAACTCAATAACACATCCATCTGCTGTCACTCACCGAGCCAGAATATCAGAGAAAATTGGCACTTTTGCCCCTGATGAAGAGAGAATTAAGATGAGGTGATCAAACATTTAGAGACCAGACACTTTGTGTTCGTTGTAAGCCGGAGTTTACTATTCACTCCGTGTTCGCCTCAACCTGGCTCAGTCCCCCAAGGCTGTGAATCACTTTCTCGTTAGAAAAACATAAAAAACACGGGAGAAGTGGCGATCTTTTTTTAATCAGATCACGTTCTTTAATTAGAGGTACTAGGTGCAGCATTTTAAGCATCAAAACATCCCTGTCAAATTGACAGTGATATCTTGGTATAATTACCATAAACAAATCACACCATTGTCAAGATAGTAGCCTCTGTCTCACACTGGTGGAAATAGCTGCTGCTAGTGTTTCTAAAAAATTAAACTTTTCACATAGACTGTGTTGCTTGGTGTCACAACTTTAAGGATTAGTTTTCTTTCACTATACTGCAGAGGATAAACATGTTGAAAAAGATTGTTCTTTCTGTCTTTTTTTTTACATACTTCTGTGCCCACAGTTCTTGAAAAGAATATGAACTATGAATTTTATTTACTAATGCTGAGACATACAACACACCCATACTCCAAAGATGTTTTGACTCATTTTGCCTAATTAGACCTCTTCTCAGATCTGCGGCATGTACAAAGTAAAAAAGGACAATTATTTATATAGCACACTTCATACATGAGACAGTTTCAAAGTGCATTACAAACATTTAAACTTTAAAACAAAAGTACAAAGACTGAATAAAAGAAAATGTGAACTAGGCTTGATTTGCAATTTTATTGCACCTAATAGAGTGGGACAACTTACTTGACTGACTACAGGTTGAGACTTTGTTTTAATTAGTTTAGGCTTCAATGTGCACGTCTTAATTACCTGGCTTACCCACATTAGGCTCGTTAGCTAGCCATATGCAGTTGGTGTTGTGCAGCAGAAAGTGAACATAACGATGTCTTTAAAAAAGGTGTAAAGGGAGTCATGAGCCACATCCAGGTGAGGCAAACATTTTTTTTTGCAACAACAATAAATGCTCGATCTAACACTGACACTGTACTGTACGTCTAAAAGCTGTTGACATTAGGCAGAAGCACTGTGACGTATGGAGGTAACCCATGGCTGACGTGAACTAAAGGCCTGTCTGTTCTGTGCTCGTCTCCTCAGTGTAATTAGGTGGACTTAACTGCATGTCAACACGTTCAACCCATCTGGCTATTGGCATTCCCACTGGGTTAAGAGCAGTGAGGTGTGCTGGTGGGCGCCACATAAATCACACACACACACACACACACACACACACACACACACACACACACAATCCTGTACTTCTATACTTGTGAGGATACTCATTGACTTACCCTAACCCTAAACCCTAAACCTGAACCTTAAAACCTTGCCTGAACCCTCAAACAGCCCTTCGAAGGTCTGTCCAAAAGTGAGGACTAAAACTCAAATTGGTTCTCATAAAGATAGCTGTACACACACACACACACACACGCGCGCGCGCGCACACACACACACACACACACACACACATTCGTCAATGTCTGCTCCATTATTATTGATGCTCTTCATATCTCTCCATCCATCGTTGGCCCGCACGGCTGTTTAATGAAACATAAACGGATGTGGTGGAATTACAATAACATGCCTCTCTGACTTTGTCTCTGACAGTGAATCCTGATGGTTTGAGGGCCAAGCTGCTGCAGCTGAATGGGCGGTAATAACTTATTACTAATATAACACAATATCTGTCAGGGAGATCTCCAAAAGCCTCTTTAGCACTGAAGATATTAACATGTGAATCATTTATTCCCCCCCCCCCAATATAAAAACCTAATTGAGACTCCTTTAGGACTTCCATTATTCATGTTTCATGAGCTGTGGTCAGATTCCAGATAGGCTGGGAATCCAAAGATCAGTGTAATTACAGTATGAGGAATGGCCAACAGATGCATCAGACAGAAGTGATTTTCTCCCAAGGTCCTGTGTATTATTTTGCTCTTTCATTCATCAGCCTCCCCTCCACACCAGGTACCTCGTAGATCACACAGCTATAGTATTACTCTGCTATTACAGAGCCTTAACTTCAATAGGTTTCATTTTCAGAATAACAATGGACTCGTGGCTATATTCCATGCAGGCAGTGGCTTTGGCAGATATTAGTCTACTCTTATCAGTGGGAGGCACAAAGAGCTGGAGCTCTGGGGAGAGGAGGGGAGCCCACCTTAGGGGAACAACTACTCCATCAAGGTAGGCAAAGATTTTGGTCTTGGTTGAGTTTAGGGAAAGATCGACTTCAAGGTTAAAGGAAACTAGCATTGACTAGGAGATGGTAGGCTCCAATCACATCAAGTCACAGCCTTTATGTGTCCAACAATCCCAGTGTCCACTGGATGCAGCCGTTCCAGCTCTCGCGCAGCTGCTGGAGATGATCCACAGCCATTCTAGCTGGTGTGCCAATATCAACCACACGCGTGACCACGGGTCTCACTCATGGCTAGCATGTAGCTCTTTCCTCTGCTCCATTATCTTTACACTTTGGGTCTATTTTTTGCCAGAACAGCTTGCATCTCTGAAGCATGAAATTCACTTGTATGCTTATATTTATTGACAATTGACATGAATTTACAATTTACAATGAAAAAACAGTTTTTCTTGTTTGTTTATGCCACTTTGACTATGATTTTCTGTCTGCCAGGAAGATTAAGACAGCATAGATTGTACAGTAATTTGAATAAGTGAAGTACAGCCAGATGTTGTTTTTTTAAAACTTGTTTTATTAGTTAAACACAAAAAGTATGACAAAATACAATACTGAAAAATGTGGCTGCTGAAGAACAGACGCTCCGCTTCTAAAACACTTTCAGAGGACACTGGAGCAGTGACGGAGTCGTGCTGGATTGTGGCACAACTGGAATGTGACACAGCTGCATCCAGTGGACACCCAAGGTAAGACTTGCTAGCAGATTTCAGAGCGAGACTTTTCCTCGAGTGAGACTTCTGTTTCCGGTTAAACAAAAACGATCTTACTCCTTAACAAAACGGTCTGTCCCTGTAGGGATCCTTTCCATAATGTTGTCGGACACTTCGAATAACAGTCTGAGCCTGTCAGGGGCGCAATTGCCCGCAAGGATTACGTTGCAGCCATTGCAGCCCGTTCGCAGATGCCAGCGGAGGCGATCTATTGGACCAGTTCCAAAACATTTGGTTAGTGTTAGTCATTTAGACCCCAAAATTTGTAAAAACAGGGCCCAGGTTAAAAAATACTGGAGTTTCACTTTAAGCCACATGAATAGATAACCAGAACAGTCTCGTCATTTCTTCTCATTATAGACCTCTTACAATTTTCTGCGTGTTCAAAAATTGATTAGACACTGCATCAAAACAATAAAAAGTGACCTGTCTATGATAATATTCACTTGTACTGAGACTTCTCTTTCTTCAAACTGATGCTCCATTCATCATAATATGTTACCTTCTGCACAAAGGTGCAGAGTGAAGGAAATGTTGTCAACATCATCCAAAAAAACTGTCCTGAGTTTCACTGTCATTTTGATGAATGAGCCTATTTGATGGTCTGCTTGCATTTCTCTTTGGCTACTGTCTGTGTGTTTACACGTATGTCTCCATTTTTTTTTATTGGCCTATCTGTCCGTCATTCTGCCTTACTGTCTTTGTGGTTTCCTGCCTGTCTTGCAGTCTCTGTTTGTTAATCTGCCCATGAGTCTGTCTTGGTTTTCCCAAAAGAATAAGATCCCATGTCAAAGGATATCACTTTGACAGGCAGACGGCTCTGGAGTCCTCCTAATGACCCTCCTCTGCTCCTCCATGCTGCTGACCCCTCACATCTACGGTATCAGCACTTATTCTGTCAGAGCAGCATTTTTACCCTGCATCCTGTTTGGTCTTGTGTCAGAAACAAGAGACAAAGGCTACACAGACGTTGCTTCAGCCCAGGATGTGTGGCTGTTGTTGGTAGATTAAAGAGAAGCAGACCTGAGAGAGATGAGCCTCAAAATCGAGGATGCAGGATAAAGTTGACCACGGGGGTGAGCTTCAGCATAATGCCTGTGCTTTGTCCTGATAATCCGTGTCTGAGAATAGACAGCACTTACAGAATGTCAAACTAAACTAGCCAGGATGTCAACAGATAAATATCACTAGCATCACAGGTTCCTGCTGAGTGCACTGAGCGACTGATTTTCTGCATGGATTCATTTGATCTGAGTGTCTTATTTCATTCATGTCTCGCAACCCTGAGCACTCTAATAGGAGGTGTCACACCTGTCCTACACCTGAATGGGTCAATCATTTTGACTTGCTCCAGATAACCTCCTCAGAACTACTGTCACAGAGCTACTGTCATTCTGCAGTTTTAAACCTCAAAACTAATCTCCAGCCTCAGAAATGTGTCTGCTGGAAAAAATGAGAGACATCAAATAGATTTTATGTGCAAAGTTTAAAAAGCAGATATTTTTGTGCCACAAATCTTCCACACAAGAGTAGTGAAGTGGATTGGCAAGGGAGAAGGGAAAAACACAGAAAAAGTCTCTAGAAGTCTGGAGTTAGACATTGTCTAAAATCTTTCCACTGAGAAATGTAATAACTTTTCCTGTCCTGAACCTTCTCAAGAGGAGGCAGTTTTATGCTTGTTGATGTTCTTTACTGACCAACCACCTTATTTTTTATTATATGAGAGTGAAAATAAACTTTACAAGAACTGAAAAGAAATTTCCAAAAGGTGGTCAAATCTCCATTAAAAAATACAGACAAAAAATATGATACAATACATTTCCAAACTATTTTGAATAAAATTTCATTTGAAATTAAATTAAATGACTAAATAAAAATATGACGAACAAAGAGGCTCAACAGAATAGAATAAATTGGATTGTTGCAAAATATTAAATGCTCCTTTTAGATAACAGTGACAGTGATTTCTGGCTCTTTTGTGCTTTTTACAAGAAAAGTTAACTTGATGTTGTATTCACAACTTCGTAAGTGGTAATTTTCTGAAATCTTACAGTTCTTAATGTAATGTACTCTATATACACACTGATGTTTTTAAAAAATGTTGGAGCCTATGGAAGTTACCATTTAAATGTTTTAAATGAATTACTGTCTGAAGTTTTCCAGTGACTAGCATTCAATTAAATTGAGTTTTATTTATATAGCCCAAAATCATAACAGAGGTTATCTCAGGGCACTTTTCATATAGAGCAGGCCTAGACCGTATTCTTTATAATACTATTTACAGAGACCGAACAATTCCCACCCATGAGCAAGCACTAGGTGACAGTGGCAAGGAAAAACTCCCTTCAAACAGGCAGAAACCTCGAGCACAACCAGGCTCTGGGTGGGCGGTCATCTGCCTCGACCGGTTGGGTTGAGCCCGACAGTGGAATGCAGATAACACAAAATCACCTGGTATTTTCAAATTAAAAAGCAAGCTGATGTTGCTTTTTACTGTCAGCATTTCTCATTGCCTTCCACAACAACCCTCATGATCTGCCACCTCTATGGTTAAGGTTTGATTATGGAGTTACTCATCATGGTTACTGACATTGGTAGGATACGAACACTAGTCTCTGATCTCAAACTCACATGATTTTGCGGCACTAATAACAACATCACGCTACATCCGCCTCTTCTACTGAGAGACAGCAGTCATTATTCACACATATTGCAGGTTGTTTTAAGTGCTTCTGTTGTTTCCTGGTGAGGACAGTCTCGATCGCGCCATTACACAGCTAAGAACTGGCTACTTCCCGCCTCTCACTGTCTTTCTTGCGAGATTATCACATTGAAATGTGATCACCAATGCGAGACCTTCTAGCCATGTCGAGCCATGTGAGCTAGAGAAACTTTGAAGTTGAAAATCAATTTTTAAAGCAGCAACGCAACCTCATTCTCTGAATATGCACAGCCACTCTCTGTGGAAGGACACGCTCTCCAGCAGCATAATGTATGTCGTATCTGCATTCAGTCCATATACTTCTTCATTTCTCCGTTGGTCAAGACGATGGTCTCAGAAGGATTAATTATAAGCCCCCGTAACCAAACAATCTAATGAAAACCTGTCAATCTGTCTGCTCATTTTTCTGATTCGCTGCCCACCTCTCCTCCTCATTATAACACAAAAGAGGAGAGCTGCCTGTCGTGCTGAATCCATATTTCAGTCATGTTCATGTTGAGAGGCGTTTACTGTATCGTTGAGCACAGTGAGTGAGTATTGATGTATGTGAACGTATGCTGCAAGGTCTGGGATTATCATGCTGTATTGGTGACTCTGTAGAGTTTAATGATATTCTGTACATCGGGAAAACACACACATAACAGTCTGCCATCCCGCTGCCGTCCTCTGCAGCCTTGAGCGGTCTCGCAGCTACCAATTCATAACACTTTCTCATTGACATTCATTGGAAACGTTTGAGGTGGCAAACGTTTGCTCGATGGTTTCACAGCAACAAGCTTATGAATTCAACATCGGTTTTATAGAACGACTCAAACACTGTTATTTCGTCTCTGCGATATGCTGGAGAGTCTTTGGTGTGCTGTTTGGAGGAACCAGACATTAAGTTATCTACAAAAATATATTGATGTCTCAAAACAGCATCTGGTACATCTCCATTTACTCTAAACTCTGGTGCATGTGTCGACTGGTGATCTTCGTCCAGCCAGCAACACTCCTCCTCTGAACTTCCTCTGCTGAAATTACACCTCCGTGCCCGGAAAGCACCCCAAGGCATCCTAATTGCTCAGGGCGCCTCAATCTCTGTGCTTTTCCCTGTCTTCTGGCTAAAATATGATGAAAAAGACGGTGCACTTACGAGAAAGTCAAAAGGCTGGTGGTGGAAAATGCAACGTGAATTATGTGGAGCAGAAGAGGTGCAGAGAATGTGAGAGGCCGCAGGTTTGACTGACAGGCAAGATTTTGCAATTTTCTATCAGGATAGATTTCCAGGAACTTTACCACAATTTATGAATAGTGTATCTCACTTTTTCCTCTGTATGCCATGGCCCTGTGACATGAGGTTTCTGTTGGAAGATGTCTACCAGTGGTCATGCTTTCTTATTATAAGCAGGTCATGTGGATTGTACTGGACCACTTAAAAACCACAAGTCAAATTCAAGTCTTCACATGTAAACCAGGTTTGATCCAGTATATACTGGAGTTTTAGTTATTTAGTACCAGCATCCCTTCCACAAT
Source organism: Macquaria ambigua (assembly GCA_008360985.2). Lineage (NCBI taxonomy): Eukaryota > Metazoa > Chordata > Actinopteri > Centrarchiformes > Percichthyidae > Macquaria > Macquaria ambigua. The sequence goes on from VMKM01000144.1 coordinate 474,457, forward strand.
AAACATAGTCATTTGATTCAGTGTCAAACATATCACAAATGATTTAATGAATAAGTGTTTAATGTAGGTTACTCAGTAATGTTATGGTTCTTCCTGTTATAGTGAGTGTTCTTCACCCACTTTGCTATTTTGCTGGGTAAATCTATTCATGCCTTTATAAGTAAACCTTGTAAGAATTTATAGTATATTCAGTATACTTATGCACAAAGCAGAGTAAGTGTATATACAGTATATATATATACAGTATATATATATTTGTTTAATTGATTACTGGACCAACAGGTTGTATCTTTACTTAAGTAGCTGCACTTATGTTTTATTTAGAATAAATCAAACTTAATATACTTAAGATATAATTACACTTACACGTGATACTATTTCTAATATTTTTGTGGCCCCAAATAGACAACAAGTATAGTTTCAGCATATTTAAGGATACTATAATACTGTATTTTGTGACATATTTTGGTTTATTCATTCATACAATTAATGTGAAAATCATACAAAGTGTTTAAAATGGTTGATAAAGGAAACGCACTATTTACATTATTTACAGTTTATGTGCACAAGAATTCATTTGAAAACCCGCTGATGGAAACAGTTCATTATTATCACTATGAGAAGTGTTTAAAGGAAATTCATAGTTTTGTTTGAGTTACATTTATAGATGCTTCTATTTAAATTTGCAAGGAAATAACACGCCCAGAATCCTTTGTTGTAGTTTTTTTGTCACCAGCTTTAATAATGTGTAGATGTGAGGTGTCAGGTGCAGAAGTCCATTTACTTTCTTCTCTGTTAAAACTGCCACACATTAGCCAGTAAATCATTCTGTTTGAACGGCTTCCACTACACAACACATATCAAGTTACCACAGAAGCTACATCTTAAATTGGTTGTTATGTCCTACTTCTAAATACATATACTTAAATACCAAGGGCTGTATATCTTGTATGAATATACTTTGTTTGGATAGGACAGTGTACATGAATATAAATTGCTGTAAATGTGTCAGATTCAGACTAAAAGGCATTTGTCAGCTGGTGTCCCTGTATTTGTGGAAGAAGGCTCCTCTGCTTGTAGCTGTGCTTATTGTCTCCATGTTCCTCTCACAAACCCCTATTTTTATCCTCTCACACTGAAACCAGTTTCCATATAAAATGGTAAAGAAGGCTCCTGTCATTGTGCTCAAAAGCAACGGCTGCAGGCGAGATCTGGGAGATCTGACTGGAGCTGTGAGGAAAAGCTGACAGAGAGGAACAGAAAAGCTTGTATTTCCTCTCTCTCCTCGGTCCCAGCTGCTCCATGCAACATATCAGGACAAGGGAAACAAACAGGGTCCTATAGAATCAGGTAAATAAGGAGCAGACATTTAATTTCTGTCTCTCTTCCACACCAGTAAGCGCGGTCAGAGAAGTTATCTGAAGCATAGGAAGTAATATGGATGGATGATAGTGAAACTGTATCAAAAGGGTGAAGTGTAGGTGTGCTGTTTTACTACAAATGCAATAGATTTATAACGCTTTATATGGATGATTTCTCTCAGTGTAAACTTTCAGAATAGCAAAATGTTAGCATGTGGACGTCAATAATTTATGTTTCACATGTTTGTTTCTGTGTTGCAAAACGTTCTGGTGACTTGGTGTCGTGTTGAAGCAGCAAAAACAGCTTTTGACATTAAAGATGATATGTATGTAGCCAGCTGTTTGGAGACTATAAGGTGGATTTACTCAATCGCTGTACCTGGAAGGCCTAAAATATGCCAAGCTGTCTCTCATCTTCATATTATTTACAACAAGTAAAAACTGCGCATACATAGATACAAATGCCTTTTTTTTGTCACAATCACATAATTAACAGGTATGTGCAGTACAGGAACAGGAATATTTGTTTTTGACCTGTTAAACTGCAATTATGCTTCTCCAGCTGCGTGTAGGCGAGCATGCTCAGAGGTTGCTACAAGACATTAGCATGGCTGTTTCTTTTATACATGCATGTTATATGTTTACATTTGTTTTCGTCTCCGTTTCTGACCCATTTGAGTCTACCAGTGATTGGCTGTATGGAAACAATTCCTCCATCTACTTAGACAGCGAACAAACGTAATTCTGACAAATTAATGCAAAACTCAGGGGTGCCATCATGAAACCAAAAAAATATACATTTTTCCCTTTTGGTTTCTGATATATTTCTTAAAGGCAAACAAATGACAAAGTTATTTGCAGAGCAGTTTTGCTGCTGTGGCAGACGCAAATACAAAACAATTTAATATCAGGACTTTAAGTTGTAATAAGGGTGTTCATATGTGAGCCAAGAGAGTTTTTCCAGTATGTTCTTAACTTTTCAATGTGTCTACTTTATACATTACATAGTATTGGCTGAGACATTACTGTATAAAGCAAACATTTGCTATTAATATTAATACACTCCATTTTAATGACTAAAATACAGAGACATTAGTGAATGCATAAGTAAAAACATGGTCTTTATCGCCTCTTGATGTTAAAAAAGTGTATTTAACTTCTGTATTATGTGTGTTTATCAGGGGCTCTATTGGCCAGATCTGTGTACTGTTCCTTCAAGCCTGAGTTGTCATTGACAGATAAGGTTGGGTCATGGGATTATGATTGGCTAACGAGGTTAGGTCAACTCTATCTCTCATAGGACCAAAAAAAAAAAAGGATTTTTCAACATCATCAGGAATAAGCAGGTGAATGAAGACAGATGTGTCCCTGCAGAGGAGCTTTAATGATGTGTATCAGAACTCACCCTTAACCAGTCTAAAGGTTTTTTTTATTTTTTTATTATGATCCCTTGTTTCCCTCCCTGAGCTCTGTTGTGCTGAGGAGACCTGGAGAGAGCTTGACCTTTTTGTTTGAGGACCAGAGAAATGGAGCTGTCTTGGAGTTTGAGCTGACCTTTTATCCTGAGATCTCCTGTTTGGATCTTATGCCGCTGATTTCCCCTCAAAATATTTTGGTGAGTCATTCACCAACAATCGAGTGCTGTGCTGTCTGTTGCTGCTGAGAGGGGGCGTGTGTAGCAGTGAGGGGGCTCCCAGATGGACCAAGCCAACCTCTAATTACTCCCTCGGAGGGATCAAACCAAACTCCTGTGTGTGTGTGTGTGTGTGTGTGTGTGTGTGTGTGTGTGTATGTGTGCGTGCTTTATTAAATGAGAGTACGGGGAACAGGGATTCAGAATCATTCTCTCTGAGAACTATAAGGTTTTCTGACTTTCCAAAACAGTCCAACTGTAAAGGCAGTGGACGCTGTTCTCTCTTGGATAGTTGTAGGTGGCCATCCACAAAGATGGAGCAAAATTTCCCATGGACCCCAGCAGGTATCAGCTGGTAATATGCTGGTAATTTTGATAATTTCTGCACCCAAAGATGGCCACTAAACAAGGAGTGCTGAAAATACAAACAACCAAAAGGCAAATACTTAATTAACATAATTTTTTGTTTTAGTGAGTTTTTGAAAGAAAATCTACTTGCCGTGGAGAAGAAGCTCTATAAAGAACGGTTCTCATCATACAATTTGTTCATGGACATGATGGCTATTGCTCACTTGACGTGTATTATACCTATGACATAACCAATACTCCTTTTCCACAAAAGAGGTGTGGTGCATTATTCCAAATTACATTTTGTGACGTCAATTTAGCCTCCAGAGTTAGCCATGATATTTTTTTTTACCTGTGATACCTGTCAGACTCTGTACTGTACCTGTTTATAGAGATATACAGTACAGACATTTGTCTTCCAAAGCATCTATCCTGCTGAAGTGTCCTTGAGCCAGACACTGATTTCCATCCAGTCCTGGGATGTGTATCTGACCCTGACTTGGGCTGCTATAGGTAAAAAAAAAAAAAAACTTTTATGCATTATCAGCTTAAATGCCCAGACCGAGTACCAATGACATTCTAATGTCCTGCCAGATATAGGCACTACTCAGGATATGAAGCATAATGTTGGGGTGAATAAGTACTAACGATTAAGATTGTAATCACACTTAATCTTGCTGCCCTTCTTTGATCGAGCTTTTTTGATCTCAGTGGGACTAAGTTAAATTAAACAAAGGCTTAATCAACTATGAAAAGCCCGTAAAACAGCAAAGAAGTCAGACAAATCCATGCTGAAGGATTTGTTGTCTAATTATGCTGATATGTGAGCTGCTAATTGTTCACCGTCCGCGTGTTCAGACGACTGTTCGTAGACTCTCCTGCTCTGTTTTCATGCTTATCAGAACCTCCTGGGGAAGGCACTGACTAATCTGCATGCCCACAGTGAGAGCTTATCTGTTTTTTTTCGGGGGTCATTTCTTATCTTGTATGATGGTGCTCTGAATCACAAGGGCATACCAAGGACACGTGGACACTACAATAAGTCATGTCCAGTTAAAACACAAACACCAGGTTGATAAAATGTTTAGTTGTCTCTTTAACACTGACATCCTCGCCGTGTTTTTTTTCTGTTTGGATCATACCCAACCATATTTTTATTTATTTATTTTTGTATCTTTTTCCAGCCTATCAATACATTCTGTTCTGGAAAAATGGTTTGTATTGAGAAAATGCTACATATGAAAATCAACCCAATGTTGTGGATGATCTGGCCTAATGCATGTTTAATTTTAAGGACTGTGTTCATCTACTTAGCTCTTGGAGATTAAAAATGCAATTAAGTTTTAGTCCAAATCAGGTGCATACTGGGAAAAATATTGAATTTGAGTATAAATTGATGCAAGTGTCAACCAATCAATCATTCTTCTCCCTGAGGAGACTAAGAGATTAAATGTATGAATGTTATTTGCTGTGTGTAATTACAGGATGAATCTATTGAGAGATAATAAACTGAGGTTTCAAACAAAGATGAATCAGCAGCAATGAGACATTCACTGTCAATATTTAAGATGAATCAGAACTTCAATAAAAATGTTTTAAAAAAACATAGTGGAAGAAACATGATTCTCCAAACTTCATAAATGCTTACCAACTGGAAGTATTCCCTAAGGGTTAGTAGAAAATGGCATTAATATTTTCAGAAAAATCTATATTTAGATATAAATATATATTAATACGTTCATATCTATAGTTTCAGTGGGAATGGGAGTGATATTTTTTTTCTTTTCATGTGCAGGTAGAGTTTTATATTCTAACTTATAACGAATATAAAAGGTCAAGAAAATGTCATGTTAAGTGTTTCTACAGGAATTCACTGGGTAAGCTATATATATATATATATATATATATATATATATATATATAATATTGAAGGTTCTGCTCATTAGCTCTGTCCTGTGAGGGGATCTACCTCGTTTAGATTGGTGCAGTGATGTTTCCCAGCCCAGTATTGTTAGCTGCACCTCATGGCTTACGTTCACTGCCAATGCAGGAGGCAGTGTGTCCTTTATGTGGCATGATGGTGGATGAAGCATGTAGCATGTCTGACTTTCATGTTGAAGTCCAGAGTTTGCGTCCTGTCGCAGACCTGCAGTTTATTATTTATTAACACTAACCAAAATCTTTACTTAACCATAACCAGGTGTTTGAGATGCCTAACCCTAACCATACCTTAACCATCATTTATTTGCCACAACCAGGACCTTTCCCTATCATTAGTTGCCATGCACGGGTATTGCAGAGAGCGAGAATTTTCAAAATGTTGGCATTCATTGTCCCATATTAATGTTCTCGTCAGGTGATAGGGTTGTATGAAAAACAAGTTTTGTCCTACAAAAAGTGATAAGTGCTAATTTCATAAATATTGCTTTTTCTGGAGCTTTGAACTGCATCTCAGGGTATGCCAGTTGTTATGGAGTGCATTGATCGCAAACCTTTTTTGAGGCTAAATTTTGCAAAGGTTAAGGACTTTTGAGTAGGGTTAGGCTAAATTACTTTGCAGTTTGGGATAGGGTTTTACTTGCTTTAATGTAAACCAAAAACGACTCTATCCTGGAGTCCACATGTCCATACTTTTTACCACGACATTTAACTTTATAGAAAATTACTACCCATGAGGTCAGACTCCATATTCACATTCAGAACATGCTGACATATCTTGAACAAGATCAGGAAGTCCTCACTGACATGCAGAACATACAGTAAAATCTAAATACACAATGCAAAGCATAGCATGGAAAGCACATTCTATACTATATTTCATAGAAACACAGGAGTCTATGAATAAGCTCCACAGCCCAGATGGCTGACACTAACTTCACCTGATGTAGCACAACAATAACCCTTTAAGGGACGGCCTTCAACTTCAGTAACTGTCCATAAATCCACAGATAAACTTCACAAATGGTCGACACCGTTGCCTTGAAGCATTTATTCCAAAACATTAACCGAGAGAGTGTTCTTCATCACTGTAAATTACTTTCGTTATTGCCGCTCCTTTTCCATGGGGCTCTGCTTCGAGCACATCAAGCACAATAGTAAACAATGCTCTCACCTCCCCACAATGCACCTCTCCTCTCATAAAGCGGTGCACCATAACATCCTGAAATATGTTTATATAAACTCAAGCAGTGGAGAACATAAATTCTGGAGCCTGAAATGTATCATGGTGTGAAAAGTCGGGAGTATGCACAGCTATGCAAAAACCCCTGTGGGAAATGATAAATAGGACGGTGGTAAATAGTGACCATAGTCAGCTTTATAGTCAGTCGTATTGGATTGGAAAGAAACTCCATTTTATCCCTGCCATTAACATGCATCTTGGATTTGAACTTGATTAATCTACGGCTTAACCATTTGATTTAAATTCAGGTGTAAATGCACAAACAGAACTATTGATGCACATGAAGAAATAAAAAGGTTTCTGTTCTCTACTCAGCTGCATTGCCTTATTTGTGGACACTTGTCCCCCACTTGCAGCATGAAAACAACATGCTGGTGGTTTGTTTAACAGCATCCACACAGAGACAACTCTGTTAGGCTACATGGCAAATGTCCTATTTGCAATGGACCAGAATTACCTGAGGACCTCATGTGATTTGAATCCCCCAGAGGGATTATCTCCAGGTATAAGTGAAATGTAATGGGTCTCCATGCTGAGTAGCTATTGAGCCTCTTGAATTTTCTTGCAAAATGCAAATCCAAGCCATCTTTAACGATTTCCACTGCAGCCTCAAGGAAGCAAACAAAAGAAAAACAAAAGAAAAAACCAAGGAATTTCTGCAAAAGACAATTACTCTGAGGGCCAGATTACTAAGAAAATGGTTTTGCTCAAACGTACTCTGCGAGTGAAGGAGAGCTCATGAGTGCAGTTCAGAGGTGGTATATCTATGAGATCACTAAGCTCAGAAAAGAAATGATAACGTTGATTAGAAATCTTGATTAGAAAATATTTAGTTTGGCCATTTTTCTCTGAGCCTAGCAACTACGAACAACACAGGACACACTGCATTTGTTTCCAAATTTCCTTGAAGAAATGATCAACACCACTTTGGAAATAAAAGAGAAGAGAGAAGCACGTTCACTGAAGAGGTGAAGTGAAATTGTCATAATTTTGAATAATAACATAGTTTGAGTATTGCTTCGTGCAAACAAGTAACTGCCGCTAGCAGCCTGGCTATTACTTTGTGCAATCAACATTTCATAATGATAAGTTAAAGCAAAACACTTGTCTATTGCCACTTTAAATGTCTTAACAAAACAAAGAAAAGTTTAGTTGCATCCTGTAGAGATCTTACAGTTCATTGATGATCAAGTCCACTATTTGTTTGCGTTGCAGTAATCAGATACTTTGTTCATTAATAAAGCCTAATTGCTTAATTTTTCTTTCTAATAATCCGTTTTTAGTTATATACAGGCCTATTTTTAATGCATCTTTCTTTTCCTGCTACAATCTTCCATGTGGCTCTTGTATATCCCGTCTGTGCTGTGTTTTTGGCTCCTTTCCCCCCGCAAAACTGACAGTCGCAAATAGCGTGACCCACATCCAGTGGAATATATATTCATCCTCTGTTAACATGTCTCCTCCTATTATTTACGTGTTCTTCCCTTACGCGATGAGGAGAGAGGCATACCTTACAGACTCTTGCACAAATGACTCCAGCCCGGTGCTGCTCTGGCTTGAAAAATATAACAAAAGGCCACAGTGAATCTGGCCCTGAATGTCCTGTTTAGGGAAATATATTAGGAAATGTACCCAATCTCTCTGTCTTCTGAACCTTCATTATGATTGTAGCTTTAGGACACAAGATAACTCACTAGAATACGGTCATCAGCCACTGACCTTAAATCAACACATGATGAGTCAAGTTGCTGATCACCCAAAAGAAAAAACTGGCAGAGAGAGAGAGAGAGAGCGGGTATTTGAAAATATTTGCTCAGCGTATTTTGATAAAGCTGACTGAATGTGAGAGGAGCTCATGAATATTACATGGGATCCTATGACTCCATTAAGTGTGATATATGCAACTTTGAGCCAGCCAGCATGAAATGATGCAGTTTAATGCGGCTTTAAAAGAGTATTTATCATGTTAACATCAGTCTATAAGGTAGGGCTGTTTAGCAGGTAGACGTGCACAATAGAGCCAGTTAAGGGCATAACATTTCTAGCAACACAATAGGCATTTGAACCTCCAGGTAAGAAACGGTGGTGAGGCTTTGTGAGCTTACATTAAACATCTGCATCCAACAGACAGATATGGACACGAGTGGAAACAGAGAAGAAGATCTGTATCTATTTTTCCAGCACTTTCATGAGAAGAAGACTCTTGCATCATCAGGTTACATCAAATATTTAAACATCCCCACCACACATTCAGTACATATAAAAATATTCTGCTTGGAATAATAATTTGTGTCTGATATGGTTTATCCACAAAAAAAGTACAATTAACTAGTTAAAAATTCTTAAAGTTCCACTCAAAAAATATGTTTGTCTTCTTGTTCCTACAGTTGAATGTTGTAGTGCTGAATGATGTCTGTGCAGAGTTTGACACTAGAAGGATGTTTTCACATTCATCTGCTGAAAGTGGAAAGTTTCTATGTGCTCATTGAATATCCCATTTTCAGGGCAGTTAGTCCAATAGTTTGGAAGCCAATCCCGGTCCAATATTCAACTTGCAGAAGTGTGGTGTGGACAGCGTGCACACACTGAGAATGGACTTTACAGTGAAGCAGGAAATGCCTGTTGTCCAGCAGTTCAACTTATATTTAGGAGGAGATGTAATTTCAAAGATTTTAACAAGAGAATTGAACTTTTTTGTGTAAAAAGAATCATGTATCAAAGTAGAGCAATTTATATGCATGTTAAAACATGTCTTTAAAATGGCATCTACTTCTTCTCTTTCATTTAAAAACCCAGAGTCTCTGTATATGCAAATATGTTTCATTTCAAAAGTTTAACTGCAGGACACAAGCCATCTCCTACCTCACTGAAAAGTCCATTCTCAGTTTATGTGCACTGGAGGGGTCATGTTTCCACATCACACTTGTGTAAGTTGCATACTGGACCACGACTGGCTTCCAAACAAAAGTGTGTGTGCACAGCAAAGTGAAGTAACTACAAGCAAAACACATTTTTGAGTCGAGGGGTACTTTGATGTTGATGAAATATGTAAAATAGACAGTGAAAATATGCATGGCTTCAGTTGTTATTACTAATAATAAATAATAAAGCATGGATCTATACATCATTTACATAGTACATTTAAATGCACACCCTGAGCCATTTTGAAACGGTTGATGTATTTAGCTCATCCACACAGTAGCTCAGTCAGTGTTCTATCAGAGCAAAACAAAACAAAAACAACTGAACTGTACAAACCGAGTAATTAAAGTTAATTTCACGCATCTGCAGTTTGTGATCCAGCAGACACCGAGGCATTAATCATAATTAGTTGAGATGCTCAGATGCCCTCCAGACCTATCAATCAGCAGGCCACCTCTGGCCTCGACGCCGAGCTGCAGTGTTGTCTGCACTGCTGAGCAGGTCAGGAGCTGTCAGCAGCCGTTCACTGACGAGTCTAATGCCACCGGCGGGAAGAAAGGGGCAGCGAGGACTGTCACCAACCTTTCCCACCCAGGCAACCACCTGTTTGAAAAACCTTCCTCTGGGAGACAGGACCCGTCCGGAAAGACCAAGACCACCTGCTGCCTCAGAAGCTTCTTGCCAAGAGCTGCCACCCAACTGCCACCCAGACCTCCGAGGATTCACCCAGTGCAAGCCCACACATCCCTGCCAGTTAGCCTTGTCACAGTCATGGCTTATTACATGCCATAAATTATTACCCCTTTTGTGATTACATTACAAAATCTTAACAAAACGGTGTAGCATTCATCTTCAGGTGAAAAGGCTATTAATGAAACAGGCCCTGGGTGCAAGGCTTGTAGCCTAGTCAAATTATATTTTTGTGATGTAAAGAACACAAAAATAATGGGACGGGTTGTTTCCTTCTCTTGTTTCTGCCAGTTACACACGTACAATTGAGCTGTATTCTGTACTTCTCTTAATAACAACTATTACCAGCTCACATTACTCCAAATAACACACTGAAAATCTGTTTCCCCAATAAAAATATTAATTTCCTTTGCCATGTGAGTTCTGTTATTCTACATATTCAAAAAGCAACAAGTACAGTGTACAGTACGTTCCCTTGGTCTGCTGCTTACAGCTTTAAAATGCTAAAATAACTAATTGCACAAATTAGCTACCATTTAGTCTGGTTAACAAGAAAGTAATCAGTGCTTAGCATAATGCTAACAACATATCAGAACCTTGGGAAATCCTGTAGGAAAAGTGGGACAGCTAACGAGAGTTAGCAAGACATCAGTAGCTTAAATAGGATTTCAGAACACATACTTAACCCAACATTTCTAACATTACAGTGAAAACAGGAGCCAGGGAAAGTACAGGGAGAAAAAGGGGGGATATCAATGAAAATAATATAATAAAAAAAATATATAAAACAATCCCACTTACTGTGAATTCATCCACACTTCACATCACATACAGAATGAACACTGGCTTGAGGCTTGATTTCGACAAAATATGTGTTCCTTCTTTATCTTTCTAAATTAAATTGGATTGAATTTTCTCTCTTTTCTCTAAACTGCATCCTCTTCCGCTCACAGCCAGCCTCTGTAATACTCACTTTTCTTTGAATTCATGGATTAGAAAGTAATCACACATAAAAGCTATATTGTTTTTCATAGCTCATACACAAATCTTTTTCTATTTCGACAATGATACCAATAAAGATTCCTGGTTTACTTATAAATTCTCATTTTTGCCATTGCAACTAAATTTTAAAGAAAGCACAAAGGAATACTGTGCTGTGCTGCACACCAGGGATACTGTTTTGATCTTGCTTCACCTGTGGACTTGAGCACATTTCACAATAAAAGAGTTGAGTTATATCTCAACAGGGAGTACTGCTGGTGGATTCAATGGCAGATACCTGCTGAGGCCCATCCCAGTGTTTTATTCCGTGCCCCAGATTGAGTTTCTTGCTGTCATTAAAGCAGACATTGAGGAGGAAACTGAGTTTCTACTGTGTGCCATGCATCACATGCCCTAAAGCTGCAGTGCTAGGTTTAGTTTCCACTCTTGGTTCTTCTCTGTCTCTCCTTGCTGCCATGCATCAATCTTGCAACAGTCACACTTGTACTGTGTGTCGCACTGCAGACACGATCTGACCAAAGATCTTTCTAAAACTTTAACGAAATGGATCTTTAAAATCTCAGCGTGCAGGAACGGTTTGTAAAAATTCCTCCAAAGTGTAATATTTTCTATCATATAGTAATGTTTACCAATACACTATAATATAGACCTTGTGTCCTGCTTATGTGTGGATTGTAATACTTAATACCACTACCACAATTAGCAATCTTAAGCACCTACAGGTCTGACGAAGCTATCCTGTGATTGTTGGTAAGAGAAACAGGTTGCTGATTTGGTTCAGAAATAGCTCGGAAAGTTGTCTGTTTCTTGTGAAATGCAGTCAGCTGTTTCTCTTGCTTTATGCACTGTGCTGAACAACATGTACTCCATTGGCTGCTGAGTTTCACACTCCAATGAACATCAAGCTGACAAGTTTCCTAAGGATGCATTTGTTGACTTGATTGGGTTTTTCTTACTCTTCACTGTTTGTTAGACCATCTCTTGTACCTCTAACTTTGTAAGTTACAATCATGTTGCTGCACCAGTAATTCATATTTTGTTTGTCCAAATGACAAATGGCATATTTTATTAAAAACCAATGTTTTTAAAAAATCACTTGATGGAACATTTTGTTGCATACCATCAAATTTACTACGTTATTGGATACAAGAATAATCCTCAGTGCTCCATCCACAGTAACTAATAGAAACGTGAGTACTGTTTGCAATCATTATTACTAAAATTTTACATATTCAAGAGAAGGTAATAATATCCTGGTTCCACACCCCCGAACTGCCCACATTTCAAATATTGTTCAGCAATTAAAATGTCTGTTTGAAGAAACAACTGAGCTAATTCAAGCCTTGGTAGGTTAATGTGCCAGAGACAGAATCCAAACAATATGAAAAAAAGTGTGGATGAAATTGATGGAGCTATTGAGGATGTTGTAAATCAACTGACAGAGCATATAACAGCTCTGAAACCCCATGCATTAAAGGTGTATCTTCAAAAAACATATCTTTTCGGATCTTGCCATGTTTTGGAAAAAGGTTTCTAATGGCTTTCTGTTACTTGAGAGAAATGGGTTTGGAGAATTTGATCCTATGCAATCAACTGTATATGATTATAGTTGTCTCTCTTTTGATTGCAATGATGGATGTACAGGTTTACTTGTTTCCTAGTAACCAAGACCGAGACCTGAGTTGAGCCGGGTCCAAATTACATTCAGTCTTATCAGGCTGTTGTATTGCTGCAGGTCTATACCTGACTGGATCAGAGTGGACTTGCTATGAGCTCTAATCATGTGGTGCATCAAACACTGAAGGTGAGTGCGAACTATAAAGTGCAGGACATTTTTGTTTGGGTTTAATTGTCCTCAGGTCACTTTTGGGCTGGGTCTCTCTATTAATTGATGCACATCAGCGTTCAGGTAGGTTTTTTCCATGGGTCTATATTAGATCAGATCCAGAATTTTTAATCTGTAAAGACATTTTGATGGAGGATAAATAAAAGAAGTTAAGAGGTTTGATAGCCATGCAGTTTGCAGAGTGCACACCAATAATGAAATAATAAATAGTTAAATGCAGAACTACATTTCATAGACACCACACCAGCTTGTGTGTCGACTAAAAGGGATGTTAGAGATGGTTAGAGCAACATAACCATCCCTTCGTAAACTTGTGACTCAGTCCGAATATCATAAGCAAAGCAAACCTGATTCACAGATTTCAACATTTAATGTCAGAGATCCACAGTGATTCATCCGACCTTCGCTGAAACTGTACTTTCCTTGAAATTGTAATGTTTTCATCAAATTCACCCACAGCTGAAAAAAAAAATAAGAACCAAATCATACACGAACAGAGGAGCCAACTGGTTTCTCTTCTCCAGGCAGACATTATTACACTCTCTGGAGAAAATCATCCTGAAATCTTCAGCAGAGAAGACAGATGTACTGTGTATGAAGGCAAGGAGATGAGCAGGGTGTATAGGTATCTATGGATTCCAGGAAAACTGTCTCAGCCCAGTCATTATTCTTATAGGCAGGCGGTAGAAAAGCCATATCAACACCAGTGGCAGGACTGTATATCTTTTGAGAATGTGTGTATATATATATATATGTATGTGTGTGCATTTTTTACCTGTCTGTCTACGTGCCTGCTTTTGTGTTAGTATGTTTGCTATCAATCATCCCAGTTTGCCACTTCTCCAGGTATTTCATGTGACTCAGTGTTTGACAGCACAATCTGTAATAAATCGGTTCCAACTGGCTTTTGTATTTTCATCTGTCTCTTTGAGTCATTCACAGGATTCAGCCATATTCTCCTGTTTGTTGACAAGCGACTCAGAGGCCTGCTGAGTCGTGTGCTGGGCTACATAGATTTCCAATGTAACACTTAATTCTGCTAATGCAGAACATGAACACCAGGAACATGTCTGCTGATCCACAAGGCATAGCAACCTGCTCCAAATTTCCAAAGTTGAAAAGGTTCTGCACTTAGTGGCTTAAAACTTTTTACAAATCTGGAAAAAGCAGCAAAATTAGTTGAAAAGTACGTCCACTCAAAGTGCTTGTTTTTGCCACTGACAGGCTGAGATTGTTATTCTAAGTGTCTGACAACATTATGGAAAGGATCCCTACAGAGACAGACCGTTTTGTTAAAGAGCAAGATCCTTTTTGTTTAACCAGAAACAGAAGTCTCGCTCAAGGAAAGGTATCGCTCTGAAATCTTGCAAGAGGGGAGTTGAGGAGCAGGAAGAGGTGGAGAGAGGAGTTTGTTGTGTTGGGGTACAGAGAGCGTAGTTGTAGTAGTGTATTGTCTGTCAGACACTTAGAATAACAATCTGAGCCTGTCAGTGGCAAAAACAAGCACTTTTAGTGGACAAACTTTTCACAGGCGCAGTTGTCCACAAGGATTACGTTGCAGCCCGTTCACGGCTGCTGGCTGAGAAGATCTACTGGACCATTTCCAAAACTTTTGGTAACTATTAGTCATTTAGACCCCAATATATGTAAAAAAAAAAATAAAATAAAAATAGGACCCAGGTTTAAAAATACCGGGATTATGCATAACATGCCATGCTTTTCACCAAAATTACATTACAATATCTCACTGAAAGTATTATAGATGTTAAAATCATAGTTATATTTTACTGTTGACACCTTAGTTTAAACTATACAAAACCTATACAATTTTGTTTTTGTTCTGCGTTTTTGTTTTTGCATGGAAACACTAGCCTGGCCCTCTGAGAGTGAACAGTGCAAACAATTTTGGTGTCTTCATGCAAGTTAAATAAAAAGACTTATTAATGCCATCATTAAATTAAATTTAACGGTTACACCTTGAGGGTACCCTGACAGCTCATTTCAAGTCCTGTGTCACAGCACACAAACCGGCAACTCATGTCCTGAATCCAGCATCAGCTCTCTGTTCCAGCCCAAACACCTCCACTCCTCAGCCTGAAGCTTTCTGATCAGCCTTTTCTTTACTCACAAAACCTCTACACTCTCACAGGTTTCTCTCCAAGTCCCAGTTTCATCTTGAGCAATGGCCCTCACCTCTGGTCCTTGTACACTCAAGCCACTCTGTAGGGATTCATCCCTATAGTCCTCACTGCTAAACCTCTGTTTTGATTTTCTTCTCTCTGTAGCGACAAAATCCACTGACCCTTGTCATCACGGGTCAAGCAGAGAGAAGATGGTACAAGAAGTGCTTTTTATTTGTCCCTGAACTGTGGAACCTGAAGTGTTTGTTCTTTATAGTTTTACAAAAGCTGTAGTTATCCCCCATTTTAGTTTATCTGTACCAAATTATCTTTTTTACGGAGCCCCCCTGGGGTCAGCTGAGAAAACAAAAGAGCCATGTGTAAGTCTGTGCTCTCGGTTTACAAATCTGAGCCTACGGAGGTTGGTTTTGGAGTGAAAAGCCCAATTAATAAAACATTACATAATGAAAGCTGTCGAGAGAGAGCAATGCAAAACACAATATAGTATTAAATCTACCCTTAAATCTAGATAACAATGCAGCCGCCGTCGAAATGCTCCATTCCTTGTTCTCTGAAGAACAAAGTCGTTATCAGATCAAATAGGTCTTTTCTCAGCTGAGCCCAGAGGGGCTTCGTACTTTTTCTTCAGAATCTGAAGATCCCAGATTTCTTTTTTCGTGAAAGCTATTTTATTGATATCTATTATTTACACTCACACTCACACACACACACACACACACACACACTGTATGTGTGGCACTACGTCACCTGCTGAGCTGGTTCAAAAGTCAATAGTATAAGAGGGAGCAGCAGGTAAGCTCTGCCTCTTCTTCTTATTCATTTATGAGTTTGACAAGTTGTCATCTGCTTCTACACTCAGTGCATTCAGTCACAGGTGAGTAGTTGCAATATCTATTTGCCTACTGCATGCGTTTGTATAGGCTATTTTTACAAGGGCTGTGCTGTACATGTAATAAGCCTTGTGTTTAGTGTCATTTCAAATGCAGGGGTACACTGTGTCTCTTTGCTTTGCCAGGCTTGAAGTTGAACTGTCTCAACATGTCAGACTCGGGCAGAACTGTTGAAGATGTGAGGATGGTCCTGAAGACTCGCACAGAGTGTGACCCAGAGGATGTGCCGACATTCTATGATAAATGGGCAGAAACCTATGAAAAGGTCGGTCAAGTCTCCATGTTACCTAAAAGTAAAATCCTGTTGTCTTTGTTTTGTTTTTCACACACTGATGTAGTTTGGACATTAGTTAGAGACTGTGACACACACATTCATCCCCACAGAAACTGTTTTAACTATTTCAAATGCACACACCCTCTTTACCACAACCACTCTACCTCAATGGTCAATGTTCATCAATACAGTCTTTTTACAATGTTAACATTCTACATTCTTTCATCAAGTCTTTACAAGTCTTTTGCACTGTTTTGTTGTTGTCCATTTGCACCTTATGTTGCCTGCCTTGTTTGC
Source organism: Macquaria ambigua (assembly GCA_008360985.2). Lineage (NCBI taxonomy): Eukaryota > Metazoa > Chordata > Actinopteri > Centrarchiformes > Percichthyidae > Macquaria > Macquaria ambigua. The sequence continues at coordinate 491,042 of VMKM01000144.1, forward strand.
ACTGCTTAAATGTTAAGCAAAACGAAATTTAAAGTTTAAAGTTGAGTGTAGGGCAGAGAAGGGAGGGTAGTCTACATTTTGTGGGAGAGCAGGGGAGGAATTACATGTTATACTGTATGCATAATACCCGACTAGTTGAAAAACTAGTCAAACTGTCACATGTATTTAATTTGCAAATATTAGTCGATCTTCCCAGTGGCTACATATCGCTCTTTCCCACTCACAGAGTGGATCTCGCTTCTCATCCTATCCCTCTTTCACAGATGGGCGCAAACAAACAAAAAAACACACTTGTTCTCTCTCTCTCTCTAATTCTCTTTCTTTTTCACAGTCTTACCTATGAGAAAATGTAAGTGAAACACATATTTCACATTACTGCTGATTGAAGCATATGATGGGGTTTAGATATTTGATTGTGAACATCATGTCTTCAACAGGATCTCAACATCCTGGACTACCAAGGACCAAATCTGGTAGCAGATTTCATTTCCTCCAACTTCAGTGGGAGTCGAGAGGAGGCCCAGGTTTTGGATGTTGCCTGTGGGCCTGGACAGTTAGCTAAAGTGGTAAGGCTGCAGACCTAAAACTCTACTGCTGTTCTTTCAACGAGTCCACTGCTGATAATCATCAATACCAAGTGACTATAATGTCAGAGTGAAAATGTCAGGTTATACACCAGTGTGAGGGGTGTTGTCCAATAATTAATATAATAACCTTCCCTTTCACCAATTCTTAGCACAGTTACAAAGTGATTTTTACAAAATGCTTTACAACATGAAGAGACACACAAGTTAAAACAATTATGGAAAAAAAGTTATAATCCTTGAGATTTTCATGACATCAAACCCCATTTTTGATAATGATGGGCATTTTTTATGCAATTACCATTCAATGTATTTAATTTCTGCAGTTACCTTTCTATATAGTAGTTGTTTTATCTAAAAAAGGTGGTTGCTAACAAGTGGCTAATGAGACTACAGAGGTTGTCAGGGACATTAAAGGCAAACTCTGGTATTTTTAAACCTGGGCCCTATTTTCACGGATTTTGGGGTCAAAATGACTATTTAACAAAAGTTTGGGGATTCGTGCTCGTGAAAAGTACGTCCACTAAAAGTGCTTGTTTTTGCCACTGACAGGCTCAGACTGTCATTTGAAGTGTCTGACAACATTATGGAAAGGATCCCTACAGAGACAGACCATTTTGTTAGAGTAAGATCCTTTCGTCTTCCTGCAACAACTCAACCTCTCGCAAGATTTCAGAGCGAGACTTTCTGTTTCTGGTTAAACAAAAAGGATCTTGGAAGTTGAAAGCTAATGTCACCACCACCTGGCTTAGTACGACCTGGCGATTGCATTTATGCTAAAAAATCATAAAATTGGTGTTAATTTGTGAAGATTATCTTGCTGAACAAAACGTGTAAGTATCAAACTTTTGAGGCTGCTCAAGTAGTGTTTACTATAGTATTAAATTGCACTTGCTGTTACCATGGTAACCATATTTGTCACCAAATCAAACAGGACTGAAGTCTTAAGGATTGCAATTTAAAGGGCTTTGGTAATGATTGATTACCAAGTGGCTACCAGTTTCCTGCAGACATAACTGAGAATAAGTGAGTGCTAACAAAATGGCCATTCAGTCTGACTATCAGGTTTGTTTGTGTGTTCCTCTGCTGTGCATAGATGAGTGAACTTGGCTTCAGACACTTTGTGGGAATCGACTGCAGCAAAAATATGCTGGAGGAAGCCACGAAGACTGGCCTCTATGACGACCTCAAACTGGCCAAACTGGGACCTGAACCACTGCCTGCACAAGCTGGTGCAGTACAGTATATACAGTCATATCAGCTTACTGAGCCATTCATCTTAAATTTGAATAATAGCTTAGTGGCATGTTTTATTTTTTCAGGAAACAATACTCCAATCCTCTTCCAACATACATTTGCTGTTGTCTTTCCCATCTTCTACTCCCTTCTCTTATCTCTTCATCATTCTTCCCTCCCTCCTCATCCTCTCCTGGTCCATCAGGTATGTTTGATGTGGTGGCGATGATCGGTGCTCTGCAACCTAATGTTGTACCATTCAGCGTTTTTAGAGAGCTGTGTGACGTCACTAAACCAGGTAACCAGCTACAGCTCCCATCAGGCTTTGTGTTCTGTACTTGTGCGCACACAGTTTTGTAGACATTTTATATGTGTTTGTGTTATTTTCAAATGGATCCCTGGGATTTGTATTAAGAAAACTTGATATGATCACCACATCAAATCACACAGGTGTTGCAAAGTCCACTAAAACAAACAGTCGTATGGATTTTCATGTCTTTTCTTCCAGGTGGCTTGATTTGCCTGACAAAGACTCAACACAGAACTGATTCTGAAGACTCAACTGTTGCTGTGGAGAGAGAGCTGCAGCTCCTGGAGGAGGAGGGACTGTGGACTCGCGTAGGGATCAAGAAGTCTGACAGATACATGAAAGATACGAGTATGATAGACAAGGAAGACATGCAGGATGAGAGATATATCAGTGGAACTCTATACCTGTTCAGGAAACCCCTCATGTGATTCTGCATCATGAGAATCCATCAGAATCACAGGCTCAAATTAAATTATTTTAAATCCCACAGAAATCAATCACTCAGAAGTGGTAAAAAGGTTGAAACAATGAAGCTATCATTGTGCACATCTTAATCATGTAAGTTTGATATATTCATCTTAAGTGTTTTGTGCTCTATGAAATAAATTTCGTTAAAAATGATACAAATAAGACATTTGCTTGTTTTTCACTACAAAAACACGCTACATGCCAGGAAAATGCTCCCCACAGTTAATTATTCTGAATGATCTGAACCAGTGTCCCAACCTCTGATACCTGGGTTTTAAGTGAAGCCTGAGATAAAGTGGAAACTGAGGACAACAGACCGGAGGACGCCCAGCTCTGTCAATACAAATGCTGGAATTCCACCAAAATGCCAGACCACTGGTACCCAAAAAAGCTGCGGCAAAATGTCACAAGTGGAACTTATACTGGCCTTAATCTCAGGAGGATATTAAACACAAGCAGCAAACAACAGTTTGAGGATACAAGGAAACACAACAAGTCTGGACCTCTCGTGAAAGAGAAAACTTAAAATATGATAAAAACTGTGAATGCGACAAGTTCTCTTAAATCATGCCACTTAGGAATAAATCTGTTTGTGTGAGTGGTTCTTGTATGAGGCCAATTGTGTCACTATGATGATGATGATGATGATGATGATGATGATCCCACCCCACCTCTCATCTTCAGACCTCAATAATTCCCCTCTGCCCTCTTCTGTTCTCCTTTCCTCCCCTCGTCTATATTATCCTTTCTACCACCCACTCCTCATGGAGTCTCCATGTGGAGATATGTGCCGATATTCAATATTGCATAAAATTTAACACACTTCATACCGTTGGTGCTGCAAGCGTTAGTACTGTAATGGGTTTTCAATACCCTCTACAAATCCAAATAAAAAAAAAAAAATAGGGCTTTGCTATCCCTCCCACTCCTTCCCACCAACCCACTCAGAATAAGGAAAACCATGTAATTACAACACAATACAACCATACTCTGTCCTAATTATGTAAAAGCATATAAATTATTCTATTGCACTGCTGGTTACATATGTATGAACACATATGTTCATTGTGCAATTGACCAAATAAGAGATTTTTCATGTGAATTGTGCATTACGGTCTTTAAATAAATTATTTGCAGAGCTGTCAAATGATCAAACGTGAAAAGCTTTCAGCTTTCACCTCAACGTGTCTTGTCCCTGAAGCAGATCTCAGCCGGAAATGACAAAGTGCCAATCAGTACACTATATTGCTGATTTGTATGTAGCTATTTAAAGGACAAATAGGGATGCTACTGTGAGCTTAAGTTAGCTGCAATGTCAATAAGAATGTACTACCAATCAGTTTACATTCAAGTTAAACTGAAATTTGAGTTCTCCTGACTTTTTGCGTTGCGAAATAGGAACTTTAATGATGCAGATATTGTGCACAATTTTTTCGCATTTTTAAAAAAAGGATTAAATCAGCAATGCTAGGAGAGGCAGTCAACTCTTGAGGGCACAGATAGTCCTGTATACGAATGTTGACATTTTCTCCTCTTTTTCAGCAAGCCCGCATAGCATTGGTTATGTACTGCGTCTGGTTAACTGCAAGCCCCCAGGAACAGCGCCGGGCTGTGAGACAATTTTGGCGTATTGGCCACACTCATTATTGCAACTTCTGGCAGCATCACATGACGTACATTAGCCCAAAAAGATTTTATTTCATACAAAATCATTAGAAAGGGAGCAGCTGTAAAATTGTGAACACATTTTTAAGAGCTCACAAACCCTGAAAATGACTGTTTGTGTTATCAGAATTAACTCTGTTCGGTCCAATAACATTTGGAGAGTCTAGAAGAGCAGTGTGATTACATTATTTTATCCAATACATGTGTGCATGGAGCAACAAAAGGTCAGCCGGCTCAGCCAGAGGAAGGCTTGAACAAACATGCTCTCAACCAGCTCGGCTGAAGAAAAACTCTGAAGAAAAATTAAGTTTAAGCAAGCGCTCTGAGGCAGAACGCCACCTATGAACCTTCCCTACCCTGTTGGTTACAAGAGAAAAGTGACCAGAGATGAGAAGGCCAGTGAGCAGTCAGTCAAGGTGAGAGAAAGACACTTCCCCCTGGTTCCTTCCTCAAGCTCCTTCGAGGGCTTCCCTGATGTCATTCCCTCTTTTTCAAGTGGCTGCGATGTTAAAAAGAAGGGTGTATCAGCTGAAACGATCAGCATGGCATTGATATAGCTATTAGTGGTTGCACAATACATTACTTTTATCATACTATTGACAAACATCCCAGCGAGAGCTCATCTAGAAGTGAGGTTGTAGAGTGGAGCAGCATGTGGTCTTTACTGCACAAACAGCGGCCTCCAATGTTTCATCTGCTCACCTGCTAGGCTCAAAGTCATCACAGAGCACACACACCACAACACACACACTGAAACTAAAAGACAACATGATTAGCTTTATGTTATAGGTTTAGGTGCTTATCCTCTCTACATCAGGAGAATCCAGGGACCAGATTGCTAAACTAAGTGACCTCTTACCAGCTGACATCTCCTCATTTCTTTTTAATACACTGTACAGTACCTTCCTGTATGACAAAATGTATGAGTTAATAACCAATTTGGCTGCAGTGCATGGACTTATCTACCCTCAATTAGCCTAAAACTATCATACATTGTGTATGCTCTGCCCCATACTGTATGTGCAAAACGCTTTTGGTAGCACTAATGAAATGGCTTACATAAAAATGCACAGATTTGATTTAGCAGATGGCACACATGTATTTTGCACATGTATTTTAATTCTAAGGAAGAATTTAAATATTAGTTCCTTCATTTTGCCGTGTGTCCTGTAACCCTGCTACAGTTCTCCCCTGCCTCTCTTTATACAATTCTGTGTGTAAGTTACATTATTTTCTCTGCTAATGACCAATTTTTACAGAGAACAGAGAACAAAAAAGAGATTCAGACTGGAGTCTGGATTTTAAATATTTCTATTTGATACAATACAGGGCTGTACACACAGTGAAAAAGAAAACAATGTGCAAGAGTGCAAGTGCAAACGTTTCAGTCCATGTTGGACTTTCCTCAGTGCAAAATGAGGCATGCATGGTGAGTAGCCCGATACATATAGGTTTACTCTGCAGGTGCACCTAGTCAATGATCTAGGGCTTTTTACCAGCAGGTCAAGTCATTACGAACACAGTAGAAGAATTAGCATTGACACATTCTCATGCACAAACTGATAAGATATAGTCACAGAAAACAGGTCATATCAAATTCTTCATTTAAGACACTGGGCTGTAGCGTTTTAAGGTAAAAGATGTATCTGCATTCACGTTGGAGTAAAATCTGATCCACATTGCCACCACGGCGATTAGGAATGCCAAATCCAAAATTTAAAACAATGTATAAAATTATTATTAAAGCGCAATCTCTTTTATGACAACAAGACTAAGAGTCTTCAGCCTTGTTAGCTGCTCTGTGAGGCTGTACTTGGCCTGCTGAGGCTGATGAGAATCGCTCCTCTGTTGCATAGGCTAACACTCATTTTGTGCAGTAGAACATAACTTACTTTTACAGTTGAGACAGTGGATTCACTACAGAACAAGGTCCTTAGGGCTGAGGTAAAGCACAGTTAAAAATAGTCACTTGACTTTAAGATCATCTTTTGCCAGATACAGTAGGTGACAGAGACTGAGAGAATGGGAACTGAACCTATCGCTATGTGTTTTAGACTACTGCTCTTCTGCGACTGCACTTTCGTGGTCATTATTTGCTCCATCATTAATGTTTGACTTTTGAAAGTTGAAACTGTACATTTGACTTTCACACTCCTAACTCATAACTTACACACACTGAGTGATTATCTTCTGGCCAGTTATATTCCCCTGGGCATGCTTTGGGCCTGGCGGTTGGCCTTTTGATGAGTGTGCTGGTCAAATAGAGAAATAACTATTGCATTAGCTTTCACTGTACACTCTGACTGGGGACATTTAAGTGACACCCAGTGGGAGTGGAGTTTGTGTCTGAGCCAGGGAGACAGAGAGAGAGGAACAGGATGAGGTCTTCAACAGCAAGGTTGACAAATTCAGTCTGACAATGACTAGGTTACAGTCTCCTCATGGCTCCACACAAATCTGATGTTTTAGTCTGCCACTAATTTTAGTCTCTTCAGTGGAAAGGAAGTTTCAGTGGACCTTTTGCTTTTATCGACACAACAACTTTTCCACCTCAGCCAAAACTTTTTTGCGATATTTTGTGATTTTTCTGCATTTCCAAACAGGTTTTTCTATGTGCAAATTGAAAATGTGCCTAAAAGCAGGTGGATGGAAACCCATCTCTTGTGTCTCATCCCATCGAAACCCATCGTCTTGTGTTGTGTATCAGGCTGCTGTCTTTTGATTGGCTGTATTGAAATAAGGTCTCCATCTACGTAGGTGGATACCTACCGCTATTCCGCCAAATTAATGCAAAACTAGGGGCCGTCATTATGAAACCAAAAAATGTAAATTTCTCCCTTTTGGTTTCTGATTTATTTATTTATTCATTAAAGGAGAACACAGGACATGTGATTTACAGAGCAGATATGTGTGCTGTAGCAGACAAAAGAATTCGATTTACTTTCAATTGGACTACAGAGAAAATATGTATTGCATTGCAAGAATGTATATCGACCTCTAATCTACACATAGCGTAGTGTATACTGTAGCAGGCTAGGCCTTAAGGGGTTTGTAATCTCTTTCAAGTCCCTTCTTAAAACATACTTTTATCTGAGAGCCTTTCCTGATTTTACATGAGTTTTAATTTTTCTTTGAACTGTCTTTTATTTCCTTTAAAATGTTTTTCTTTTCCTATTCTTGCCTTTTCCTACACTGTATTGATATCTGTTTTCTTTTAAAACCTGATGATGTAATGACTAGTCTGACTAGTTAGACTAGTTTTATTTTGCTGCCCTTGTGAAGCACTTTGTAATGTGGATTTTGAAAAGTACACTATAAATAAAGATTATCATTATTATTATTACCACTTTTGTGATGGATGTGCAATGTGCAATTCTTACCTCTCTGGTCTCAAGAAATTTGACATTGTAAGCTTCACAAAAGGTACACTGCTTTGGTCGTGTAAGCTGTGTCTCATGGAGACTTGTGTCTTTTTGCCTCTTCAATAAAGCTCGTGAGAAACAGGAGTGAAAATTATCAGAACAAAACCCAGTTGGTAAACATGTGTAATATTCCCCTTTAAGAGCCTACACTGTATTAGGCTTCTGGGTATAAATCTAATTTGTTGGTTGGAATACCCAAGGTGGCATTGTCAGTGTTGCATATCGCAAGGATACTTTCTCACACAAGCTAATATTTGCATTTCATTTGGTGACATTATTAAAATATGTAAATAAGCAGGTTTAATTCCTCCTCTGTGAGGCTTTTCCTGAGGTCTCCTCTTGTTTTATTCCTTATGAGAGTTTAATGGAACACTTTCTTCTTCCCCAATATACAGTATGTGGTTTGTCATTTTCATATCTTGTTTAATGTGTTGTTTGATGTAGGTTATGTTAAAGCCCTTTGAGGCTGTAATAGTGATGAGTTTGTTTTTGTGTTAAGTGGCCAAAACAATCTGGCCCAAATTGAATATCTATGGAATGAAGTCAAACTCAAAGTGAAATGAAAGGTAGTAAAGCAATTATGTTGAATACATGAATGTGGATCAGATGTCATGGCAGCAGGCAGGATCTTTGTAGCATGTATTTATTTATACCTCATAATTAGCCTGCTGGTTGGAGTTTAGCTAAAGTTATTGACCATTAGCTAAAATACTACTTACACTACATGTTTCAGTTGGCCTTTCTGCTCGGCCAGAACCTACAAGTTTTATGCCCACCCGACATGGGTGCTCATACTGAACGTAAGGGTGGAACACCTGGTCACTTTTGTCCATTGACAATTCCAATAAAGTTTATTCAAACAAGGCGACTGCGCCATCAACAATGTTGAAAAACAGAGAGAAAGGCAGTATTACTTTTTGCAATTCAACTATGAACAGAAAGTAAGAAGAAAAACAGACAAATATTGATCTGCAGATGGATGAAAGTCTGTTCAGTTTTATATCACAGCAGTATCAGTCAAGACGTTTAGCCACAACATGTAACATACTACTCCAGTAATATAAAAAAAAGGCTCCCTGCACTTTATAACTGATCGTTTGACGGCAGCCATGAAATCGGACCTTGGAACTGCTTAAACTGCAAGACAGCCGACCAAAATTTCTGACATGCCAGAGGTACATCCGATCGTCCGAGAGTCAGATCGTTGATCATTCAGGCAATTAATCAGGCATCGTGATCCCCCTTAAACTGCACGTCAAATGACGTGGCCCGATTCTAAATATTAGTCGGGTGCGACCAGTTCAGGGCTAAAATTGGGCTTAGTCCCTACAGTGTCTGCCAAGCTTAAGAATTTTGCGTGGTAAATCTGCCAGTTATTATTGTAAACTGTGCAAGAAGGCGTAGCAACAGTAAGCAAATGGCCAACTGACAAAATAATACAAACATTTACTTATAAGACATATACTTAATTCAGGAAAGTTTGTCCTCCATCCACTTTCAAGACTAAAAGTCATGGCCACAGAACATTCTAGAAACTCCAAAATCCTGCTCATTTTCTAGCCGTCCATAGAGCTAGCAAAGCTCTGAGGAGCATTGAACTGTGCCAACTCAGGTTAAAACCCTGGAGACTGCAGCTGCAAACAACAAATCTAAACTGCAGCAAGGCCACGAACCACAGAGGGAGATGTTGGAGGCGGAGGTAACAAGCTCCTTTATTTTGTATGTGCATTCAACTGAACGGTGGCTGAACAAGATGCCCAAAGCAAAAACAACTTTCTTTTCAAGTTCAAGGTGGATGCCAAGAGATCTCCCAAGGCATACCAAACATCTTTTCAGGCAAAATGAGGCTCAGCGGCTGATTACTTAGTTGTGAGTACAGAGCAGCACAAGCAAGAATCAATCTGGATTTTGAGATGAATGATTAGGTATTTAGTTGTAAATGAAAAGAAGCGCAAGGCAGAATCACTCATGGATGAATTGCATCAAAGCTCTAAGCCCTCAATAAGCACAACAATGAAATGTGAATGAAAAGGGATTACTAGTTTTACAAATTCTCTTATCAGAAGGTTACACCTGTTAAAACACTAGTTTTAATTCATTTTAAGGTAATTGTATGGATTTTGATTCCTGAAAAAGTAACAAACCTGAAGTGGATTTGTTGCCTCTCACACATGCACTACCCTACCCTTTTTTAACATTAGTAATATATGTGATTTATCCTTGTGTTTACTGGTTGACAAGTGGCCAGATCACAGTATAACACTCAGGGAAACATTAAGGGCCATATTTTCACCCCGCTCCTCTCAAGTGTCAAAGGAGTCAAAAAAAGGGAGCCCTTTTCTTGATTTCCTAAAATTTGTCACTGTCTCAGAGAGTTCAAAGCCTTGAAAACTATTAATCCATCACAGACTTGGCTCCCTGGCCCCACTGCTCTGACCTTGGGCCATAAACAGCATTACTGATGTATTACAGGAGCAGAGACTGAATAATTACACAGAGGAGTTGAGGGAATTTGACGCACAGCACGACAAGCTGGATGCTACCAGAACAGATGGGTATAAATACCGTGTGTCATTTGAATCTAGATACGCCTACATATCCGGTTCTGTGTGGGGTAAAATCACAGTGTGGGTGGTGATTATGAGTCTGGACCAAAAACTAAATTAGATGGTTTAGGATCCATAGATATCACACTCCATGAGTGTGTTGTGTATAAAATTGCTTTGTTGAAAGACTGATTATATAATAGTATTGGTTAGCCTGAGCACATTATAATTGCTACTAACCAGCAAACACTGAGATTTGTGCACCTGTGTAATTTTGTTTTATGAAATTGAAAATATAAAATAATATATAATGATGCCACAGCTATTGTGTATGGCAGCATATTGCTTCCACCAAAAAAGTTAAATTCTTCTTATTATAACAACATCCCAACTTATCATTTTGCAACAGAAAAAGTTTCTTGTTTTAATGAGATATGTTGCTTTTTTTTTAAGCAACGAGAAAGTGATGTAACAAGATAAAATGATACATTATCATAACAAGACAAGTTTCTATATATCAATTACATGAAAAATATTATTTTATAACGTAAACAATACATGTTGTTGTGGATGTGTGTGACTTCTCCTTCCCAGTTTGTTGTGTGATCATGTCTATAATTTGCAAGTGATCCTCATTATAAGGTTATTGTTTGTATAGAGAGGGTGGGCAGTTAATACACTGTTAAGTTCACAATATGTCTTATACTTGATTCATTCTTTACCATTTTCATTAGCAGCACAACAGGTGTGCGTGCTGGTGAGCAAGCAGCCTTTCTGCATGCATATTGATGTGACCTTCTTCCCCGTATACAGAGGGAAGGAGCAGGAGCAGCAGCATCTATTGTAGCTACAGTTCAATCTGCCTGATGGTGAAATTAAACTGTGTTCTTCAGCCCCACCTGAGCCAGCCTGCTTCTACAGCTGTGCCACCATGTCTGAACAAATGAACCAAACAAACTCACCCTGACTTATATATTTATTTTACGGTTATCTGGGCCTTGTTCTCTGACATCTGCTCCAGTGATGCCACAGCTTTAGAAAGATCAGAAGAGACAGGAATAAACAAACATTGAAAATTCATAGTAATAATAAAATAATTAGTATGGATCTCAGAAATGTGCTTCCAAAATCATCAGTTATTATCATTATCATTATCAGTTTTGTAACATGTTTTCATGGTCATAGTATTGACAAAAATATATATGACCTTACTTGAATATGATGCTATATATTTCTGGCATGATCTGTGATAATACCCTGTTAAAACCAATGTTAAAATGTTTTAATTTTTATGAAATTCTGCTGAGAGAATCTAATACTGACATTCACAAAGTTCATCACCTTATGCCCATTTTTGACCTCTAATGGCACCCGATTTTCTGACTTCAAAGTGCCTCTTCCAACATATGATTACATGGGTTGATGTGTGGCTGACTGAAGTCCCAGTGATTGTACCTGGCAGTGTTCAAACTCCCAAGACTGCCCAAGACCCATCCCCTCAGCTTTATGGAGCTTCATACAGAGTGTCAGCTCAATGTTTACCTTAACGGTTGACCCATTCATACACACATTCACACACCGATGGTGACGGAGCTGCCATGCAAGGTGTTGGCCTCCATCGGGAGCAACTTAGGGTTCAGTGTCTTGCCCAAGGACACTTCGACATGTGGACAGAAGGAGCCGGGGATCGAACCGCCAACTCTGGGATTAATGGACGACCTGCTCTACCTCCTCTAGCTGCCCACCACAAGGCAGCTGTTTTCAGCGAAAAAGCTCTTAAAACCCACTAAACACAACCTGCTCAGCACCAAACAGCAGAAAGACACAGTTAGAGACTAGCTGGTGAACATAGTGGAGCATTTAGCAGTTTATGAGCAAGATCCCTCAGGAGTTGGTAGAGACCAAAAACAGAGCTAAAAGAGAGTGAATATTGGACTTAAATTCCTCAGGTGGCCAGAGACACGACTCCAAATGAATGATAATGTTGGTCTGTAACTACTGGATGTATAAATATGTAACTGTTTGCTAACAAGTTCACCATAACTTAAAAGTTGATGATACGTCAATGTTGTGTTCACAACTTGTTTATGCTGCCCCCAAGTGACCAAAGAAATGATTGCAGGTTTAAGATCAAATTCATCATCCAACCTCAAATTTCTGGTTCCACTTTTAAGACTTCAAACTGTAACAACGTTTTTTAGAAACCCTCCAGCCTTCCCTTTTGAAGTGCATTGATTGTTCACATTAAATTGCCCTTAGAGCTATGGAAGCCTTGAGGAGCACTGAACTGTGCCAACTCAGGTTAAAACCCTCGGACTGGAGCTGAAAACAACAAATCACACCACAGCAAGGCCACAACCACAGTGGGATATGGTGGAGGCAGAGGTAACAGCTTTTCTCTAGGCTTCTCTAGTTATGTCCTCTGGTGCCAGAATGCAAAACTTAGATCCACTGGCACAAACTTAATATGTTTTTTTATATTTTTTCATGTACAAAGAAAGTTGCAGTGGCAGTTAAAAGTACACACTAGTTAGATTTACAGAGTTGCTTTTAAAAAGCTAGAGACCACGACCATTCAACTGTGTCTATTTTTATGTAAACATGAGTTAGAGATGCAAGTTATTACAGTATTTTCTTAAAAAGATTCAACTGAAACTGAAGTAACTATATGGTCACACATATTGTAGCACATTGACAGTAGGATATCATCATTCAGCTTATTGTTTTGTATGAGAACATCAGCCAGTTTGCATGAAACATAAAAGGAAGTAAAGTTATTCACATTATCACCTCTGTTTGTCGTCACAACTCCTCCTGCCAACAAAGGTGTTGCAGAAGGTTACGAGGTTGTTGTTGTTCACTCTTTGTCAACCAAACCTGTCCTTGCTTGCTTAAGTTTTGTGATAAACAGCGGTAAGACACGGATGTTAACATCCTTCAGAAACAGTTTTGAAACAGATGCTGAGGTTCATCCAGTTTCCATCATCTGTCAAGACACATGGAGGTTGAAGAGGTGAGACTGAGGTCCTGCTGACATCCTGAGAGATGAACCGAAGCGGTGAGCGGTCTGAGGGATGAACTCCGACTGTTTGCATGCAGAATATCAATAAAACATGAGGTGTTAAGAGACTTTGTGTCCGCCAGATCGCTTTTATTTATGGAGCTTTTTCTGCATAATGCTGCTGAAGATGTAATCAGCGGAGCAGCAAAGCCCAGTGATCTATGTCTGTACTCTTATCTGATCACCCAAGGGGTGAGCGCTGGCCGGGCAGGGACGAGATGTAGCAATGCTCCTAATTAATAGTCTATGTTGTGTAGATGTTGTGGTGTCAAACAGCAACCACTGCTTCTAACCTCAGCCCTACGAGCCTTCTCCCTCGCACTTATCTGCCATGGTGATAAGAAACAAAGGTGATGTTGAAAAATGTTTAAGATAAATTAATTTACTATCAAATGCTGAAGTCCCAAGGTGGCTTTATGGTGATAATTGATATGCATCAGGAGCAGTGGTGAAAGAAGTACTCAGATCCTTTACTTAAGTAAAAGTAGTAAAATACTGTGCAGTACTGTGAAAATACTGCATGACAAGTAAAGGTCCTGCATTCAAAACCTTAAGTAAAAGTATGTAAGCATCAAAAGTGAAAGTACTCATTCTGCAGAAAAATGGTCGGTGTTTTACTATTAGATATGATGTTTTCTGGATTAACATTACTGCTGCATTAATGTGTATGTGTATGTTTAAGGTTGTATCAATTTTAACTACTTTATATACTGTTGGGTAGTTTAATCTATACAGCAATACATAAGAAAAACAATCCTATTTTCAGCTTTGTGACGATGCATTTTCCAACTAATCCAAGGAGGTTTTAAATTGTCTATTTAGCTTAAGAAGTAGGAGAATTGTCTCAACCCATAAAGGAACACTTAATCCTACAGTTTACCAGACAAATTCAAAATCACACAATTTGGAGATACGTGGTTTTCACTGGACAGGAAGGGTATGAAAAATAGTCATCTGAAAGGTAACTAGTAACTAAAGCTGTCAGACAAATGTAGTGGAGTAAAAAGTACAATATTTGCTTCTGTGACATAGTGAGAGTGAGAGTAGAAGTATAAAGTTGCATAAAATGGAAATACTCAATTTACTTACTTTAGTACTTAAGTAAATGTACTGTTACATTCCACCATTGATCAGGAGGAATATTAAATCCTCTGCATGCAAAGAGGAGGCTGTGGAAAGTCCGCCCACAAAAGTCACACTGCTAAAAGATAAAAAGTCACAAAAAGTCTGTTTTGTTAGACCCGCTTGTTCGGTCTTGTCTTTAAAAATGACACAATGTTTTGCCACCGTCAAAGCCACATTGCTATGCCAGATACATTTCCCAGAATGATTATGATGAATACAAACTGACAACAGAGGTCTGCGATGTCGTTTGTAATCAGGTGGGTGGCGGTGCTGTTTCTGCTCGTAGCGCTGCAGTCTCATCAGATCACTCATCAGGGAGAAGGCCGCTGGTAATTATCCAGCCCACCTCCAGAATGCAGCAGGAAACAGCAGCAGAGAGTCACCGTGCTCTCCACCCGCCTCTTCTCTTACCACTGATTGCTGCTGTTTCATCTGCGCGGAGAGGCATTAATCAACTCTCTTGATTCAGGTGAGAGCCCATTTATTCGTAACACTTCACACCAACCTTGAGTGAGCAGTGAGTTAAATTCAATTATCATTCCAGTGAGCCGTGGAATGCTTTATGTTGCATTAGAGACGAGCAGAAATCCTAATGGTATTTAGGTAATTTTGAATCATGTAAGCATGTAATGATACAAAATGATTATTCAAAAATGACAGCAGATTTGAAGGAAGCTCTGAGGGACTGTAAAATAATCTGTGACGAGCATGTAGATTGAAATGCTGCATTCAGTGAAGCTGAACCCTCGGGAATGTCCTGTTAGAGTGATCAAATGGAAAACAACTTTGGACATTAAAGCTGGAGTGTGGAACTTTTGTCTCCTCCTCCTGGCAGTGAGAGTTATGCCTACAGGGGAGCTCGCTCAAATTTCCACAGTTCAAAGACAATAATCCATTATTTAGGTAGAGTAAATGTAATAGCTACATAGCTACATACCCAAATATTGTCTGTCTGAGAGCAGTAACGCCACATCCTGTCTGCCCTCAGTCCCTTCTTTTCTTTCAGCGCTCTCCAACGAGAAGAAGCTACACCAATAGTTACCCGTGTTTGTGCTCGCCGTCGATCAATTTCTTTTTTATCTGGAGCATCAGAAACTTTTCTTGGACACTTCCATACTCCTAGTTGCTCTAGCCTGGTTACTCCCCTCAGCTCTGGCAAACCAGAGCCACGTAGAGAGAACTATCTGAAGTCTACGTGAATCACGTGACGATCAAGTATTTTGAACGTCTGTTGACACGACTCTCTCTCTACATGGCTCTGGTTTTACTAACCGTGCCCAGCGCGAGAATATCACCTCACACACCAGATTTAAAAACTCCGGTATACTGCGAAATACAGAGAGATTTACCTGCTGGTGATAGGCTTAATCAGCACTGGGTGAACTCATCTGGCAACGGGTTGAACATAACGGTCATTCATTTATATGTAAGAGTCCCGCACTATAGTTTTAAAATGACTGCATCTGAGGAACAGAAGCACTGAATACACAGATTTCCGCTTTTCAAACTTCAAAGAACTAATCCAAAAGCCTCTCTCCGTGTCAAGTAGACAGGGTTTCATTTGTAGATGGATTATCAGATGAACAGTCCCGGAGAGTCTAACAGCAGCAGGCTCAGATTCTCTCCGTTATTAACATTCAGCCCACTTTATTTCAGCACTCAAGTAGCTTCTTCATTGTAGAAAATGGGAGCGAGAGCAACAAATTGCTAAAGAGAAGTAAAGTTTTATGTTTGTTATCAATTTTTTATCCATGATTTCCAAGTCCTTTTGAACAGTTCACTGTCAAAGTGTCTCTGTCTTTAATGGCTTGGAATAATAAACATTTGAAAAAATAAATGGAAACTTCTATGAATTTACAGTACGTACACAATGTCTGTTAAGGCAATGACAGGGTGCAATTATTCCCCTCTGGATGTTTGGCTTTTTCTGTTCTCAGCCCAGGGAGCTGATGATGATGAGAGGCTTGAATGAGTCCCACTGGGTAAATAAAAAACCTGGAGATCATCAGATCACAGCATTCTGCATCACGTGATGAGGTCCAGAGGGAGAGCGGCTCCTGTGCATACTAACCACGGGAGAGATGAGAGAATGAACAAACAGACGGGAGGTGACAGGCAGGAGGGCTGAGCTCCATTTCAACAGGTTGCTTATCCTTCTGGGACTTCACAGTGTCTGGATCACACAAAGGTATATGTGTTGTTACGCAGCAAAACATTAGGCTACAGAGGGAATTTGAAATCATGGGCTACCTTCTACCCACCTAACGTGCCAATCACTGGACCTTTTTCTCTGACCTGCTACCTTTATGGGCCAGGTCTATTTTCACCAGAGGTTTGAAATTCACTTGTAAGTGCAGATATTTAAAGAGTAACTAATCACCAGGCAGAAAACAGTGTTTTGCTGCCCTCTCTGGTGGAAAATTTCAAGCAGTGCTGGGTGTGGTTGGGTGTGGTCAAAAATGTGTGTGTTGAAAACAACAAATTGAGCCCTGCAGGATCATCTCGGCATAGCACAACTCACCCATGCTCTCTCTCCCAGGTGTGTTGCATCAGTGGTTAATAATCAGTCAGGCAGATCCCCCCCCCATGTCAGCCTCAACCCTCCCATATATCGTCCTACACACAGCCTAATCTACCAAACTAGAAGTGACTGTGTTAGAAAAGCTGAGGTTTGAAAAACAGAGACAAGTGTGACGATACCCTGAGTCCAAATGACCCATTGAATAGGAGTTTAAGTACCTGTGGGACATATGGAGAATACTGTATCACAAGAGTTAATGAATTCTTTCCTAATTTCAGCTACAATGGACGCTCTATCAGACCTGTACTCCCCATGGTTCCATTACAGGATAATTAGATGTCATCTCACTCTGTGCAACATCTCCACTTTCAGTATGTCTTCTTCAAAGTGGGAGGCTCTATTAACCTCATGCAGATAATATGCAAACAAAGTAAAATGCTTTATTAAAGTTTTGCAGGCATCTCTGTTTTATTAAAATCAGATAGCTGCAAGATTCTCTTGGGATGCTGCAGGTCCGCCCTTTGTTCCCAAAATAAAGTTCTCGTGTTGTGTCTGAAGTGATGAATTGTAACTAAAGAGTGAAATACAAAACAGCACGAACTGGCGCTCTGTCCAGAGAAAGCTGCAGTATTTAGCAACATTTGATCTTTTGTCTCTATCATCCCTTTGGTTTTCTTTGAAATTAAATGGCGGGTTGGTTAAGTGAACATGCTGTGTGCTGTTTACTGATGTCATGTTATACAATAACTGGGTATTGAAGACAAAGATGTTTGACAGAATGCCACCAACAGCCAGTGTTGCCCAGTGCACGTTTCAATAGCATCCATACAAAAAAGATTGTAAGGAGAGACGGGAGGGAAGATGATTAAATGGACTTGCTGTATTGGTAACTGGATAAATTCAGGTGTAAATGTATAGAATGATGAAGTTAAATTTCTGGAAATCAAATTGCAAAACCATACTATATATTTAGATAAAAAAATAAGATGGGAGTGTCTGATTTTGTCTAATCCAGTGCATAAAAATCTTGAAAAATCATGGTACACCTTGACACAAAAAACTCTGTAAATCCATTTTTGCCAGTCTTGACCCACTGATTTGCGAAACCTAATGCAAAAGCCTAATGCAACCAAAGATATGAAAGGGAGAGATACCACGGGAAGAAATGCCTGGCTGACAAATCAATATTGTTGTAGTGTTTACATCATCACCTTGCCCCATCCTATTAGCTAGGTGCAAAGTCTCGCTTTGCAGTGAGCTAAATGCACTTCCAATAAAAGCTGAAGATAGCAGTTGCATTTGAATTTTTCGCTGGAAGCAAGTGTGAAGCTGTGAAAATGGTTTTGGATACTGCAAAACAAATTCAGTGATAGTGATTACAAAACAAATTACAATTACTAAAACAACAAACAACAAAGATACCGTAAACTAGAAATACTGTAAAAATGAATTAGTGCTGTAACAAGAAAACACAAATATAGATTACAGTCACATTAACACTAGTTTAATTGCGCTTTATGCCGGGAAGAATGTGAAAGATTAAAATGAAGTCCCCAATAGGAAATTAATCAGTAAACAAATACCTGAAGTTAACAGTTAGATGGTTACTTAAAATGTTGTATTAGCAACACATTAGACTCAGAGAACTAGTGTTATGGCTAGTTTGGTTAGCAGTGAAATGATTACAGAAAAACAAGTGAACAAATCAATCATCAAAAAACAGCTAGGTTATAATACAAAATAATGCTCTAACAAGCCCAAAGATTTCCTTCAATATTTGTTTGGTCACAGATCTGACAAAATGGTGGCTGTAACAATGTCAGTTAAACTGCTATAGAACTGTGTCAGTAGTGGTTGCTGCTAGCAACAGAATGTTCAACTGAAACCAACTGAACACAGGTGCTTTCACTTCAGCTGATTAGACCTCTCGTCAGGACTCCCAGTATAGCTCCAGCCATCTTCAATCTGAACACAGGTCTACTCAGAGTCAGTGAAAACACCTGTGTGACTCTGCAGGGCATTAAATGGCCTTCCTTCAATTCTTACTCAAGCCACTGTTCCTCTCCTTAGAAAGAAGTTCTTGTTTCTTATTCTGTGTAGAACTGTGATGTTGTTGACCAACAACACATAGAACATGGCTGAAAGTAACAGCATGAGGTGGATTTAGGATTATAAATAGTTGGCTCATATCTGATAGATCACGTTGATATTTGAGTCCTAGTGGTATTCAACAGTGCCTGACCCCATATCTTCGTTTAATCCAGTCTGTTTACTAAATGATGAACTTTGACAATGCCCCCCTCATCTAATAGGATGTACAGTAGGCCTATATACTATTACTAATATTACTAACATATTTGGTCAGTGTGGTATATAGTTGGACCATGGATCTATTATAAGAACTAGATACCGGACCCAAAGATGGCACTTGTTCAGTCCAATGAGAATTGCTTGCCTGGCGCATACTCCGAAAAAGTTTCTAGCTTCTGGGTTATGCGGCCCACTGAATACGTGCAGTAGTGTTTCCCCCCACTGGCCCCGCTCACGAGTTCCAGCTTGGCCCATAGACTTTACATTGTGATGACGTCACTGATTTTTAAATCACTTTTCTCGGCTCGAGGAAAGTTTTACAAATATAAAACCTCAACGGATCAAAAATGCATAATAGAAAGAGTCATAATGGAGCAGTTCAAGGTATCCTGTCAACAGTTTTACAGATGTCTCTTTTACAATGGTGGCCTATGGGGAAAATGCTTTTTGGGCCTCAGGGGAATTTTTTGCTGTAATACCGCGAGTGGCCACTGGGAAAAATTGGAAGCAAGGCTGAGCGGCGGCACCATATCCAGTTCTTATTATACATCCATGAGTTGGAGGTACATGTTGCTAAATTAGCATCGCTAGGGGCATGGCTCTGTGGATAGCAATTTAGGTCTGTCGGTCAATCCACCACTTTGGTCCAGACTAAAATATCTCACCAACTACTGGATGGATTGTCATGAAATTTTGTACAGACATTAATTGTTCCCAGAGGATCACTCCTAATGACTCTGGTGACTTGCCATGAAATTTGATACAGACATTCATGTCCCCTTCAGGAATTGCACTAATAATACCTAAAAACTGCAGAACTAATGACATCCCCATCACCATCAGCTGCACTTGTTTTGTGCTAAATAGCTCATGTTAACATGCTAACAGGTTAGACTAAGATGGTGAACATGGTAGACACTGTACCTGCTAAACATCAACATGTTAGCATTGTCATTGTGAGGATGCTAGCATTGTGACATTAGCATTTAGCCAAAGTACAGACTCACAGAGCTGCTAACATGACTGTAGACTTTTAATCTTGTTACAAAGAGGATTGTGGGCATTTGTATTATCTCATTTCTGAACTGCTCACAATTGCAAGGTCTGTGGTAGTAACCAGCCATGAGTTCCTCCTTCTGCTGCCTCTATTTAGGGCAGTTTCACTTTTTATTTCCATTGCAGAACTCCGAACAATTCACAATGATTGAGGCAAATTTATTTTAAGTTTCCTGACAAGGTATTCTTACATGCGTACTTATTATTTTGATTGTGTTTTTGCCCTGTTTGTTTTATGCCTTCACTATAAGTGAGTTTCGTTCTTTGTTGAAGATTTAAAAGTACTGCAGTAGGTTTGCTTCTGTTTAGACGTTATTTTAGTTAATTAGTTCTGGTACTAAACTTTTATTGGTGATTTTATTTATTTTTTCATTATCTGCAAAAGATATTAATTTCTGTTTAGGGGAATACCCAGTGCAAGAGAAGTTTTAGGACGGTTTTACTTGTTTCAGTTCTGTTGAAACAATCTCTTGATGTTGTACAGCGTCGCCAACTACAGCATCAAATCTGGATTTATTTCCAGTGTCAGGGGTGTTTCTGAATCAGTCTTTAACTTTTTGATAAGTGGGAGGGAAATTTTGTCGTCATAAAAAATTACTTTGACATTTCCTTCTCCTGGATGTTTCAGTTTTAGTAATTTAGTCAGCCGTCTTTATCTCCTCTCCGCAGACAGAAGCATATTAATACCCATCAATAATGTCATGTAGTGCATAAAGGGAACCCTCCCCCGGAAAGTTTAGGAGGAACAACAATCTGTGATGTAAATTTATGTTAATTTAATTTGCTCTAGAGAGGGAAAGGGTTGCTGTGTTTCAGCTTCATTTAACAGGGAAACAAAAGACCTCAGCTGCTTCAAAACACTGTTTTTCCACCACATTTTCTGCTACAGTAATGATCCTTTTTTCTCTACAACAGGAATTTGCACGCACTCCATGAAAGTTTACTTTAAGGTCATTAGTGACGATTATGGGTAAATCCAACATAACGGCAGGTCAAAATGTACAGTAACTTATTTTCAGTAGTTGTATATATTGTAAACATTCTGATTTTAAAAAAATTGACTGGCAGTGACAGTCTTTATTAATATCAAGGCCAGCCTCGTCAGTCATAATGGGTTTTACCAGCAGACTAATGCAGATAAAAAGCTGCACATCACTTCAATCTGATCAAAGACTGAGACTCCACAAGAACCACCCAGACAGACATAGAGGGTGAAGTTGAGTAGCTGTTATGCCAGTTAAAAGGAGGGTTTGTACAGCTCACATCAGCTCATTTCCTCAGTTGGACCCAGGGGGATATTTATTACCCTTTAACCTCTTTAACCACCAGAGAATAAAGCCCACAGCAGACTTCTCAGTCAGATGTTTGAACCAACTGAGCTGCTTCCAACAAATGGACCCACAGTAACAACAAGCAGCAATTACAGAACATGCATTATAGTAATAAGAAATGTACATCTATGTTTAGTATTTTCATTGGACATATGTTGGACACATACACAACATTGAAGTGTGTATGCATCTTGTACAATCTTTGTGAAGACAAATTTTAGTTTAAGATCTTGAGAGTGAGGGTTTTGGGGGAAAATGGGAGATTTTGGTCTGTCCTTTATATTTCAAGAGCTGTTTGAGGGTTAAGACTAAGTTTTAAGGTTAATTAGGGTTAGTGTTATGTTAGGATACGGTAAAATTCAATATAGCACTCCTCCAATGATAAAAAATCTATTATAAAATATGCCGGTATTTCTGGTTTATATTGTTGTTTAAAGTGGTGATTAAATCTTGGGCTCTCTTCTCCAACCTGTCAGAATTGTTAATGAGGGGGATGTAGATCAGGGCTTTGGGGAAAGTTAGTTTTGTGGTTCTCAGCAACTACTGCAATTGTTTCCAGGTTGTCATTGGTGTTCTCTAAAAAATGTTGCTGGGCAGCTCAAGCTAGCAGAAAGGAAGGAAGAAGCAGACTTAGGTGACCTTTCAACTTGCTGGGGGGATTTATTTCATAAGAATGTGGTCATGCTGTCCAATCCGTATTCCTATCACAATGTGTTTTTTGTGTGCATTTACACCCACAACATGTGTTTTTCCTTATCCAGATACAGATCACATGTCAGGTGTAAATGGGGTCAGTCAAAGGAAACTGTTTAGTCTTAGCACTTACTAAAAAGAGTAATGTCTTTGGCTTGCAGGGCAGACACATAACAGAACAGTATGTTTTGATTGCCCTCTTTATGACAGTGGTCATGTACATGGACACCATCAGAGCTAAGCAGTCATTGCTCTGGTGGTTTTGCTCTACATTTCTTGTCAATCAAACAGTCTCCTTGGGATTTTCTTAGTCTGGCTCTGTGGTGCTCTTTTCATTGTTCATGCATGGTGGCAATCGTGGCTCCCGCTAACTACCCAGGAAATATAAAATGCATCGCTTTATTTGCACCACAGGAATTTTCAAAGAAAGAGCTACCAGACAGCAGGTGTTCAGAAGCTTTCATGAACCGTATATCATTATTGTGTGGGATTATTGTGAGTATCAAAAGAGACATTTATTTATATGAAAATTACTTCAACCATAAAAACCTCTTGGAGACAGAGTTGTGTGAGAGAAATAAAGAACAAATAATTGAGATGGGGGGGAAAAAAAGCATTTTCTACTTTTTCTCCTGCTTTAAAATCCCACACACGATCCAAAGTATTGCAGTGACAGTGAAGAATAAATATACCAATTTTAATATTTGGATGGCTGATTTTCATTGCATCATTTATGTCTCATTATCAGCTTCTCTTCAATTCTTTCTCTTTCCCTTCTGATTATCTAATAGTCTACCTGTCAGGCAAACACAGATTAGTGCTTCAGCAAAAACACATTAAATGTCTGCAGAGTGAAGGAAGTGACACACAGTCGGTGTTTTATAGTCCGTGCTGCTTTTAGCTTCACTGTTCAAAGAGTTTCGGTGTCGGCTGCTCACTGCAGGTGGTACAGGCAGGAAGTAAAAGTAAAAAGAAAAACCTTGGTCTCATTGTAAAGCTTTTATTTTTCTCATGATATAAAGAAAAAGCACAGCGAGTAACATAAAGGCTCTCTGACTAACTCAAAGACAAAGTGTGGAAGTTACATTTTTAAGAGTGATTTTGTATTTATATTTACAGCAGGTGTTGAAATTATGTTCAGTTATAACAGTTGGATTTTAGTTGATTCTGGGACCGTGCTTTGGCCGAACTCTGATGTGTAGATGTGAAACACACACACACACACACGTCAATCCTCCAGTCAGTTGAATCCGTCTTCCCATATTTTGACACACTTTATGGCTGCGACATCTCAAATTTCACAGAAAGTTCATCGTCCTCGTAGAAAAAGTGCTTTTTTATAAATGAACACGAAGTTAACCAAAAGTCTAAGTTGATCATCACATCTATTCTGCACGTTTCTGTTTAATAAATTATTTTAAACATTTCCATATGGCAGAGAAATCTTGTTATAAGCACACAAATGACCATTTACATTTTTAAATATTTACATCTTCAAAATGACAGCAGAAAGGAAATAAAGAAACTCATAAACTGTTCTGTTTTTGACTTCACATCTTGTTGATCCACTGGTACCAGTAGCCGAGGAGCTCTGTGTGTCTGGTAAATCATCCCGCTCTGTCCTGTCAGGTCAGTGGGAGGTCAGGGCTCCTGCTAAATGAAATACTCCTTTTGGTTTTCACTGGGAGTGCTCTGAGAGTCCACCTGGCTGCTGAAGGGGAACTCGTGACTGTCTTCAGGCTGCGCTGCTTTGACTTCCTGGTTTCGATACGTCTCCTTCCTGCTGCAGAGGAACCTGGCCATTACCGCCAATGCAGACACAGTGACGAAGATCACAACGGCGATCACCCCTAAAAATACAGAAAATCACATGCATGAACGTAAGTAACCAGGTTATTGTCGGCTTTGTGCAAGAGTAGTTCATTCTGGAAAATCTGCTTATTTTCTTCTGTATCTAATCTGTAACATAAAGAGTTATAAACAAACTCAAATTTATGTCTCTAAAGCTTGTGTTTTTTTTTTGTAGAGCAAACTAAATTTGGGAGACAAAATACTGCTTGACTGAGTTGAATGCTGCATTAAAGTGGTTTTAAAATGGAAACGCAATTCTAAAATCCTTTGGTCAATGTTTTCATGCGTTGTGTGATTTGAGACCCAAAATATTATCATTAAACAGCCAACCCATTACTTTTCCTCACCACCTCCTCAGCCTTCAACATCAAAATTATTCTTTCCTCACCTGCTCAAAAAATGAGAATTTTATCTTCCCCATCTAACACATCTCTTGCTTATTCCCTTTACAATGTCAGACTGTATTTTTTTTTCAAGTGATGTCATAATCTTCCCAAATATAAAGTTTTGAGTCAACTGACATGATATTTTAATGAATTCTTCTTATTCCTGCTGAGAGGGATTGCATTACCTCCGATTAGAGCCGAGTCACTCCTGATGGCATTGACTAAAGGTTGACCTGGATCCACTGAACCAGGTTGGTCTGTAGAGAGAAAGACAGAAGAAAAAACTAATAAAAAGCAGAAAAGGAGTCCAGAAAGTAGAGGCAAAAAAGGTTAACAGGAACACAAAAAATAGAGATACAGAGAAGAAAGAATGTAGATCACAGACGAGAGGTGAACAAAAAAAGTAGAGAAGTTAGGAAAAAACGTGAAATAGAATAAGAAAGAACAATGAGGTGAAGAAATGTATAGGGACAGATGAGAGGAAGGTGTGAGAACCATCAGTCAGTGCAGACTGTGCTCGTTGAAAGCCTCAGCTCAGCCTCAAAGGACTTCACTACAGTTGTCTGACTAATCTCATCTGTTGAAGTGCCATCATTCTGTCTGCTTACCGAGGAGGATGGTTAATGAGCCCATAAAAAAGTCTAATGAACAGCCCTAAGAAAAATATTAAAGGCATACCAGACAGACTCCCACATTGGGAGAGGATGGGGTAGTTACCTAATGATATATAGTATGGTATAATGTGGGATATAAGGGATGAGTCTGCTCCTTGTACCTGATAAGGAGTGTGTGGTTTCTGCCGCGTAGGGATTGGCTGGAGAGGAGGAAGCACAGCTCGACTGGGCCAATGGGCCGGTGACCGTAACAGAGCTGTCAGGGTGCAGCAGAGCGGCTTTAAGAGGACTGATGGAGTTAAAGCGAACACCTGACAGACAGCCGGTGAACCCAAGAGAGGCCAGCCCGGCCAGCTCTGCATCCAGCTCATCAGACTCTGAACACAGAGAGAGAAACACAGAGACAAGATTTTGTTATCAGCTAAGTTCCAATTACACACTTTAAACAGAGCAGTGATGAACATTACATTTATCTTGATGATGATGATAAGTGTTATCTTGCAATGATAAGTGGTATCTATCTATGTCTTAATCATTTTAATATCCATTTTGACGTTACAAAAGAGGATAAACCTGCCAAATAAAACACTGATAGTGGATGATAGTGAAAACCACATATTATGTTCAAAGGCAAAGGTTTTGAAACAATTATTCCCACAATATTCATGCATGCTAACTACAGTATAGTTAAGTCATTGGAAGGTTAGGCAACTGAAACACTTGGTTAAGGTTAAAGAAGGATCATGGTTCTAGTTAAATATATAAAAACTAAACTGTTCGTCTGGGATGGGACATAAATCGAGGTGTCCAGCATCAAAGTCAGACGTGTTATGCTGCACCCTTGTCACTTGTCATGCTACAGTACATGAAGGTAGCACTACTTCCTGCATCTTCACTTAATATTGGCACCGGACATAAATCATGTCCTACAGAATCTACCAATATGAATTGCGGAGACTGGCTAATCCTCCCATATGTTTTGTTGAAATGGCAGCAAGCTTTTGATCGTAAAATGCCATATGTCTTAAGCCACACTAGTGGTGACTGAAATGTTAATTATTACACTGTACAATATGAAAGAGCTGGGTGAAACAAACTACATAACAGCTACTTTTCTACTCTCAGTCTTACCAGTAATGGTGGTGCTAGAGGGGAGGCAATTGGGTCATTAAAATCAAAAGGACTTATTCCCTTTGGAGCATGACTATGCTGGGCACATTTCATGGTAATATGCCTTTTACATTACTATATTTCTTGTGTACAAGTGCAGGTTTTAGTCTAAAAGTGTTGTGAGAGGAAAAAGGTCTATGGGGTCAGCCAAACATTATTATTCATCCTCCGTGGACCTTGAGTATCCACAACAAAGTACATAAAGGTTTGGCCATTCATTTTCAAATACCTTCAAGGACCGAAGTGTTGGTGAAGTGGACATTTTGACCTGATGATGGACGTATGCCAACAAACGCACTGCAGTTTCCATATTTGTGACACCTGCCTCGAAACACTAGGTTATATGCTTTTAAAAATCAGTTTTGAGAGAATGCAGCAGACAATGTATTTATAGGTAAAACTTGTGAGATTTTGTCACTCACTGGGTTGCCTCTCAGCTGTCATAACAGTTACACAATGTGTACAAAAAAAAAACATGAATGTAGATACCTCCTTAAGAAACTTCCAGTGAGTCTCACTTGTGGCTAATGTACTCACAGCATCACTGTTTGTGACAGCAGGTGCTAAATAAAATCTCCAGCAGCTATAAATGTCAGTGTGAACTACAATTATTCCTGCAGTGCAATTTAAATTTCACAGCACATCATTTCCAGTCATCTAAGTTATTACCAGAGAGAAGCAACTTTTCAACACATAAACAGGACACTGCAGAGTGGCCTGGCTGGAGAGGGCTGTTCATCAGCTGTATGTATTTGATCAGGCTTTGATTAAGCTTTAAATTGAATGTGATCCTCCGAGCAGCGGGAAATAATTTGACTTTGAATTATATAGCTCATGTCACGTGTATATCTGTTGAGCCGCTTGAGATGGGAGGAAAAAGCTAACAAACAACAGATTTAAGTAACAGCTGCAGCATTAGATTGCATTGCATTAGTGTACCATATTTTCTCTCCATTGTCTCTCCAAGACACACTTTTTCTCTATCTCTGAGTTAATTGTCTCTGAGGTATTTTAAGTAAAAACAAATTTGCTTCACGCAACATGCGTGTGCACATGTTTATCTAGCTATATTAACTAGTCAAACATGTCGTCTTTGTGATAAAGGAATATCCAAGAATATGGTCAAAATAAAAGCCCAAAAATTGGACCTAAAACAGCTCAAATTATGCAGTTCGATGAATAAAAATACAGTATGTAAAAAAAAAAAAATAAAATCAATGTAGGATGAATCACCAGTATTAGTGCTGAATGGAGTCTGTGCCTGAGAAGGATTTGGATGGTTGTGCGAGCAGTCTAACCCCACACTGACAGCACTGGCCCTTATATCCATGAACTTAAGATTACTGTCCACCTCCGCCCTTGACGCCCACCTCTCTCTGTATCACTATCTCACCCTCCCTCTCTCTTCATCATCTCTCTCTCCATTCTTTACTGGTCCATTAGTTAGGCTGATGGATGACAGTGCTGGCAGGGAGTGACAGTATATCAACTATCTTGCTGCCTCTCTGATACTGATATGACTGCCTGACTCCTCTGGCTCAGCAGAGGGAAGACTGGGTCACATACTAACATGGCCTGGGTCAACAAAAAAAAAAGAAAAAATGTAAGGGCCTGAACCAGCATCAATTTGTATTTGTTTCTTACACGTGCACCGCATATTGGTTTCAGTAGAGCATGAGACGTATTTGGTTTTTTCTAAGTCAAAACTCTTTTATTCATTACTGCTGTTCAAAAATGGCTCATCCTCTCAGCCTAGGGTTGGGGTATTCAATATACAAAATTGTATAGATTCTAGTTCTGTTTCCGATGCCGCATTATTTCTTCTTCTTCTTCGAAAAAGGGCGTTTAAGTATGCTGCTAATTTGTTTTTTTTTCATGTTTGCAACCGTGTTATTTGTGCTGCCTCCTGTCTTGGCCAGGGCACTCTTGAAAAAGTCTTTTAATCCTGGTTAAATACAGGTTAAATAAAAATAAATTAAAACATCTTACTGATTCTTGGTTTCAATTTGTGGCATATTATTTGAGAATGAAAATAAACCAAAATACTGTATGTGGAAAGCATCCTTATTTCAAGTAGAATCAAGCATCGTTTAACAGCCAGTTGGCCCTGTAAGTGGCAAGCTGTCCGGTGTGTACCCTGCCTGTCGTCCAACATGTGCTAGGATAGGCTCCAGCTCCAAGAGACCCTCGACATGATAAGTGGGTTAGAAAATGGATGAATGCATGGATGGATAAATGACAAGATATTTTGTGATTCTTCAGTGTCTCCATTAACAGTGTTAGGGAATGCTAACTCCTTGGTGTGTAAAAATACAAGGCAACGTCAAATCTCCAACACACCACCATGGTGAGCAACAGCTGCTTTGCTATTGCTTTTTTATTTTGTTTAAAGATATTTTGGGGGGCATTTCAACTTTATTAGACAGCTGATAGTGAAGAGACAGACAGGAAAAAAGAAAGGAAAGACAGAGTGGTATGACGTGCAATGCATGCACTGTAACCTTTCTGCACCCGGGACGCTCCCTGTGCCATCGCTTTTGTATGGAAAACCACTTCCACCTTGAACAGTTGTTAAGTTGTAGCCTCATGTCTGAGCTCTGCTGTAGCTTTTGTCAGTCATATTATAAGAGTTAGGCTTGATTTGTACTATAGTTGTTGTGTTAGTTGGTGACGGTGTAGATTTGAGCCTGAGCACGCAGATGCTGTAACTGACATGCGTCTCCCCAAACAATTTAACACATTGGAGAAATTTGTTTCTCCTGCAAGTTTCTTGGAGTTAATATTAAAAGGCAATATTAAGGTCCTTTTCATTTTCAGTAACATGCATCTAGCAAAGCCATTTGCATTGCAAACCTTCTGCTCACTGCAATTGCCGCTCTGTATGACAGGGAATGAAAGAACATAAACACAGCATTAGTCTCCTATTATGAAATGACACAAGCCAAAATAGAAGTTACCTGGATGTAAGCAGTTTCTGTGGGCCTGATCATGCACAATACATCCATGTAGTGCTGTGGTGGAGATATCAACGGCTGAAATCTGACACTGAACTGTAAATCAAAAACTTACACCGTAGGTATGTATGGTGAGATTGCTGTTAACCATTTGCATCAAGTATAAATCCAGCCTTAGGGTCAGGGTTAATGAATTATATGGTAACCCTAACTGAGGTGTGTTTTTAGAAATAAATAGGATTTTTTTTAACAAATGCCCAGTTCTTATAAATTTCGAATAGCTTCTAATTGAGAACTTCTTTTGCTATCTCAGCCCCATGTGTTTATATCAGCTTTTTCTCAATTTCTCACAGATGGCGCTATCCAAAAATATGATATGTAATGGAGGAAAACACAAAGACATCACATCTCTGGTACAAAGTCTTACCCCTTTAAGAGAAGCCTGGGGAGGACAGATCAGTCCTGTAGAGGACAGCAGGAGTGACGTGAAAGTAAAATGTTCTGTCAGGCAGAGAGCGGCTGAACTGTACTGTCTGACTTCCTGGTTTAGTTTGACCCCACCCACAGCAGCAGAGACTTATTGGTTGTTATGCTGAATCGCAGGGTGCTGACTCCAATCTCCTAAATAATTTGTTCTTTTCAATCTCTCCTCATTACCATACAAAGTGAAGGACCTTTTCTAAAGTTATTACCATTACAGCTGTCTGAAGCCACGCTCAGCTAGACAGGCATAAAGACTGTATTACTCACCGCTTCGATAACACAGATAAAGGTTCACCAACGTATACTGTATTTTCTGAACTTCTGCATTAGTGAAAAAACAATGCCATTTATGCAAAAAGTTTACCTACCCATATGGTGCTAAAATGCATCTAATGCCACATAACAATGACTTAAGTGGGTGGCTCCACCTTTAGTCATTTCTAAGGTTGTTCTTATTTTGCATGCTCTCTTTGTGAGTATTTGAATATGGATGTCAATTTTTTTAAGCACCACAGCTGTTGCTCAGACTGCAGCTTCCCCTCTGGTCCACCCCAACATGATGAATAGAAAACAGCAGAAAGCTCCAGAACAGTGTTTTGTCACATGAGACCAAACATCTCATTGCTGTTATTCAAATGAGTCTGTCTAAGTGCTGGAGTCTGCACTAGGAGAGCCCCACTTACCCTGCACTCTGCCCAGAATGAGCGATTTGATGGTGTTGAATTCCACATCAGATGTCAAGTTGAAGTCCTCTCTGGTATTCTGGTCAATCTGAAAGATAACGTATATCACATGTGTAAAGGGAAAAGCTTAGCAGGTAGAAAGCAAAGACTGCGACAAACTGTCAAGCACAGCTTTCTATTGTTAAGTGTTAAAACGAGTTTTAAAACGAGGGCTGCTCTGTGAAGAAACTTCAACAAAATGGCTGCAGACAAGCAAGCAATTAAACATGAAAAGCTAGCCGGGGGCTCTGATCTAACCTGCATATTCAAATGGGATTCAACCCCAAAGCTGGAAACCAATAGACCCGTGAGATGCAGAGGTTCACAGTTGCTGAGCAGAGAAGTCTAAGTGGAGCAGGTTTTGAGGTGGTAAATGTCTCAGACAGAGACACTTGTTACAATAAAACAGAGAGGGGGTGATGTATTGCTTGCAAACACAGAGATTTGGGCTTTAGTGAATCATTTATCAATAAGACATCTGCTTATGTTGATCAACCTGAGACTAAAGTGGACACAGAAAACAGAGAAAAAGAAAGTAGCTTGAAAACAGAAAGGAAACGTAGCATTTATGAAATTTTATTCTGCAAGGTTTCCAAAAGTTTTTTTTGTGGTTGGAGCCATTTCTGGACATTTGGTGCCCTAGGCAAGATGTCCACTGGCACCCCTGAGGGGATTGATGTTTTCATTATAATTCTTTTTTAATTATAATATAATAATTTGAAGATTATTGCTCTTTGATTGCTCTCACTGTCATATCATTAATTAAAACTGCTGTCTGCTGTTTCTGTATTTCGTAGCTCTGAGGGTCACTCGCTCACACGCTGTATCAGTGTTTTAACAGAGCACAGAAGGATGTTTTTGACTGATGTCATTCACAGAACAAACATCTGGATTTATAGCCAATACCTATTAATCAAAATGCCTGGATTGATCCTGATCTTGTTCCTGTGGACCGTCCTTACTTTTCTTTCCATTTCAGAGTGCAGATTATTCTTTATCATTTTCTCTTTTGTTATAGGTGACTCGAGGTTAGGACACACCTGTGCACAAAGTTTCCTGTTCATGAGTATTATCCCAGCTGGGATCATATTATTAAGACTGATTGGAACACAAGTAAGCTGGGTATTCATATCCCTGTATACATGATTCATTTGCAGAGGCAGAATTTACTGTGGGGTCACAGAATAAGCAGCATCCAGCAGTTTCAATTAATAATATGACAATGAGTGTCTGCCTGCAGATGCCTCTCATTATCATGTGCTTAGTGCAGTGTGAGCAGTGGCTTTATTTAACAATGTAATGCACAATGTGGATGTCAGTGTGACAGACTCTTAAAAGGTAGATCAAGCATCTGAAATTAATTACAAAAGATTTCTTCCAACTCTTTGGTTCACAGTGTATGTCCAAACACATCCCTGCTTGTGGTGATGTGTGTCACACACTGTGAATTATTTGGTGTGTGTGTGTGTGTGTGTGTGTGTGTGTGTGTACCTGAACAGTGACAGTGTCTGCCAGTCTCCTGATGGTCACTGTGTGCAGACGTCCATCAGCCAAGTTCGTGACTCTGCTCCCCAGCACCTCCACATCTCTGCCGCTGTGCAACTTGTACCACAATTCCAGCTCATCTTTGCAAACACGAAACAATACACTCTTACTCTTTAATGCAAACACATGCAGAGTTCATTCAAAAATGTCCAGTCTTTAAATTGTTTGATTGTTGAGAGAATCAAGTTGCAATCCTGAAAGCATTGGACACAAGTATATACTCAAAGAGCCAATGTTCTATTACTTTACATCTATTACATAGTAATGTAACCTCAGATTATACTTATATATATATACACTGTGTATATAATTATTATTATTATTATATTAAGGAAGAGTAGAGTATTTGTCCCTGAGGGTCAATTTGACTTATAGACAGAGGTCACTGAATAATGAATATTATTCATGATTTATAAAAACAGACCTAATACAAGATGTTGCTAAAAGCTGGAGTCAACTGTATTAGCATTAACTTGTAATATTTATTTTTATATACATAAAGTACTGTTATTGTTGGCCACCAACCATAAAGGAAAGCCGATGCCATGAAGGACAAAAATGTGAGATAATGTGATCTAATCTTTACAATGTTGCTAATTCGTACAAAGATGTCTAAAGTTAAAGACCCAAAACTAAATTTAAACTAAACTACTCTTTGATAATTAATTAAACACTTAAGCCATTTTACTCAAACATTTCTTGGCTTTTAGAAGACATGTATTCACTCCTTCAAAGAATCTGATATCTGGTGCTCCAAGATACCAGCTGCTGAATTAAGAAGCTATAAACCATTTAATACTGCGAGGATTAATACATTATCTCTATGAATAACACTCTGTGATATAAAATGAATTTCCCAATTTCTTTACAGTGTTACACTTAATAAATTCCACGTTGCTGGGATAATTTGAATGCTCTGAGATGTCTGCAGACTTTACAGATGAGCGGAAATAATCTTCTTTTAATAATCCAAACACATAATACTTAATGCCCTTTCCCATTTTTTTTCTAATTATGACTCACTGTTACTTTTTTTTTCACAGACTAATAGGGAGCAATTCCCCTATCACAAGAGCACATCTTAATAATAAAAACAATCTTGCAGAGGGCAAAAGGTGTTTCAGGCTCTCAGCGAGTGACTTAGAAAAGTTTCTTTGTGTGCAGCAGCTGAGGCTCCCGTTACTGCAGCAGCAAAAGAGAGAAACATGAGAAAAGGCTTTTTGGAGCGACAAAAAGAAAGCTCTCTCTGGGATTCAATTAGATACTAGAGCAAGAGTGCAGATACCCGATGACAAATTTATCCGCTATTCAAAACCTGCTGTCCCTCGGCTTTCTCTCAGTCACTGAAAAAGCTGAGTTAATTCTACTAACAGCAGAATGAGTAACATTTTATTCATAAAAATGATATAAAAAGTACATGTCACCAAATGGGTTGAAGGATACCTCTGAATATTTTCATGAAAGGTTTTAGTGTGCTAGTTTTTTTCCACCATGACACTGGATTGTGTTCAAAATTACAAAAGAAATCCCCAACACCTGAACTCTACTTCACGCTAGTTAAAAATAAGGTGTAATTCAGCTACATTTACAAGTTTCAGACACTGGATAATGGCAAATCCTATTATGCTACGCAGGAATGCTGAATTGCTCCCTGCCAACTGGAGCTCTGTAAATCTCTACAGTGAAGCGAGAACACAATAAATAAGCACTATGGCAAGAACAAAGGAAGACCCCCCTGACTGAAAACAGAATTATGATTTAATAGTAACTGCACCAAATGTTTTCTTTGAATCTGACACTGCATAACAATTAGGCTGCTTGGACAAGGAGGCAGCAGAGGATGACAGACTGAATCCAGAGGGAGAAAGAAACGGAGTGAGAGGAGAGGAGGGGAGGGGAGAGGAGGGGAGAGGAGGGGAGGGGAGAGGGCAGTTGGCCAATCTGGTCAAACCAAAAGGAAAGAAAACAAAATCAATTCCAGTGTCCTCACCATGTTTGTTGATGAGCAGGGCCAGGTATTCCCTGTAGAAAGAGCTGACGTAGAACAGCAGAGCAGGACTCTGGCTCGTCCTGAAGCTCAGGGAGATGGTTTCTCCTCTCAGCGTCGTATCGGAGTAGATGGAGGAAGGCAAGGCACTGCTGTTCCTGCTCAGTTCATAGGGCTCCTTGAGGATGTAGGCGATGGACGTGGTCGATGTAAAGCTGGCTGAAACCTCTGAATGTTAGAAAGTCACAGTATTGGGATGTGTCATTGGGGGGGTTACTATTCAACATGGACTTGGATTTGCAGCCAAGGTACATTTAGATTTCACATAAAAAACACCCAAAATACTTTTTGCTGAATGATCTCTTCTATTTTTAAAGTTGTGATTTAAAGGAATAGTTTGAAATTTGTGAAAATATGCTCCTTTGCTTTCTTGAGATTTAAATGAGAAGATCGATACTGTACTTACATCTGTAAGTTTAATATGAAGCATTAGCTGGTAGCTGGTTAGCTTAGCTTAGCATAAAGACTGGAAACAGGCGGAAACAGCAAGCCTGGGTCTGTCCAGAGGTAACAAAATTCGCCTACCAGCATCTAAGTGTTATGGGCGGGACTATTTTTTGGCTGGGCACAGTCATTTCCAGTTCAGGTTGCCTCACAATGACATCAAACTCTAGTTTCTGTGACCGGCCAAGAAATAGTACCGCACGTAACCCGCTGTAAACTGTCTTTTTACACTTTATTTTCATACAGATAAAAAAAACAAAAAAACATGTTAATTAGTGAGTCTCAGAAGTGCTGGTAGGCAGATTTTGTTACCTTTGAACAGAGCTGACTAGCTGTTTCCCAGTTTCCAGTCATTGTGTTAAGCTAAGCTAAGCTAAGCTAAGCTAAGCTAACCAACTGCTGGCTGCAGAACACACAAACATGAGAGTGATCTCGATCTTCTCTCTAACTCTGGCATATTAATAAGCATATTTCCCAAAATGTTGATCTATTCCTTTAACAACATAGCGCAACACATTTCTACAGTGCTCACTTAGTTTGACATTTTGTTGACTTTTAACACTGTCCAACAAGCTCTTGATGCATCACATGGCGGACGCATTGGCACGGTGGGCTAGAAGAGTCCTTTAAGTCCCTGATGCTTGACCTTCAGGACAGAATGGGCTCATTATGGCTCACTCAAAACGAGTGTCGAGAGGACAAGCTGTGCAGACAGGGAACAAGACAGACAGTCAGGGTCAGTCTAATGTCTGCTGACTGAAGGATCCTCTTCAGAAAGCTGTCTGATCTTTGCTCTCTCCTCTTCATTAAAGCACCAGGACATGATAGATCATAATAATTGTATTTTGTGAAGCTTTAACATAAACCTCTCTGTTGGCTTACAAATTAATCAAAACTTACTGCATTTCAAGTCCTCTTGTTGTTGTTTTGGATATTTGAAATTTGGGTTGGTAGCAACTGACTGTTGGCTAAACCCCCTCCCTCGGATTTTGGATTTCCCCGCATGTTGTTTTTCTCCCTTCTCCAAAACCAGCATATCCACACTGTGCAGTGTTTCCCCACTGTGGGTGTCCTGGATGTTACTACATCAGAGTGTGGGCTAAACTTAGCGGCTCTGTTCTCCTCTGTTGGATTTGGGGAGGTTTACTCTCCAGCAGCCCCAGCCAAACTCATTATCCAAGATATCATTACATTTGCCAAACACAGGTTAGTCGTCATCTTAAAAAGCTTTTCTCTTTAAAAGTGAAAAAGACGGTTTCAAAATACAAACAATAAAGCAACATGTAACCTGTCTTGCTTTTCCAAGCGTGTAGCTAAGCAGCAAAACAGGGTTACTTTAGTACAAAATAACAGTCTGATCTTACTATTATACTTACAAGAGTAGAACTAATTGGTTCTACACTGCAGTACAGTGCCTGGGGCATGCAGCATTAGCCTTTAGTCTTTTAGCACAATATCAAGCACATACTTAAGACCCTTTTACAGGATTCTTATTTTAAAAGTCTGCTGGAAACATTAAAAACTCAGCTGAAGACAGTGTTTTCAACCAACTCATGGAGCTAATGTTAGCTTAAGCTAGTTAGCTACAGCTGATAAAATCTGCTAGCGACTGTTGTAATTTCAGCTGGCAAAACCTATGGTTGCCAGCTAGAAATGAGAAGCCTGCTTTTTTCTATTTCTGTCTGAAATCAAGGCTCCTCCCCCCCCCAATACTAATCTGCCACTGTTATAAACTACATCCTACTGTGCCGAATGGAAAGCTTGACACGCATAGCAACAGTAACTAAGGGAGGTGGGGCGAAATGTCAATTACCTACATTTCTCATTAGTTACACAAACAACAAGGGATGGTCGGATGCTAAACGTATGTTGCAAAGAGACATTTCTGTGCCAGGACCTTCACTTACCATTGCAGTGGAGGTGGCATTCCTGATTCCTGATGTAAGTGTGTTATTCCTCTGTGAGTCTGACTAATGCATCACTGCCTGTGACTGCCATATCTAACTGGCAAACAAATCTCTTCCTCTTTATTTGGAGAGCCTCTGAATAGCACGCACAGACTGAGCTGGCAGAAGAAAATGCAATAAAAAGCAGGAGAATAGGCTACTGTTGAAATCAAACAGTCACAACACTAATATTATACTGATACCATATGAGAGAAATTTTAGAAACTCACTGAGTCATAAAAAGAAAAGTAGGTGTAGGTGCAACATAACATATGATGAAGAAATGAAGGTACTGGGATATGAATTCAATATTGAGAGACAGAAAAACACCATGACTTACTTCTGAAATGTTTAAACATATTACTGTTAAAGGCACATTCAGATACTTCCTAGGTCCTTTAATATTATAGAAAATGTCTCTAAAACCTACAATACCTATTAATACTCCTCCTTTTCATTCTTTACCCCATGAATGATGTCTGGAGCAGTTTTATAGCATCCGCCTTCCTGAGACACAATCCTATAATGAACTTCGTGCTAAATTAGCCTATCATCTCTTATGCACAAGGAAATTAAATTGTCAAGGCAATTGCAGGGACAAAAAATTAAAGGAGCCAATTTGAAGTTGGAGGAGAGACTTATTTTTATTTTTAAGGTTTCTTCTGTCCGATTGGATCTGTCTGGAAGGGCATGTGTACTGTAGCTATGACAGAAGTTACTAGTAGCTTGAAAAGTCTTCATGAATTCGAAAACAGTATTGTCATGTCATTGAATGTTACTTTAAGGCTCAGAACATCAATAACATCAGGGCTGTAGTCTTTGGATCTGTGTATCTACTGGCAAAAAGTCTCCAGTGTGTATTTGAACGTATGTACCTTTATGACAGAAGGATCCGGTGTAGGCTGACTGCCCACAGTCGCAGGAGAAACCACTGGCTCTCTCCACACAGCGGCCCTGGTTCTGGCAGAGCGAGCCATAGCTGCTGCAGTGGCCCGGGCATCCAGGTCGGACCCCTGGGGTGATCTTCGCCCTCTCCTCCAGGTCCAGAGTGACGCCGTTCAGCTGCAGAGAGCGGATGCAGCCCAGAAAGCCTTTCTGCCTGGACGCAGTGCCTCCTGCCAACAAAAACAAATATTGTACACATGACACACTGGTACCAGCTTTCTCTTTCTCAACTGAGTTGCCACGGATTTGACTAGTAGCCCAGTCAGAGTTTAAAACCTGCCCAATCCTCAGTTCAAGAGCCTCTTGTCTTCTGTTTTATAATTAAGCCAACACAAATTGACCGTTTTATTATCTTTTAGATAATGTTACATTCAAAAGTATCAACTTATATGAACAGATGTAAGTTTTTACAAGGCTGACTGAATAATAATTTGAAAAGGAGAAAAAAGTTTCAGCCTAGTTGCAATAAGCTTGAATGTCGTTTGGTTTTATCAGTCACTGTGTGTCAAGCCTATTGAACTGAGTGCCCTGTCAATCTCAATTATCAGTTTAGCCATACCAATTAGAGAAGCAAAGGGGCCAATTCATTGGAATATAGTGTAAATTTTC
Source organism: Macquaria ambigua (assembly GCA_008360985.2). Classification (NCBI taxonomy): domain Eukaryota; kingdom Metazoa; phylum Chordata; class Actinopteri; order Centrarchiformes; family Percichthyidae; genus Macquaria; species Macquaria ambigua. The sequence continues at coordinate 529,086 of VMKM01000144.1, forward strand.
ATTGGGAAAACCACTCAATCTGGCGACACTGCTCACTCCTCCTCTCATTCTGTCTCTGTATGACTGTAAATCAATAATTTTCTTGTCTTCTCTGCAGTAAATTATGATTGACAGCCACACGTTGCCACTGCAGCACAACAAGGCCATGTCTGCTCTGCAGGGCACTGAGACACCGATGCTGCCTGTGTCACTGTGCTGGCTGTTGATTGGCTAACTGCGTGGCTGATGAGCCATCTGGTGTCTGATATTCATCCTTTCCACTAACAGGCGAGAGGAAGAATCTCTTCCTCCTTTCACCTGACAATTAGCATTCTAATATACTGCAGCAACCTCACACTGTTCACAGAGTTTAGTCTTGGCAAAATTACATTTCTCCCGGAGTTCCAAGCTGGCGACGTCTTATTTTATATCCACGCGTGACAGTTGTTATTGTTCTCGCAGACTGGAATTGGCAGGGTGTTACTCTCGCAGTTTGAGTCTGGAAAAGCTTCAAATGTTCAGCCAGAGCAGCTTTTCATACCACTAAATCACAAACCTCTGTGAGGCTCTAGTCTCCTTTTGCAGCAAGAGTTATTAAACACAGACAACACATTCCCACAGAGTTAGAAATTCAATTAAGTATGCTCTAAACGACTCAATAAGGAACAGTTTGACTACACTGAATGAAACACATGCACAGCAAACTTCTATTAAATGATGATTTAACCAGCAAAGGTTAGAATGTGGAGTTCCTGGTTGTGACTGCAAGAAATGACCAAATCCTTAGTGTACTTTGGCTAAAAGACCAATAACAGACTCCTGAGGGACAGATCCTCTGATAGAGGGAGAGAAAGGACAGGATCTGCCAGAGAAAGAAGTCCTGCAGGAGTCAAAAGAAAAACCCTGTATATGACATTGTCAGCCACTTAAGCAGCTTCAGAGGCTCACCTCATGGTGATAGAATACAAAAAGGTCTAGCATCACATATAAGCAAGAAAGACCAAGGACTTGTAACATCCCGTTAATCATTGCCTGTTGTGTTTTATCCTGAAATACTAACATGTCTCGTCATTTCAGTTCCTGCCCTCGCGTGTCTCCCACTCCCTCGATTATCCACACCTGCTCCCTATTACTCACCTGCCCCTGATTCTGCTATCAGCCTACCCTGTATTTAGTCTCCCCTGGTTTTCCTGTTCCCCTGCCAGATTGTCTTTGTTCATTGCTTTCCAGCACTATTCCTAGTGTTAGTGTCTCTGGTTTTTGGACCCCGTCTGGATTTGTTTGCTTGTTTCGGTCTGATTACCCGTGTATGACAGTCTGGCTTTCTAGTAAAGACTTTGCCTTTTGAACTTTACCTGGTGTCCTGAGTCTTTCTCTGCATCTGAGGATCTGATCTGCCCAGAAACGTTACAGGACTATAGTGTTTCATTAAAATACTGTCAGGGATGGAAAGAGTACTAGAATATATATTGTAGTCAAGTAAAAGTAAAAAGTAGGTCAGTTAAAATGAATAAATTAAACAACCTGCCATTTCTTATAGAATTAACAGCAGAATAAAACATCACCAAGGTAGACAACACAAAGATGTCAACAGTGGTGAGGATCCACCATGAGCATTTTAGTCAGGCCTAGCATGCACCTGTTGGTCGTGCAACATAGTGGGTGGTTGCATCTACCTTAATTAATTAAGGTAGATGCAACCTTTTTTATCTATGCCAAGTCAGAACAATTGCTAACCATAACCCGTAAGATGTTATCCTTAATTTTATTGCATTGTTGTAGATTTTTTGTTCTGTTCACTAACTGCTAGACCCGGCCCAGGTTCGACCGCACCCCTTGCACCCCCTGACACTCCCAGCCAGTAAACGTATACAGTTAGATGCAGAGTGTTGCCTCTATGGAGCTCTGCCCTGCTTCTCTGCTGCAGCTGCTGATTTGACACCTTTTTTTTTTTGTACAGTTTATCGTGACATTTTCATGTGACTTTCACTCTTACTCTGTAACGGATGCAACATAAAATGTAGAAAAAGTACAATACTTTTGACATAACTTAGGTAAAAGTAAAATGACAGATTTTCAAAAATACTCAAAAAGTACAAGTACACAAAAAATCACAACTTTGTTACAGAAACAAGAACAGGTCGTTACTTTCATCCCTGCATACTGTATCTGACCATATGTTTTCTAATGTGATAAGAACTATGCAGGAGGACATAAACACACATCTGTTCACATCAGCCAACAATGACTCTATAACAATACAATAACTTAATGATATTAATATAATGATTATTTTAATTACCGCTTGTACAAGGATGTGTGTTACAGTGTGTATACAAAATGAATTCCTTCCTTCTTCTTAGTTGAACCAGAATAACTTTGTGTCATATAAATTCACCCAAGGCAATATCACGGCTTATTAATTCAAACTATGGAATATACTGTCTTATTAAGTTATACAAGGCAATTTTATACATTACAAATGGGACACAGTATTCATAGCAATATAGATGTCTTTGCAGTTCTGTGAATTATGATTTAATTCTAACAGTATGGATTAACAATAACAATTTCTGGAGCACATGGCCCTTAACTTTACAAAACAAGAGAGTGGAGACACCCAAATGCATACTGCTTCGCTTTAAATCAGGTCTTTGTCAAACACAAACACCCTCTCCCACAGCAGTCTATTTCATAATCCCATCACATTTCCATTCAAACATATGAATCCCTCTGCATCGCTGGTAAACACAAACCAGGACAGGACAGTGCTGCCCATATAAGGAGAACAACTCATGGTCACTTGTTTTTGGCTGTTCAGAGAGGATTATTAGCTTAACACAGCCAGCCAATCAATGCTCGACTCCATCTTCTCTGCATCTCCCCAATCTCATCATTATTTGTCGGTTGATTTTCTCTTCAAAAATGTTTGTTTACAAATGAACGAGTGTCCATAATATTTGCAGAAAGATAAAGCCTCATAATACATGATGGATTTTCACCCCCTCAAACACGACAGATAAGCACGAGAGGTTAAACAGAATTATGAAAGTCTGTGGAAGAGATGAAGAGAAGATAAGAAGAGTGAAGTGATGAAAAGTTCATAAGGCCTCAGTTCCTTAAAATAAACCAAAATCTATCCTTTTTGTATCAAATAATCAGATTGAATTAATGGTTTACGGTGTACGCCAATGGCTACAACTTGTCATGGTTCAACTTCAAAATGTTTATATTTAGTTCTTAAACCAAGAAAAATGTTGCTGCTTCAAGCCATTAAGTCAAGTTTATCTTGATTTTAAAGGCTGATGACATTCAGTATTTTTCTTATTGTCAACAAATCCCATGAAAAAAACAAAACCAGCAATGAATCGATCCTACTAACAAGTATTGCCTGATTAGCCAAAGCCTGATATAACTTATTCCTTTGTGCCATAGAGTTTCACTGTTGTTGTCCAAAAACACATCAATGAGCCACACTGTTGCACTGGGTGACATGTCCTTTTACTATCATGAACCCTAGTCAATCCCACGTACACTGACACCTGGTGTCCTAAATACTCAGTAAAGCACCAACTGTGTATTGGTCCACGTGTGAAAATAGTCCCCAACAAATGTACTGTTTCCTCCCATTTGAGTAACGTTTGCTAAAAAACTACAGTGCCCAGCTGTTTTTTAGGAAATTACTGAGCCTTTTTTGAGAATAAAACTGTATACCCTGTGACCTCTCTTTAAGATGTACAGTATATCTTCAGCAGGAATAAATGGACTGAGAGCCACAGATAGAGTAGTGAAGTCCGAACGTACTGAGAGACGGACTAACACATTGTTGGTTTTGTTGACAATAAGAGAATCATAGGATAACACCAGCCTTTTCCTTTTACTTTAAAGGTACCAAAGTCAATGTGTCATCAGGTAAAATACTGGCACAGCCCTCAACTGCTTGTTGGAATTAGAGCTAAACATTGTCTGGTTAAAAGGTGCAGAACAATTATGCCTTTTTAATGAGTATCTGATGCGTCTGTTCTCGTGCAACTTTAATCACAGCAGACATGCAATTTTCCAGTCAACAAGTCAATATGGCTCTGTTGAGACGTAGGTGCAGCTTTACAGGGCTACACACACACATAAATACAAACACTGCATAATCCATTCTATCAGCACACCATAATGCATAGTCATTTATCAAAGGTAATTATTGTTCAGTGTTTAGAAAGCATGGACTCAGCACCTCCTATTTCCAGTGCAGCACCAAAGATTTATTTCTAAATACAGCCAATATCAGCAGGACGTGTTAACACTACTCGCCACTTTCTAAGCACCTCAGGCCAGTTGGGTTATAAAGGACTCCGAGGATGAGGTTTACTGTTATTAGACACATTTCCTGAACTCCAGCAGCTGCCCATGTGGAACTTCTGTGGTGCATAGCAAAGCTTTTATGAACTGAATGGCAAAGTGGGAAGAAATTGCAGAATTTACTGTGTAAAAGAAAAGTTCACCAAGGTTTAATTTCTCCAAATGGCTGCCTACTTCAGGATGAGTTGTTGAGACAAAAAGACTGTAATCTCCTGGTTCCCTCCACTCATAAATTAATCAGTTTTTCTCAGTAGGTCTTGGTGTGTGTGTGTGCTTGTGGACACTTTTGCATGCTTGTGTTGCTAGAGTCACAGTCTGAGACAAGAAAGGATAAGATGCGACAGCAATTATCACCAGCACTCAGCTGCTAATGAGGTTAATGTTCAAACACTACTCTCTACTACATGCCTAATCTTAATCCTTACCATAACCTTAAACTAACCCTGACTCCTTTCAACCTAAACCCCAATCCTAACATTACTAAGCCTTTTAAATTCTCTCACTTTGAATTTTCCTCATATGTCTAACATTTTGAAGCCATTTGGAAACACACATACACACACACACACGTCACACTCTTGCGTCTCACCTATGAATAACTGGCTGTTGAGCTGCAGATGAATGTGTCCATCAGCAGGAGCCTCCTGCGTGGCGGCAGGGACCTCGTCGACCCGTAGTGATGCTTCCTTCACATTTCGCTCGGCTCGCACGCTGTGCCACCGGTTGTCGTTCAGCGGGACGCTCATCTCCACTCGCACCTCCAGCGGCCCGTTTCCCACGTCCAAAGAGAAGACGACCTCTGAGGAGGCTGGAGAGGAGGGTAATGGTCAGAACAGTTAGATCGGTTTATGCACACAGACTGTGGAAGAAGCATTCTCATGACTGGGTGAGTGTCACACCAGCAGAGTGAGTTTGACTTGTTGCCTCTGAATTCTAACAAACCTTCCCTGACACTTTGAGATAATTGTGTCCTCTGATGAGTGAGACATTGCAAATCCCTTATGTCACTTCCAAATATATCACAGCTCAGAGAGAAACACACTTTAAACAATCCATCTTGGCACTGTGTGTCATGATGTTGACGCTCTTCAAGCAGCAGAACATTAAGTAAGTTTTATTTACTTTAACATTTATTTATGAACGATAAAAATGAATTTGCTCACCAAAGTTAAGCAAGAAAATATGTTAGTTTCAGATCCAGCAGTTGCCTCATTTTTCTGGTGTTCTAAGTGAAATGTGTGAAATCCATCCAACCAATGAGGAACAGTCTGCAGCAGAAGTATGAAGACCCTGTCCTGACAATTGTTCCTAGACAGTTAACTATGTGGGTGGAGTAGGAGGAGTGCAAGGCATTACATAAAAAAATCTCCTACCAAACGAGAAGAAGGAAAAAAGGAGCTTAAAGAAATCTCATTTTGTTTTCTAACCATATTGCAGTTGTATAAATGCGACAGACTTGGATAAAAATGTCTTTCTGTCACATTGTTCATGGGAAAATCATTTTTCTCAGTTTGGCTCCAGACTCTGCCATCTTTCAGTGAACCCATTAGTCAGTCGTGTTCCTCCATCATCATATGTTGGCAGGAAGTGTGAAGTGACTTCCTCCCACCCGTCCATCTGTTGGCAGGATGGACAGACAGCTGGACACAGATCCGAGATGATTCAGAGACCAGCCCAAGGCCAGAAAGAAAGGCTGAAGCTACATACTCACTCATCTGTTATTTTCTTTGTGTGAGTGTGTGTGAGTGTATGTAATCTGACTATAATTTGCTTAATTATTGAATTTGGATCTAGTTAAATGAGAAAGTTATTCAACAGCTTTTACTGGCCTACTGGATTGCCATGAAATCTGGTACAGACATTTACACTATGTCCCCCTCAGGATGAATTGTACTTTGATAACTTTGGTCATTGCTTCACTTTTTATCATGCACCATCATCAGGTCAAAACATTTGATTTCATCCAATACTTTGGTTTATGACCAAATACCTGTAAAACTACTATGACATTCCTATCGACCCCATTTTTAGCATGCTATCACTTTAAATTCATGGTGAACATGGTTAACAATATACATGCTAAACATCAGCATGTTAGCACGGCCATTCTGAGGATGTTAGCATGCTGATGCTAGCATTTAGCTCAGTACAGCCTCACAGCACAGAGGCAATAACGCAGCTGTAGACTCCTTTAATTCTACTTCTACTTTAGTAAACCTGCAGTAATAGTAAACTTGGTACTTTCTCCACCTTGTTGATGCATCACACAGAAAGACAACATTTAACTTTTTTAGCAGCAAACAATTTAAAGACATGAGAATGTACTGTATGTCGTCACAAATCCAATGCAATGCCCTTTCTTGTTAAGATATGCGTTGTAAGTATGTGCCATCCCAGTGGGACTGAGTCTCCAAACCTAATCTAGGTTAGCATGCTGTAGTCATTAATCTTCACAGCATTTACACATCTCTATTAGGTTAAAAACTTAACCTATAATAAAGGGAGGTGAGCTGAAGGCCACATGGAGTCCGTTCATCCATCATCACACTGCCAGCATGCCTACGCTCCACATTTAGAGGTGAAGTTAGCAGAGCGGTGACATCTGTGCATGAACACAACATCATCCCTCATGGATGATGCTGACAGTGGAGAGAAAGCTGTACCGCTGTGGGATTGTGGAACCATTTGATAGAAAAACCCAGAGGGATAACTTAATTTAGAAACTGCACTCTGGCCCAGCTCCAGTCATGTTAACAGCAGTAATAATGATACACAGTCATCTCAACACCAGCTGTCATAATAACCGCAGTAATAGTGCTGCAGTGAGATAAGAGACGCGCTCCGCTGTAACAATGCCGGGGTTTCCCCAAGGAGGATGGGCACCATTTGTCCTGTGTGTGTGTGTGTGTGTGTGTGTGTGTGAGAGTGAGTGAGTGAGTGTGTGAGTAAGTGAGATAGCGAGTAAGAAAAATATAAAAAGACAGATTGCGGTTTAGTTCTCACAGATCACCTGTCGAACAGTGTGGCCAGTACTCTAACATTTGTTCCTTGGACTTCCTGCTAGAGACAATCAAACTAACTAACAAAAAAAGCGTCACTTTCTGTGCAGCATTAAATTAAAGCACTCCCCACTACCCAAGTCCCCCGAATACAACAGCCGAATACATCATTTATGACTGATGTTGATACAGGACAACACATATAAGCATTTTATAATCTGATGCCCCTATCGGCAGGATATCATTTAATAGTCCCTTCCAAAACCTTTTACAACTCATAAATACAACTAATTTTTAATCAGACGCAGTTATGGTTGAGGTTTGGTTAGGTTTAGGGAAAGATCATGGTTTTGGTTAAACTAAGTTCTTTGTTTACTGTTTTAAGGGTAGGGAAGCATTGTGGATCGTGTTAAAATTACTAACTCGAACAGTGCTCTCCCGTGTTAACGTTGACATTATGTTCACCCATCCATCCACCCCGGCACTATTTCCTCCTTTGCTTCAGACAGACGTGAGAGGGATAATTCCTACAGCTGCTAGACGGCTTTGTCACTTGAACATTAAAGATCCTCTCCAGACACGAATGTAGTTTGTGTCTGATATGGGTTTACCACAAAAAAAGTTTAATTAACTAGTTAAAAATTCATCAAATTACATCTCCTCCTCCTCCCTCATTGAAAAATCCAGAATCTATGAACATGCACATTTTTTCATTTCAAAAGTTCTACGTCTGGACACAAGTTGTCCTGCTTCAGTGAAAGTCAATTTTCAGTGTTTGTGCTCTGCAGGTTTAAAGTTTTCATATCACACTTGTGTAAGCTGCATTTTGGACCACAAATGGCCAACACACTAGTTGTGATGTCACAAAACTTTCCCCACCTTCAGCAGGTGAATGTGAAAACAGCCTTGTAGTGTCAAACTCTGGGAGTGAAGTAACAATAAGCAAAACACATTTTTGAGTGAAGGGGGACTTTAACATAATATGTTCTTTGATGCTGTCCTTTTTCTTGGGAGGAGAGTCTCCCACCACCAGGTTTTTAGAACAAAACCAGAAAACATTTATATGATAATGAGGCAGAGCATTGTTGAGTTCTCACTTACAGCTGAGTTCGATCCGGATGAAGTCCTTAATGCCTAGATTTTCCAGGAAGACCCCAGAGGAGGACGTTGTTTTAAACAGGAAGGAGATGTCTGCATTCAGCTCTCCATGGAAGGTGGGAAAGTGAAGGTACGATGTCTCCTTGTCAAAAAACGCAGCGTTCCAGAAGTTCTCTGAGATACAAACAAACTTCTTAAATGCTTCATATCCTTCCTTAATTTTTTGTTTTCTATATAAAATTAAATCTTTTTTTTTTCTTTTCAAAAGTGGATATATCACTCTGGAACAAAGCTTATTAAAAGAAATCTCATTATGATGGCTGTGTAATGAAAATCGTGTAGTAAACAAATGAACCAACTGTTAAGCTAATTAGCCAAAAACAAAGGCATAACTCCAACTACGCTATCTCATTAATGTTGATTTATCTCTCAAGGCGTTTCTTTATTTATTTATTTGCTCATTAAACTGAAGGCTGAAATTAGAAGCAATTTAAACAAGGTAAAACTTAAATTAGTTTATTATATATCTTTTCATTAGAAGTTGTTATTAAAGAGCATAAAGGGAGTCATATTTAAGCTATTGGTCTGCCAATTAGCTAGTGTAATTAGTCGCAGCCTTGTTTTTCCATTAACAAATTAAATGGCAGGGGGAAGATTGGTTACAGGGATTCCTTTAGTTCAGTTCACTGAAACACCCTCAATATGTATAATATCAAAATATATAAAGAGGCAACAATACATGTGGAGAAAAAAAGTATCAACATTGACACCAGAATCGTGTAAAGAAATAACCAGCAACTGAAACAGACTTACTGTCTCCATGACAATGGAGGGGTCCCACCTTGTAGGCAGCCTCTGACCCCGGCCGCTGGATGTCACCCAGCACCAGAGACCTGACTGGGAGGGTCTCCTTATGGGTGAGCAGGCCTGAGTCATCAGCCCTGCAGGAGAAGGAGGAGGAAGAGAAGAAGAAGGAGGAGGAGAAGGAGGATGTGAGAGAGTAGATGGAAAAGGGGATGGAGAAGGAGGTGGAGGAGAGGGAAGAGGAGGAGAACGGTGAGGACAAGAAGGAGGAAGTTGAGAAGAGAAAAACAAGAGGAAGAAGGAGGAGGAGGATGACAAGGAAGAAAAATGAGGAGCAGGAGAAAAATAAAAGAGAGAAGAAGGAGGAGAAGGATAAAGACAAGAGGAAGTAGGAGGAGGAGGAGAAAAAAAGACAAGAGGATTAAGGTGAAGGAAAAGAAGGAGGAATACATGAGGGAGGAGGAGGAGAAGAGGGGGGGAAATGGGGTGGAAAGGAAGGAGGAGGTGGTGAAGATGGACATAAAGAAGAAGAAGTAGAAGAAGAAGAAAGAGAGGAGCAAAGGGGAAAAAAGGAAGAAAGGGAACATGAAAGACATAAGAGTAGGAGGTGGATTAGAAGATGAAGAAGACAAAGGCGGATAAGGAGGAGAAGGAAAAGGACAAGAGAAAAAAGGAGGTGGTGGAGAAGGAGAAAAACAACAGGAGGAGGATGACAAGGATGGGAGGAAGAAGAAAAACAAGAACAAAGATGATGATATGAGGAGGAGGAGAAGGAAGAAGCACAGAAGAAGATGATAAAAGAAGGAGTAGCAGAAAAAAGAGAAGGAAAGGGAAAACAAAAAAGGGAACAAGAAAACAAAGGAGGAGAGGAAGAAGGTGAAGAAGAAGTGGGTGGAAAAGGTTGATTAGAAAAGGAAGAAGGAGAGAAGGATGTGGAAAAGAAGGAAGAGGAAGGGGAGAAGGAGGTGAAGAAGAAGAAGATAACATTAGAAAGTTGAATGATCATGCATACAGCAGCAGTGTAAACCTTGTGCCCACCTGAAGTCAAACTAAACTGCGTTAGAAAAAGTGGGACATACTGTATTTAGATTACTAACACTCCATCTCTCGACTGTGTTTGTTTGTTCTCTGATGTTTACAGGTAGATGTTCAAATGAAGACAAGCATTTCATCTGATACAACATGTCTCAGCCGATGTTATGTTGAGCAGTTTTCCGAATGAACGTAGGCTGGGTGATTCATCTGCACATTCACCACACTCTCTCAGCTCTGTGGTGTTTCAAATTCCAACAGTCAGCTTAGTTGCTGTGAAATTTTGTCAAAAAATAAATCTAGGACTGTAGGCGGCTAGGTGCACACAGCACAGGTGAATCTGATGAGATATGGACGGCAGGACAAAGTCTATAAAAATAGAGTAGGAGTCGCACAGATTTAGGCAGGGAGATAATGGAAAGAGGGACCTTTGGCTATGCAGACAGTAGCAGTATTGGTTACAATATGGGAAAATGGGTCTAACTGCAGGACTGGGGAAGGTGACCTAAATACAGAATTGCTTACAGCATGGATAAAAGGATTTAAATACAGGATTGGATAAAACATGAGGAGGGATGTTTAAATATATTGGGATTTGTCTCATTGCTCTTTTTTGTCCAGTATGGCAGGATGTGATGGTAAACATTGAATCGTATTAATGACTTAATTAGAGCACTGAGACAAATTTCATTTAATCATTTCACTGAAGAGTCTCAGAAGCAAAAGGAGTCTTTTCAAAATACATCTTATAAACTCTATAGTGTCTTATTTCTGTCCTTAAAAGAGACATTTAAATATTTCTTTTCAAAGCTGATCCAAACCAAATCATTGTTTTTATAGACATTAAAGTAATAACATTTTTAATAATTTACTATGGTACAAATGCAGTTTCACCAGTTTGATTTAAAATAAAACAAGACTACAGCCTTGCTAGTGGCTATGTGGATCTGTACTTAGACACAGTGGTGCTTTGAGCTAAATGGTTAGTTCAGCATGCAAACAATGCTAACAATGATGATGCTAACATGCTGGTGTTAAGCAGGTATAATGTTTACCATGTTCACCATCTTAATTTAGCATATTAGCATGCTAACATTTGCTAATTAGCACAAAACACAAAGTACAGCTGAGGCTAATGGGAATGTCATTAGTTTAGCAGGAATTTGGTCATAAACCAAAGCATCGGACAGGTTTTGACCTGATGATGGTGCTAGATGAAAAGTCTGAGAATCAATCGATCAATCAATCAATCAAAGTGATTTCAATTCATCCTGAGGGGCACATGAATGTCTGTACCAAATTCCAGGGCAATCCATTTAACAATTGTTGAGCTATTTCTATCAAAACTACATGTCAACCTCATGGTGGCGCTACAGGAAAAGTCAAGGGATCACCAAAGTCAATAGGATTCAAGGTCTGGAAACCATGAATGTCTGTACCAATCCATCCAATAGATGGAATATCTCACAGGATAAATTATGCATCCTCTGGGTACCATGAATATCTGTACCAACATTTCATGGAAATCCATTGAATAGGTATTTCAGTATTCTATCTGTAATTTCTTCTATAAGACACCACCATAAATCACTGGTCAATGTATATTAAAGTGCAGGTAACCACAGAGACAGCACTTATGCTTCACGCCACATTACCAGTCAACTCTGGTGAAACTAACCTAAACATGGGTTTACCTGAAACTTGACAACGCAGCCTCCATTATTTTCCTTTGGTGCAACAGTGCAACTTGTCTCAATATAGATACAGGAAAGAACTCAGTGGGCCGCACATTGCCTCATATCATGGTGTTCTTTACCTCCATCTTAACCTCTATTCTTTTATATTACGAAACCTCATAATTTGTTATTTTACCATGACTATGGAAACATATCCTTTCTGATTGCATTCTGTTTTTTCTTACAGTATATCAAGACAACTTATCATGCATTATTACTCACTTAATACTGAGAGTCAAAGGGTCAGATTCTACATTTTGATAAAGACATACAGAGACTGAATAGTGTGTTTTGGTGATCGTGGATGAACTAAAAATAGTTATTATGTAATGGATTTGAACTAAAGGACACAGGAACATAATAAAGTACAGTACCATTGGTCGTAGTCAGCGTCACAGTTGCAGTAGTGATTTGAATCCAGACAGTTGTCCTGCAGACCGCAGGCACACTGACGGCTGCCCGGCAGAGCTCCGCCCCAGTACGTCTGCACCTGACCAGGACCCAGACCTCCCACCCACCAGCTGAACGGAGCACCCTCTGAAACACACACACACACACACACACACACACACACACACCATTAACCATGAATCCTCTTTTTTCTTCAGGGAACAGTTAAACTGCAAAACAGACATGAATTTCACATGAATCAACAAACAGGTGAGACAGTGAATCCTACAGTAACTGACAGTTGAATGGAAAATGTTTTTTAACAGAGAATTTGCAACACCCATCTCTTTAGGATTTCAACACAAACCAACTCTCTTCTGTCATTGAACTCTTACAGCCCTGCTGCCCAGCCTTGACTGTGTATCACTGCTGTTTTCCCCACTAAAATTGGACAGATAAAGGGCAGGTGCTGTACACAGCGCTGGTTCAAAGGTGAAAACAAGATGAGCTACTTTCATCAGTACAGTTTGAACTCAAGTATTCTATTTTCCACTTTATATGAGTGAAGGTAAGAAGATGTTAAAGTTTAGATTCTTCTGGCAAGAAGACGAGCATAAATGTTGTGGTAAAAATGCAGCTATGCAGCTTGTAAGTGCCTACTTTGAACCTGTCCATTGTAAACGTAATTCCTTGTGTATTAAAAAAAAAAAAAAGAATAACACAAAGAATCCAGAAACAAAAGCAGCTGATGATTTACTTGAGCAATCAAGCCGTGGTGTAGATAAACTTTTAGCTGCTGCAGTGGAGTGAGGAGGAGAAAATGCATAACAGAAATGTAATTGATGTTTTAATTAGTTACTAAATTGAGTAAATCACACCACCCCTCTCTTGTTCCAGATATAGATCCCTCAGATGCAGAAAAGCTTGCTTTGCAAAGAAGCTGCTGCCATTCTCCTTTTAACAAGAACACCACCCTCCTCCATCTCAAACACACACAAACACACTCAGAGTGCTTAACAACAGCAGTAAAACGTAAACATCTCACTGTCCTCAGCATAGGTCTTACCTGGTGTGTTGAGGAGGCGGGACTTCCTGCAGTGGTAGGACAGTTCCTGCTCGCAGTGCTCTGATTGGCCGATGATGGCTGCTAACTGCTCCTCTTCAGAGGCATAGTCAAAGTGGGTTAAATGTTGGTTTCTCTCAGGGGACGAATGCACTCGGGTCAGCTCTGTGTTATTGTGCTGGATCACCATCCATGCCCTGTCCTCTGGTGGAGAGGCAAAAAGAGAAAGAGGGAAATAAACCATTATGCCAAAAATGATCTCTTCCATTCATTCAGACTAAATCTGATCAACAATTTGTATGAAAAGAAGCAAAATACATTGACACTTTCCTGATTTAAGGGCTCAGATTTAGTGAGTCGAATTGTGTGATACACCGGATGCTGTGTGTGTCTTTGTGTGTTACCTGTCATGTTACAGTAGATGAGCTGGGGTTTGATTGGTCCACTGCCGTCCACGTCTATGTAATAATGTCCTGATGTGTTGCCTTTGTGTTTGTACGCCTCACATGACTGTTTGTATGTCGCTGTTAAAAGAAAATGCAAGAGAAGGGTATAAACAATAATAACATATTAAATATATAACATATACAGTAAGTGTTGCCTTGGGAGACAATGTTAATAGTAAACAGTTTTTCTGTACTATCAAACATTATCGTAGTGTGATCTGATAGCAACAGTTGAATATCAAGAATCAGTTCTGCATTTGAAATGTATAAGAACCAAGGATTTGTGAGAAAACATTGTGCTTCATAATTCCTAAAAGTAACATTAGGGACTAATACACTTCTGTCTACATTGCTGGCTCCATTTCAGTCAGAGACACTTATGTCAAAGAAATGAATAATTTATTGCAAATGGTTATACAGTTTGGTGGAAAAGGCTCTGCGTTTTGAGGGAGCTCTCAAATAATCCGAGCAGCAATTAGGAGTCAGCTTGGATTGGTTTTATTTTATTTTCGTTGCTATTTATTTGTGACAATTTGGTTTTTGTTTTCTATCTTTTCCTCTGTAGAGTAATTTCACTTGTTTCCTGATCTTTATATTTGGCTTGTTCTGCCTTTTCTTGTTTGATTGGCACGGTGGTGCAGTGGTTAGCACTGTCGTCTCACAGCAAGAGGGTTCTGGATTCGAACCCAGTGGAGTTTGCGTGGGTTCTCTCCAGGTACTCCGGCTTCCTCCCACAATCCAAAGACATGCAGGTTAGGTTACTGGACGACTCTAAATTGCCCTGAGCGTCTGTGAGCGTCTGTCTCTATGTGTCAGTCCTGTAATTGACTGGCGACCTGTCCAGCCCACCACGACCCTCTAAGGATAAGCGGATATAGATAATGGATGGATGTTATGGTTAACAATTTAAAAAAAGGCATCAATCAATTAAAATCAGTTAGGTAACAATAAAACTGGCAACTATGGAACTAAAATAGGTGAAAACAAATTATATAAAGCCCTCTGGTTACATAATGTTTGCTCTGTAGAACACACACACACACACACACACACACACACACACACACAACACTTACACACACGCTCTACAGTATAGTGCAGGAGTCAATCTATGAACAGTGGAAGAAAGCTTCCCACATTGTATACACGTGTTTTTTGCTTTTTCTCATGTCAGTCAAAGACTTATCCCAAGACAGCGCCTTGATACAGCTCGAGAAAGGTTTTGACCCAAAAATAACAATCAAACACGGAGGTGAGCAGCGTGTGTGTGTGTGGGGGGAACCTGAGTTGGCCCTGATCCAGCCCGGAGCTGATCACACCACCGGAGCGTAGAAAGATTCAATCAATGCTTGGCTGCGTAATCAAAGCCAGAATCTCTTTAATTTCTAATTTGACTCACCTAAAATACTGTAGGCAGTCTGTAAGTTGAAATCCATTTATGTAGAAAGAACAGTCTGCCTTAGGACTCACTTTCCTTTTCTGACATGCTCTCTGCCTCCATCTCTTCCGCTGTATACCTCCCTCTTGCTCCTATCCTCGCTCTCTCTCTGTATGACTTCTTCCAGTCCTCGTTTCTTTTTCTGGTTTCATCTTCCTGTCTCTCCACCCTTCTCTCCTTTCCATTTTTATAAGGGTTTTATTTTCTGATAAGGCAGGGGAGGGAGTTGAACGATTTCTCCATTTGTTCTGAGCCTTACAAAAAGTATTTCATTCTAGTTCAAATGTTCTGACCTATATAGCAATATTTAGAACTGATTACAACAAAAAAATAAAACGTTTCATATATTATAGTTAAGTTGCTTTCAAGACAAAATATAACAAGCTGTGAGGGAATTGTCTCAGCCTACACTTTTAAAAACTCACTCCAGGGTTCTTTCCCTAAAATAAATAGCCTTTTGCAAAAAACACTTTATTTTACAGGTTTCGCAAATTTCATGGTAATGAGTGATAATTAGCAAGTAACGTATTTGAAATTACCCCCAAATTACCCCAACATTTACCCCAAAATTAATCGAAAATTACCCCAACATTATTTAATAATTATATTCCACTACTTCCCAATAAGCAGGTTATAAATAGCTGGTAATTTCTTTAATACATTTACAGGAAAATAATACAAAGTTTATTGATAGGCATGATTACAAATGCTTTATTTCCAGGTGAGCAGTTTCTTGGTAAGTAGTTAATAAATACGTTAATTATCACCTAATTACCATGAAAATCGCGGACCTGTAAAATGAAGTGTTACCAAAAAAGGTTCAATATTAGATTTGTACAGAAAATAGATTAATAAAAAAGAAAGTAATCTTCTAAAAGTTATTTGTATTATAAACCCATGTTTTTTTGTCAGTTCTCAGTTGCCTCTTATAATGAACTACCTGGAGACCTCATACCTCTAAAAATCTAAATACTAAGCAAGTAGAAAGAAGTTCACCCCGCTTGCTCCGATGTTGTGGTTGATGTGTGCTGTTTGAAGTGGGAAGTGGGTGAAAACTGTGGCTTTCATCTACAGCGGGATGCCATCCCTTTGTTCTTTCTTCAGCTTTCTCTCAGTGGATAAAGTGACACTTATTTCGTCATTATGTATTACCAAGCAGGCTGTTTTTTGTTAAGAAGCAGCATATCAAATTTGGTGCCAACTTATCCACAAGTCTCCACAGGCCTACAGGTAATGTATAATTTTGAGAAAAAAAGCCATTGCAGTTTTTTAAGCTCATTTTGTATTAAAAACATGTTTAACTTAATTTGCACTCAAATTACCTGATTCAGTTAGGAGGGAAATGTGTAACTTAGTATTCAGAGTTGCTTTAATCATTCTAGTTACAGTTTAGGAGAAAAATAATGTCATATCAGTCATATCATAGCACAGCATTCATTTTCTCCTGGTGCCTTTCTTCAAATGAATCGCTTGTTCTGAAAAACAGTTTTCCTTTGAGAATTTTTGAAAAACATGAGAGATTGCTTCCAATGTTTATGCTCCCAAATATTAGAAATCACTTTATCCTGGTTACATTTGCTTTACTTAAAGAAAGAGATAAAAGAAGTGGTTCTTCGTCTGTGACAAAGTGATACAGTTTGAGTGACGGGTGAACCTCTGCCTCATCATGTCTAATGGGACTTGATTGAAAAGCAGCCTGTCACATCACATTACAGCCTGGGCTAGAGTTAGACACACACACATACATACATACATACATATCACACAAATATGCACACACATTGAAAATAAACAAATAAAATAAGAAGACCGGAAATAGTGGGCCATCTGCAGGTGTTAGAAAGCCAAAAAATAAGACACTTTAAGATTTTAAAATGAAATGGAAGTCTAATTCACTCAGCATAATAAAGTACCAGCAAACTGTTTAGTCTATTCCCGACTGAACACGGCTAATTAAAGTTCTGAAACAATGGAGTAGGAAAGAAAACACACAAAAGGAAATTAAGTGTTAGGGGACATGGGGTCTCACTGTTATTAAAGCAGATGCAATGAGAACATGTCTGGAATACTGTATTAATCCTGTTCTCTATTAATCAAAGGCAACATCTGATATTCAGCTGAACATCAAATGTTGCACAGTGATCACCTGTAGCGTTCTCATCAGCAGCAAAAAAACAGACATTTTGGCAACTTTTCTTTCATTTCAAATAGTGAAAAGGAGTGAAATATGTTCTCTGTATTGTATTACAATAAAAACATGCCAGTAGCTCATGAAATTAATAATATTTCACTGCTATGAGCCTTGACTGTTTGTTAACAGAGTCAGTCAGATTCTTCCAGCATAACCATAATTCTACTGTGATGCTAGAGAGAAACAAGCTCTATGAACATGAATTCTCCATTACTTTTATGTTATTATATATTACTAAGTATGTGCTGGGTTTAAAGTTAAAATTATACATTTTTATGTTGTTTGTTGTTTTTTTTGGTACCACCTTTTCCTTTTTATATAAATAATGAGATAGTTAAAGATAAAGCAGAGAGTAGTGGATTTAAAGCCACTATGTGTAGAATTTGAAATTCCAGATTTTTGTCGAGTTCCTCATCTATGAACTTCTAGCATGTACTGCAACACAACTCAAACGTTAAGCTACACATAGGAAGCATATAAGAAATCAATTTATAGCAAACTGTAAATACAATGCAATTACTGAAATACATAATCAGATGATAAAACAGACATTGCTGCTGTTTACATTTACATTTTTGAGAAGTAATCACTTAAATTTGACTCATTTTGCTTTCCTTACTTCGTAACTATTTTGAAAGCTGCACTAATGAAAACTTTTATATGAACAATGGGCTAAATAACTATGAGTTTGTGAAAAGGTGTTGCTCGTAGTGATGAACCCATAGAGAATTATCACCCAATTCTGCAGTTCCTCTTAATTCTACGGAGCGTTTTAGCATCTTTCAGCTCATTGTTTTGGTTTTAATGCCCACAACTTTACTGTGTTGGTTCACTCTCTCAGGCTGATGAAGCCACTGTACGCTACCTGCCCAGCACCAAACAGCACACAGACAAAGTTAGCTACTGACTAAATTGAGCATTTAGCAGCTAAAGAGCCAGATATTTCCATCAGGAGTTGGTGGAGACCAAAAACAGAGCTAAAGGACAGTGAATATTGGACTTACATTGGCCAGAAACTTAAAATTAGCATGGTAAATAGGCAACTGTTTGCTAACACATTCATCATAACAACTTTATAAGGCGATAACTTGTCAATATTGTGTAAACAGTTTGTTGCGCTGCCCCCAAGTGGCCAAGAAAATCAATTAATGTTGCTTTAAGTAAGTAAGTTTGATTAAAAACCTGTCCTTATAGCATAACGATGACAGAAGTAGTGAAGAAGAACATACTGACCACTTTTCAACACTTTAATAACTTCTATTTTCATCATTATGTTTTAGGCTTCAAGCATTTTAAAGACATGCAGATGCCCTGTTGCTGGTTGCTTACAGCTGTGGCAGGTGGCTCCTCTGTAGCCGCTGTTGGAGCAGTTACAGTGGAAGGTGGTCCATGACTGAGTACATCCACCTCCGTGTTCACAGTGACTGGGGGAGCACCTGAGAGACAGACAGAGACAGACAAGGAGAGAGAAGTGTCTGTCAAAAGTTCTCTAAAAAGTTTCTCAAGGATGTCAATATGAAAAGGAACAACAGGCCTTCAGCACACATGACTGTTCTGATGAGCAGGTGTGTATGAGGGACCTGAATGAAAGCAGTCTTAAAACACAAAAGAAAATTTCACAAGTCTTTATTTTCATGTCAAGTGGCGCACAGGTGCATGTTCTGAGAAGTAGCTGGTTTGAAACACCCCTTTGTTAGTATTGTTAACACTGAATCAGCCAGAGACAAAACTTTTGAACTCCCACCCAATCTGTCTCTCAAAGAACAAAGTCACATTTTTTTATTTATTCAATGTTTTTGGGGCCATAAAAAACACCTTTTTTCAAGATATGGAACCACATTTCTTTCCTTAATCTCCCATCTGCTGAGTTGCTTCTAAGATGCACACGGGACACATAAACAGCTTCTGATCGAACTCTTTTCCTGTTTACACAGACAAAATGGAATCCATGAGATCCTGTTTTTACTAAATTAACTTTTTTTCCCTTTTTGCTTAGGCATCAACTTTGCCGCCAATCGCTCACTGCTGTATTGTTTGTCACTTTGTCCTATACTGCTGAATGATGTCTTTTTGTTTGATTTTCTGTATAAAGTGTTGAGGGTTCCTTGTCTGTGGTTATCAATGCTCGTGTGTTACAGATTTCAAAATCCCCAAACAACATGCAACCACAACAGCAAATCTATCTATCCAGGGAGTGCAGTGGATGATGTCCATAGTGTTTCCCACAGGATGAGAATATTTGTGGTGGTTTGAAGTGGTGCTATTAGAGGTGAGGGGAGGTCATTTGCTATTGGGAGACTATAACATTAGGAAGTCAGATGCAAAACAGTTCAATTTATTGTACATTTAGCTGGGACCAAGTGCAAATAAATCAGCTGTAGTTGAGTACTAATAGGCTAATTAGTATCTGCAGACATGTGGGCAAAATGTACAACACACAAGATCACTGCATTAACAGTGATTCTAACAGTCAAATCTATTGTATAATGTTTCACATTAATGTACAATTCCAGCAGAGTTTGACTGTAAAATATATACAAAAAATAATATAACTGGCCACCCGAATAAAGTTAATTATATACCAGTGGTAAACACTGCTTCAGAGAACATAGTCTACACTCTAATAAGAAACATCTGTCCATGTAATTTTCCATAGATGATAACTGTGTTCCTCAGAAACAGCTTGGGTTCAAGTTTATTTCCTGTAACCTTGTATTTTAACGCTAACATAGTGTTTGCTATAAAAAGGAAATAAACCTAAAACAGTGAAACTGAATTATGTATTTGTTGACTCTCAGTTGTGAAAACTAATTCAGCAACAACATTCTCATTTTAGATCACAATCACACACATTTTTTGTTTGTACTTGAACTTACAATTGTGAGTACTTTCCTATCCCCAACCATTACCCAAACCTTAACCAGGATATCCTTGTCCTCAAGGTCTAAAACTCACAATGGTCCTCACTAAGGTAGTTAGACAAGAGAGCATACACATACTAACACAAAATCTTCCTCGAGCAAAGCTAGGTATCCAAAAGGATGAAAGAAAGGAGGTACATTCAGAGGATTTAGGAATTAAAAAGCATGGTTGGTGCAAGATGGAAGGAGAGAGAAGCAGAGAAGGTGGGAAGGAAGGAAGAGGTGAGACAGAGGGCTGAGGGTGATGGAGGGAAGGATGGATGAAGAGAGCAGCAGCAAGATGGAGCCAGTGACTGGATATCAACTGTATTTGGACAGTGAACCTGAGGAAATGGGGTCAGGGGACTGTAGCTAGAGAGAGACTCAAGAAGAAGCTGTGTTCACACCATACAGTGATGCTAGCTAGAATCATGGCAGTCAATAGCAATGGATAAGCTGCTTTCTTACTGCCAAAGTGATTTTTGATTAACAAGAGGTGCGATCATTTGAAGGTGACATGAGTGAAACTTTGTTCCTGTCATATCCAATCGATTTTTTTTCTTCCGATTCCCGGCAAATCCTGAAAGTGTTATGGTTACCCATTTTGTCCTGTATCGTGTTTACTAGTGAGCTTTAGATGTGCTGGTACTGTTTCTCCGGGTTCCAGTCTTTGTGCTAAGATGAGCTAACCGGCTGCTGGCTGTAGCTTCATATTTATTGTACAGACATGAGAATGGTATCTTCTCATCTAACTCTACTCTAAATCTTTTCCCATGTTAAGACAATCAGATCCATCCTGATTAAAACAGGAAAAAAACTACTGAAAACATGCCTATTTTAAATTTCTTCAACATTGACTTTCATTTGAAGATGACTAACATTTTGATTAAACTATTAAACCCAATTTCCTCTGTAAATTAATTGGAGGCCAAGCACATAAAAATACCACAATTTACCATCAAGCTACATCTTCTCCCATGCAGGCTGCAGAATGAATGCCCAGAGAAAATACTTTATCTTCATTGTGAGAGCAGACAAGAGGAGCAGGTAGACAAATGTCTGCACATGCACCCATTTTGCTGGATTTTTCACCATCCACTTTGTCCCTACTCCCACTGCACTCGGAAAAAGTTGGGAAATTTCAACTTTTCTTGGCAACAACCATCTGTAGCTACAGTAGGCAACTCCTTCCAACAGTAACACAGAGAGAGGTAAATTACAGAAAGATTCAGAAACACAAGCCTGGGTCAAACGGTGAGCTGCACTGTAGCCTGTATCACTAAATCTACCATAAATCTTTTCAGGGCTAAAAGTTTCGAGTTTTGCAAACACTTTGTTCTCTATAAATCTCTGGAGGGCTCCTAGCTTGACTAACAATTTGCAATGCAACGTGACAGCATACTTTACCACACCTCAGATCACAGGACTCCTGGATTAACTGAGCGAAGAGACTTTGTAGCTTATCTAAAAGTTTCTAGTGCGGTGTGACAGTGTCCTATAACGTAGCTTGGATCACAGGGCTTGCATCCAATCTCCCTGGTTTCTATTACTGCCCCTGGCTAAACCAACACAGCACAGCACCTCCCCCGATCTGCACACTATTACTGTACAGGTAGACTGGGATGTCCTACAAAGACTTCAAATAACTGCAGTCTGCTGAACAGCATGAGAGAGAGAGAGGGAGAGAGAGAAAGGTATGTAATTATATCCTTTCAGTCTGCTCTGCACCTGGTCCTGGATAAGCTGCCACATCGCACACACACACACAGGAGAGGGAAGGGTAAGATGTATGTGTATGTGTGAGTCTCAGATATAAAGTCACTGACTGACAGATAGACAGATAGACAGACAGATACACAGACAGTCAGGCACAACAAGAAGAGTGAACCTCTTGGTGACCTGTGTTTCTTTTTATTTGTGGATGTGCATGTGTGTTTTGACAAGGTGTATTATTAAGTTGTCAAGAACGTGACAGAAGCAAAGAGGTCAGAATTACTGCCTTCTGACAGCTTAATCTATCTCGCTTCAAAACATACACTCACACACTCACACACTCACACACACACACACACACACACACACACACACACACAGTGAGGAGAGAGGTCGGTGGGAGGGAGTGGTAAGTTCAGAGACTTCACAGTCCTGGAAAGCAAGTGTGTCCTCAAGGTGTCAGTATGCTTTAAACTGTGCTTCTTGGATTGTCAAGCATCTGAAACCCTGTCCCCTCACACTTTTTCCATGTCAGATTTAGGGGCTGTGTCCAACAATTTTTTTTATTTTCCAAAACTGATAATCTGAAAAGCAGCTTCTGTCTCGTTTTTTCATTCTTTACACAACTGCTTCTGTCATGTATGTACAACCGAGTGCAACACCTTGAATGCTGTCGGGGAGAGAATGTCTGAAACTGTGCACCTTTATCCCCATTTGTATGATTCATTATGTCGTACCCCTCTCTCTACAAGGGCAGACTTTTCACCCTGCCTTCGAGCTTGGACATTCAGAACAGGTATTAACACTTTTGCCAATAGTCTATAAAAACCACAAATTGTCATTTTTACACTTCGGTTTTGGTCCTGGTTAAACAAACAAGATATAGCATGTTAATAGGATAACTTTAGAG
The DNA here is from genome assembly GCA_008360985.2 of Macquaria ambigua. Classification (NCBI taxonomy): domain Eukaryota; kingdom Metazoa; phylum Chordata; class Actinopteri; order Centrarchiformes; family Percichthyidae; genus Macquaria; species Macquaria ambigua. The sequence continues at coordinate 552,138 of VMKM01000144.1, forward strand.
GTGCTGGTGAGTGGATTTTGTTACCAGCTAGCTTCCCCCTCCCCCCCCCCGTTTCCAGTCTTTATGTTAAGCTAGGCTAATCCTATTTCCAGCTTCACATTCAATGGACATACATGACAGTGGTATCAATTTTCTCATTTAACTCTCAGCAAGTAAGCGGATTTCTCCAAAAGTCGAACTGTTTCATCAAAAGTCTTCCTGAATTTACATATACATAAAGATATATATATATATAGCCTATACATAATGTTTAATGACCGAAGTATGAATCCAAACCACAAAGGTAGAAAAAGTCAACAGAGGAGGCATTGAATGTCTTGGGAACCATGGGAAACCCCAACACTCATCGCAAGAACCCTGGAACACTTCCACTGGCACATATTAATCAGTAGCAGGACCTGCTTAAGTCTATTGTCTCCATGACAACTTAGGAAGAACCTCCTTCCCATTTTTGGCTTTGCTAATCACCTTAAGTGAATGAGGACATGAAATACATTTGCCTCTCAGTGCTAATTAAGTCTTTCAGTCTCTCCTAAGGAATGCAGTTAGGTGTAGCCAGTGTGTTAAGTGGCCAAGAATGGTAGTTTTAGATAAATAAATGGCTGCTGGTGCTCCCTTTTCAGTCCCTGATTTCTCTTGTGCCTCTGAGAGGGATTCTTCAACATGATCTTTTTCCATCTGTTTTATAAACAAGTGATTTAGCCACCCCAGAGAGATGGTTCAGATTTGGAAACTTACATAACTGTGTGTTGACAGAGTGTGGATTATAAGAAATACCCTACAGAACTTTTCCTTGAGTAAAAAGCCCCAGTCAGAAGGCTGTCAGATCGAATATTTTAAGGTGACACCCATTAAATGTAATATTTGTTATTCACATCACCACTTTATTAGTGAAGGTGTTTTCATTTATATATCTGTCTATCCGAGTTGGTTAAGAACTGTGAACTTGTGTGCTGTACATATATTACACAACACACCCATTAAAAAGCACATGTAAACACATCTATATTACATGAATGGGTTTATAAAGATACTTATGACTACAAATGCAGTAAACTCTGAAATGAGAGAGTCCAGACCGCACGCTGCAGCCCTCTCCAAGGTCCTGATCCTGCAGTTAGTCAGCCACAAGGGAGATGTCCAAGGGAGCTGCCCAAGGGAGCTGCCCAAGGGAGCTGTCCAAGGGAGCTGTCCAAGGTACCAGTCAATGTGTGCCATGTCTAATATTGATTTCATCTGTTTAGTAGGTTGAATATACCCTGTGCTAGTTTAGTTGTGGTTGCTGAGTCTTGAGTACGCCTCCATCGTTTACTCCCTTGTCTCTTTGCGTCTCTCAAACAGATCAGTTAAAGGATAAGGCTGGCAATATTCTAGATTTTTGTTATTATTAACACATCCCAATGAAAAGAGCAAAACCACTGTGTCTGTCTGGTCTAGAGTCAACTTGTTACTTTTGAAACTATAAATGCATTGTGAATGTATACTTCCTTTCTTTCTTTTTTGTTTTTTTAAGTAAATAGTGTATTTGTTAGGGACTATTTTCAGCTGCAGATTATACTAGAGAGTATTTACAGCAGCAGGACAGTGTAAGTGAGATGGAAAATAAACAACAGAGGCCAACTTTATTGTAACATTGGTACATGTGGCTCATTGATGTGTTTTAAATAGCTTTTGGACAACAATGGACTATGGCAGAGAGGAATAAGCTATGTCAGGCTCCGGATACATATACAATACTTGTTTACTTGTTAGCAAATCAACTAAATGTTGGTTTTGTTTGGGTTTTTTTCATGTGATTTGAAAAATAAGAAAAATATAGAATATCACTAGACTTATCCTTTAATTAATTATTCCCTTGTCTAGATGTTTATTGTTTTCTGAGTCATAAAGTGACAATTGCCAAGTCTACTTTATTATACTTGTTCACTGTAGTGTTTTTTTTTGTTTTGACAAGTCAACAAAAGTAACCTGCTGCTATCTGTACGTGTGTTTTCAACTGACTTTAAAAAGGAAAGCATCTAATGAAATTTCGTTTTTCGTCTGTGAGTCTTATTAAGCATGGTAAAGGGAGAAACCGTGTCCGGGCAATACATTTATAATATGATTTTCAAACATGTGGTCCAGACGAGGAGCGAAATGCAAATATGTCACTTACTCCTATCACTGTTTTCACAAATCCCCAAAGGACCAAAACAACACACAAAGCAGAGGAACATCATGAGATAAGTTGATTAGCGCAAACGAGCAAAATAAAAATAGACTGGCATCACATTCAGACACCTGTGGGATGTGTGGGTTTGACAGCAGTAACAGCAAGAAAGAAAAGAATTCAGATGGTACTTCTGGAGACTAACCTGTCGATGATGCCGCACATATCAATCTGCAAGTGGCTGTAGTTTCCCAGCAGCCTTTGTTGCACCTTGATCAGGTCATAAGGTTGGTTATCCAGAGTCAAGAGACGCATACAGCCCTGAAACCCTCTGAAGGGGTTCCTACACTCCTGACTGCTCTCCTGAACAGGACAACCTGCGGAGGGAAACACATGACACTCAATCAATGGTTGGGTTACAGCTTTGTATTTGTTTTTATGCTGTTTTTTTGGTAGGATCATCAAT